>VZRJ01006051.1:8033-37400 GCA_013397565.1 Ptilonorhynchus violaceus
CCAGAAACAAAGAGGTAGGAAGGCTCTCACGCACTGCATTCCATAGTCCAGGGAGTTTATTCCATCCAGCTATGATGCAGACAGGAGGCGAAAGAGAGCGAGCACCAGGAAGGTACTCGGTTTTTAAACCCGCGCGCTCAGGGGACCAGCAACCAATCACCACAGGGCTTAGGGGAGAGAAGAAGGTGGGGAGAAACTTTACAGCCAATTACTAAAGAGGGAGGGTGGAGAGAACTATGGACCAATGAGATACTTTTTCTCATAGTATTTCAGAAACTATGCAGGAGAGTTCTCATTTTATAATACCTATGTAGAATTATCCCACCAGTATATTTTTCCATTATCAGGGTCTTTCAATTCTTCAACCCTTCCAGCTTTTATTTCAGGGGACATGACACAGCTCTTTTAGGTTGTATACTTGAAAATTCTACAGGTTCAGGAATGGAAAGAGTAGTCCAGAAATATCATGAAAATCATTTCATTTTTAGTAAAAATGCTTAAGAAATCCATTTGGGGGTTAATAATGTCAGAGAGGATGCACATGATTCCACCTGCTCTCTATTTCACTCTCTGTTTAAGAAAGAAAAATACCCACTGCAATTCCAGACTCTTTCCTCTCCCAATAAAGGACAGGATTGTCTAGCATTTGTTTTGTTTTTCAATTCCAAAAGAATATTCATACAAATAATTTACATTAGTGACTGGAAAAACTAAATAACTACAGGTACATAACTTTGTAAATAACTTCTCTCCAGAATATTTGAAAGTGTTCTGAATATCAGCATTTTGTTCAAATAAGAAGCTCTTAATTATAGTCTTAATTGATTATTAATACTTAACTACATGTGTTCACAAGGAAAACATTCTGTATGAGTAATTATATGCTACATTCAAAAAAACCAGTCATTTGTTTCCACTGCACAGTTTATTCAGTTTCAAATTAGAAAAAAATTACTATGACAATTTGCATGCATAAACACAAAACATTTCAGCCAAAAAAATTATTGATTTCTTCCAGTCTTGTATTAAGGCGTTCAGGAATTTCACCTAGGCAGATAAATATCTCGATATAAAAAAAAAAAAAAAAAAAAAAAAAGAATCAAAATAGACAGACAAGTTACAAGTCAGATTTACTTCCGTTAACAAATACGACCACAGTGAGTCCTGGTAGTAGACAGTTGCATTCCTTATCTTTTCAGTTGTGTATAGCTGATAGGAGTCAAAGTGATGGGGGAAGAATTATCTTCAGCAAAAGTTTTCTTCAACAGTGTCTTGATTTGGAGTGCTGAATAAGCCATTGTAATGTTATGTCTGCCAGGATAGATGAAACAAAATGAAAAACTCACGTCTGTTTGCAGACTGTAGAAGCACAACAGAACACCAGCAGGTTAATGCAAAAATACAAAAACTCCAACCAAACAAAACCCAGAAACTACAGGCTCTCATTTACAGATAATGAAAGTTCAGAACTTAAACCTCCAGGTGGGCCTTTTCTTGTTGTATTTTGTATGTTTTTAAATCATGTGCATTTTGCATTCTCGAAATGTCGAGAATGAAAAAAAGTCGAAATATGATGACTGACATCAAGTTCTCTAAGCCACAGATAAGGAACTGTTGAAAAAGCAAAGATTTAAGATGACTGTAAAATGAACTGTAAAATCCACACTAGAATGAAATGCTGTGTGAGAACAAAGGCAGAAATACACAAACAGAAGGAATGAGAAGGGCAAACATCTGACAATACATTAAGAAGCTATTTAGGAAGGTTGTAGGAGTCCAAGGTCTCCGAAAGACATGCAACATTGGACTAAAATTTGATAGCTGAAATTGGCACCCCTCCTGATGCAATCTAATGCATTGGGCTGAAAACTGCAGCAGTTCCAAACTGATTCATGGGCAGATTAGATGTTTTTGCCCCAAGGCAGTAACATCTGTCAGGAAGGCAGGAAGGATGTCAGGGCGCAGCAACAGCTCTAGCCCTCAAATTGAAATTTCTTGCCCTATTTGTCCTAAGTGCAAGACAGCACTCCATGAATATCCTTGCAGACCAGCTTAGGCACTGAGACTGCAGACAAAAGCATCCCACAGCATGTATAGCACAGCTAATAACTATGTAATAATCTTTCACTGTCTCTCAGGACACAGTAACTGGCAGCCTTACACCTACACCTCCTGATGAGACCAGTTAGTTAGGCTGCTGTTTGCACTTAAAAACCAGTATCATCTCATTCAACTGCACTGACATCAATGAATAATGCGGAGGAAGAAAACAGCTCCCAGTCTTCTCCTTAACACACTAGTAGTTTCATCTCTTTAATAAACTAAATATATTTTCATTACAGTCTTTCATTATAAATAGTACTTTCCTGCCGTTTGATCTCCCTAGGTTCTCGCCCAACCTCTTTTCTCAAGGTCTTCCTCAAAATATGGCCCAGAGTGTTCCAGGAATGCCCACACAGTTCCAAAGACACATGATATATGCAGTCTGCTCCCTACTTATTTTTTTTTTTTTGGGCAAATATTCAAGAACCAGGTTAGCCATCCTAAGCACAATGTTACACTGGAAGATACTTGACCAATTCTCAGGATTTGAGTCTTTTTCATCTCTACTCCCAGAAGTTCCACAACTAAGTGATCTACGCTATTCTGCATGAATGATCATTCATTCATTCATGCAAATTTTAGCATGCTTTTTGTTGCATGCTTTTCGTTGCATGCTTTTCTCCTCCAGGACAAGCATATAAATGAACCAGGATCAAAACTTGTTTTCTCCAGGATTCTTTCAGAAATTAAGCTGTTTTTACCAGTTTCCAGTCACAATACTGCTTTTGAGAACCTCCACTGCAGCCTTGCCAATTTGACAATGATCAAGCACAGCATCTCCAAAACCTCGATCACATTCACTGCCCTTCAACTATTATGATTATGCTGTGTTGTCTTCCGCAGTTCTTATATCCTGAAGTCTAATCTTCCCCAGTGTAACAGTACATTCTGTGCATTTCCCTCACTCAGAGATAGCAGTTGCACCCCAAGATGCAGCAAACCTGAGTTTGATCTCCCTCAAACTAACATATCCAAGTAATGTACACCACTTCCAAGAGAAGCCCTCACTGCCCAACACATCTCTGCACACAGCTGAAATCTCCCCCAGCTCACTGAAGCCCAGGTGTCATGGCACAGCCTCCTCACCATCTCCACTACCTGGTCCTCTCCATGTAGGATGGTAATTTCCCCTGCTGCTGAGAAAAACTGGCTTTCCTCCCATGCCCACTCTCACAGTTTCTCACTCAGCTGAGCCCTACAGAGCTTCCCAGCTCTTCTAACAAGTCTGGCTTCCTCAAGTAGCAGCTATAAATATCTCCTAATATTTGCAAGCTGTATCCCTCCCATCCAGCACCATTTGTCTTAGCAGCATGCACAGAAGGGTGGCACCGAGGTAGCATGCCCCCAGGCAACTGCTGCTGTTGCTGGGTCAGTCTGTGCTTCATCCCTTTTCCCTGCCCTCTGGAGGGAAGGGAACGGGAGAACATGACAGAGGAAAGGGACAGGAAAGTCGAAGATAGGAGAGAGAGGAAAAGGCAAAAAGCAAAAGCAAGATAGAAGGCAAGTTCATGGGGATAGGTCTTCTCTGACTACAGGATATATTCATTGCAATTCCAATTGGAAAAAAGCACCAGTCCTTCAGTTTGAGGAACAGCATGTAAAAACCTGATTACCAAATAAAATCGTGTATGGAGTGAAACACCACAATTTTTTTAGGATCACCTAGTAATTGGAAGGTCTACATATGCAGCTACTGTTTTTTCAAAAGTAAATACAGGTTTCTCACAGATGATTCAATTACTCTAGGCTTTAAATACACCTTTCCAAGGTCCTCGTCAAATTAACTTCTCATGGAACTAAATAATTCTACAAGTTATTTTTAAATGACACATAATTCTATGTTGAAACAAATATAGTTGCATACAATATTTGCAAAATATCTTTCAATGTAAATTGAAGTTTTCAATAATATAGTGGAGGTAGATGTTGAAATCTGATCTGATCCAAACTACAAAGCATACACTGATGACACCGGAAAAAACTTACCTATGTTATCCTTCTCTTTACAGGAAATAGAATAGCAACAGATTTCTCTGTCTTGAATAGCTGAAAGGTTTCTACAGAAACAAAACCAGTAAGTACTGTTATAACTCCGCAAACACAGAAAACAGAAATTTCCATTAAATACGTTTTCTGATTTTTACTCAGTAGGTTCAATGCTATTCTCAGATGTTAAATTCTTAAAATATGCCACTGCACACAGAAACCACATATTTCTTAAACTATAAAGAATAAAAGCTTATAAAGTCACTTCACAAAAAATCAAATTTCTCATTAGGTCAGTGTAATAGTGAGAAATAAAAACACGGAAATCCATGAGCTAAAAATAACATCTTGTAGTAGCAACCAAGTATTACCCATGTCTTATCATTCACCTTTTTTCACTTAGAAGTCAGAGGTTTTATCTCCAGTAGATCTAAATAAAATAACAGTACTCAAATGATCACACTATTTATCTTCAGGATGTTTACTATATCATACCCAGTATATCAGATCTGATTTCTACTGAAAGGATGCCTCTACATTTGGGAAGAAACTGATTCGTAATCAACTTCTTTCTGGGAATTCCCCCCTCTCCCTCAGAGTTTCTGAGCACTTTGTTATTTTTTCATTTATTTATTCTCACACAAGTGACAGAGACATGCACAAAACATCTTCCTGAAGCAGGTGGGGAGTGAAGGCACTGAGAAGTCTGGAGAACACACAAGAGACTCTAATAAAGAAGAGAACTAAATAGGGACCTCCCTAGACTTCAGGAGAGCAGACTTGGCCTCTTCAGGGATCTGCTTGGTAAAGTCCCATGCAATAGGGCTCCGTAGCAAAGGGCTTGAGAAAACTGGTTAATATTCAAAGTTCATCTCCAAGCTTAAGAGTAACCTGTCCCGACAAGTCCGGAAAAAAAGCTAAAAGGCATTAAGTGGATGAACAGCAAGTTCTTGGCAAAACCCAGTAATGAAAAAGAAGCATACAGAAGGTGGAAGCAGAGACAGGTAACCTGGGAGGAATACAGAAACTCTGTCCAAGCATGCAGAGACACAGGTAGGTCAGCCAACGCCCAACTGAAGTTGGATCTCATGGGTGATGTCAAAGAAAACTAGATGGGCTGCTCAAAGTGGGTAAGTGACAAATTGAAGACAGGAGAAAATGTGGGCCCATTGCTCAATGAGACAGGGGACTTGTTTACACAGGACATGAAAATGCTGTCTTTGCTGGTAAGATTAGCCTTCAGAAACCCCAGGTCCCAGAGATCAAGGGTAAGTTAAGAGCAAAAAAGTTGTACCCCTGATGGAAGAGGATCAAGTCAGGCAATAAATAAACTGGACATAGAGAAGTCCATCATCCCTGGTGGGATGCACCTACAAGTGATAAGGTGGCGTGGGTTTGGTTTTTCCAAAGAATTTTATCCCATCTGTTAGCTGACAGGGAGACCTGTGAGGGGAAGGGGTTGCCTGGGAGATAAATGGGCAATACTTAAGAAACAAAAGGAATGGCCCACACTCCCACATGCCACAATAATTGCTCAGCCAGAGAAAGAGAGCTTGGGAGTTGCAGCGTGATCTCGCGAGAGGTGGCAAGACCCTGAGGCTTGGCTGCAGGGGGCGGGGCTGGGCTCTGCCTCTTTTCAGCTCGGGGGTGGGTGAGAATGGTGGGGTGTGTTGCAGGGATGCTTCGGCTGATACACTGTAGCTGCCGCCCCGGGTTTGCTCACCTCTGCCCTCCCTGCCGCCACTATGGATTGCTGCCACAAGTTGGCTTGCCATCCCAGGTCGGCTCACCTCTGCTGTTCCTGCTTTCACCATTTCTGCTGCCCGCTTGGTGGGTGATACCGAGGTCCACTGCTGCCCAGTCAGACTTGCCTGCCGGCGCTGCTTGCTGCCCGCTGCCGGGGTTGGTGCTGGGATGGACTGCTGTCCCGTGACTTTGCAAAGGGAGCAATCTCCCCTCCTGCCTCTCGTCTGAGACGCCCCTGCCACGTGGAGAGGTTGCAGCGCTCGCACCACAGCGCCCCCTGCAGCCGCGGGGGAGTCACCGCAGCCGCTCTGCTGCAACACGAGCCAACAGCGCCCCCTGCCGGTTGTGGTCATAACTACACCAAAAAGGGAAATTGCTCAACGGGCAAGAGAAAGCTGTTATTGCGTTTCTGGGTTTTTTTGTTGTTGTTCCTGTTTGTCTGTCTTGTTTTTTATATATATCCTAGTAAAGAACTGTTATTGCTTTTCCCACATCTTTGCCTGAAAGCCCCATAATTTCAAGGTTATAATCATTTGGAGAGAGAGGATCATCTTCTCCATTGCAGGAAGGTTCCTGCCTTCCTCGGCAGACACCTGTCTTTTAAACCTGGACATACAGGAACTGGCTGATGTCATTGTGGAGTCAACTCTCAATACCATTTGAACAATCGTGTCGACTGGGAGACGTGCCTAAGAGTAGAGGAACACAAATGTCACTCTTCAGAAAAATCAGGAAGGAGGACCCACAGAAGTACACAACAGTCAGCCTCACCTTGATTCCTGGAAAGGTGACAATGCAACTAATCCTGGAAACTATTCCCAGGCATGTGACAGACAAGGTGGCCAGGAGTCATCACCATGGATTCACAAAAGGGAAATCATGCTTGACCAACTCAATAACCTTCTGCAATGAAATCTACAGTTTGGGAGATTACAGGAAAGCAACAGATATTGTGCACCTTGACTTGAGTAAGGCTTTGGACAGTGTCTTCCATAATATTCTCATGGACAAGCTGAGGAAGTATGGGTTGCATAAGCACTGGCTGAACAGTAAGTGATCAGTGGCACGAAGGCTAGCTGGAGCCCAGTGACTACCAGCGTACACCAGGAACCAATACTGGGTCCAATCCTGTTCTATATCTTGGGGCAAAGCACAAATCTGCTGATGATAGAAAACTGGGAAGAGTGGCT
Source organism: Ptilonorhynchus violaceus (assembly GCA_013397565.1). Classification (NCBI taxonomy): domain Eukaryota; kingdom Metazoa; phylum Chordata; class Aves; order Passeriformes; family Ptilonorhynchidae; genus Ptilonorhynchus; species Ptilonorhynchus violaceus. Next base: position 15,059 of record VZRJ01006051.1, read on the forward strand.
GATACACCAGAAGGTCACGCTGCCACCCAGAGGGACCTCCACAAGCTGGAGAAATGGGCTGACAGGGACCTCATGCATTTCAACAAGGGGAAGTGCAAAGTCCTGCATCTGGGGAGAAACAACCCCAGGCACCAGTACATGTCAGATGCCAACTGTCTGGAAACGCAGCTTTGCAGAAAAGGACCTTGGGTCTTGGTGGGACACCAAGTTGAATATGATCTAGCAGTGTGGCAAAAATGCGAATGGTATTCTGGGGTGCATTAGGAGTGCTGCCAGCAGGCTGAAGGAGATGATCCTTTGCCTTTACTCAGCACCAGTTAGGCTTTACCTGTGACCAGTTGTGGACCCCCAGTACAAGAGGGATGTCAATCTACTGGATAGAGTCCAATAAAGGATGGCTAAAATAATTAAGGAACTAGAGCAACTTGCCTATTTGGAAAGGCTGACGAGCTAGGACTGTTTAGCCTAGAGAAGAAAAGGCTTAGGGAGCTTCTTATTAATGTGTACAAAAATCTGAAGGGAGGCTGTAGAGAAGATGGAGCCCAGTGATAGGACAAGAGGCAATGGCCATGAACTGAAACACAGGAGGCTCTCTCTGAACAGACAGAAACACTTTTTACCTCTGAGAGTGACCAAGCACTGGCAAAGGCTGCCCAGAAAGGCTACAAAGTCTTCATCCTTGGAGATGTTCAAAAGCTGTCTGGACATAATCCAGGGTAATCAGCTCCAAGGGGCAAAAGGCTCTGCTTGAGCAGATGGTAGACAAGATGACCTTGAGGTTCCTTCCAACTTCAGCCATTCTGTGAGTCCCAGTTTCATTGCCCAGACTTTGGACCTTACTATACCAAAACTTCACTTTCTACTAATTAATTACTAATTGTGAATCCTATTTTACAAAATTAGTGCTATACTGGCCATTTTTACAAAATTATGTATTTTCTTTACAATTACCCTTGCAATGCACCAATTTGTTAGTTTCAGTAATCCCTAAGTATATGTATGCTTTGGATATATGGCAAAACTACCTGACTTGCTTAAATTTACCAAGAGTAGTTTGAAACAGTTCCGTTCTAATGCCATTCGAGCATTATACTGACTCTACAATGTACTGCGAAAAGTCAAAGTGACTCAATTACTATCCATAGCAGTTGTACCTGCAGTGATGGGAAAACAGGATTATCTGAAACAACTTTATACAACTGAAACAACAATCAAGAGAGGTTCAAATCTACTGCAGTCAGTTATCAGCCTAGATCACTAAGGCAGCCGCCAGCAGAGCTTGAGGTGGAATATCTGAGAATGTAAAAGCATCTTTTATAGCCAGTTATTGCCATAGACTACCAATGATTTTGTCTAACATACCAAATTTCACAGTGTCTCACCTTTTTTACAAAAGCCAGCTACTTACAGTTTCTCAATTAACTGCTTCTCATCCAGAGCACCTGGGAGGTCTCGTTTATTTCCAAGAACTAACACCTGAAAGAAATCATTCATATGCAGATTAAATCCAGGAGTAATAAAAGTTTATTTTTGTCTTTAACTTTTTGTTGACATTATTCTGGATCTTGCAGCTAAGGATTTAGAATGTAATAGAGGACATACTGAAGATGATCAATGACTGTGGGAGCATCAGGGAAATCCCACTCCTAGTAAGGGCCACTTGCTGATCACCTTCTGAAAACTGGATCAAATTATTTCTGGGTGTATAGTATCAGAAGTCTCCTCTGGAAGTGAATGTCTCCATTCTGGATGGCACTATAGGATGGTGCCAGATTAAATGCAAGGAAATGTGGAAGAGAGCATGTATTGGGTGCACTCAAGACACCAAAGGATATTCAATTCACAGGACCAGTGTTAATCAAAAGTAGGGCTCTAGCAGCAGAGACTGGGTCCTAAAGACCCCAACATGATTCTCTCTACAGTTTTTTGCTCCCTTACTTCTTAACACTGACACACTAAACAGCCCGGCATCCGAACCAAGTAGCACCTAAGCACCAGCCAAATAACAAAGTCCTCTACCTCCACTTTGAGCCTCCATGGTAGAAATCTGAAAGGCAGCCATTAGGAATTAAGTCCAAGAAATGCAAAAAATTTACCAAATAGATGCTGGAACTTCAGGGTTCCTATTTAAGGCTTCAAGCATAAATGAAGGTCAGATAAATGGGTTGAGCACATTCTAAGATAAAGTATGCAATGGAAGGTTTTTCTAATTAGCATTGCATTATTGTTTTCCAGATGCGCTACAATTCTAAGTCAAGACTGTACCACTGTATCCCATGAATGTGGGACATCTTAAACTCATTATTTGCAGTCTCAGATTAGTAGAGTTGCTCTAAAATCTGCAGTGCCAAATCCTGAGCACAATAAATTGAAGGAAGTTCAATACTAATTACTACATATGAAATAAAAGTAAGTAAAAAATACATCTTTGACACTTGCAAATTACTGTGCTGGTCAGGCTGGTCAGTTTGAAATGTGATATAAGAAATAAAAGGCAAGGAACTTCATTAATTACTTCTGAAGATATGAGAGACCAATCTTGCAGTATGGAAAAGTGAGAAGGAAAACGGCATGTGAAGAGAGTACAAAGGACAGGCAATGTCACCCCCCATGAACAGCATAACTACAGATTTCTGTAGGATTTGTTCAATAGATAATTAACATAAAATCACAACAATAATAGCAAACCTTATAAAAAAGATGGAGAGTCATTTGCAAAATTCTCCTTTGAGAATGGTGGGAGGAGAGGGGGGAGAGAGAGAGGGAGACTGACTATCTACTGGAGGTACCACTTTTACACAGACCAAGTCCCAGGTATCCACAGGGTGTAGATGCCATTCCCATACCTTGAGATGGCATGTGTGGCAGTTACTTCCTTTCTCCCAGTTTGCCATGGTGGCAATGTCCAATGCTAACCAAACCTTCAGCTCCATTAGGCCTGGAATTAGCTCCTTTCTGCTGTGTCTGTGCTTATCTGAAGTTCCAGTTCTGGTGGCTTATCTTATGGGAAGTTCCTTCTGTGGCTTTGACAGTGTTTTGACACAGTTCAACTGCATTCTTTAAGTCCTTACACTGTTTACTCATCCTCAGATGACTCTGACTACTTGCAGTGGCCAAGTGTCCAAATAATTGCTTACGAAAAAGACGCAAAGGAAGAGCCATCAAGTTGTGAGCAACTTCTTCCTCACTTGTATGTACTACTGTTTTCTTTCTTATAATCAAACGTATGAACACGTGCTTGGTTGTGTCAACATAAAGACCAATGATAGCCTGATCCAAAAAGCTGGATTCCAAAACTGGCAGATTACATTTAAACAAACAACATTAGTCTCCACCTTCATAATTCCTGATTAGAATTTCAGCTGAATTCAATATTCTTTGACACTTCCAACTGGAGAACAGATGTACTTGCATTTTTTCCACACAATTTAGTTTGGAAAACTAAGTCAATAAGAAGTGAGGACACATAGCTCTACACAAGCTCTACACAGTTCCTACACAAGCTCTAGAGGCAGAGGACACTACTTGATGTTACTGTCTGCCAATCCACAGAAACACAAATCTAAAATGCCTCAAGACACTGCCAAAACATACCTGGGTCACTGGTTGAAACTCAGACAACAAGGGACTGACTGGAAGTAATTACTGTCTGATAATGCCACATGTGAAGACACAATTTTTCCAAATCTATTCTGACCTTTAGGCAAGAAAACGTACAAACACACTGCAGCACTCCTAAGTTGTTCAGTACTATGGATAAGTAATTTTTCTAAAAGTGCTCAATGTATCAAGGCTGCATCATATATAACCTAGTATTTTCAAGAGTCCAGAGGAACCAACTCATGAGGATTTAGGCTACACTGTCTACATTCAGGTAAAAGTAATAATGAAAATACTTACTGGAATTCCATGCAATTGTGGCTTATCTATCAAACTGTGTAGCTCATTCTTTGAAGCTTCTACTTTTTCTAAGTCTGCTGCATCCACCATGTAACTGCAATAGGAATACAGTTATTTATGGTATTGACCATTACTTGCAGAAATTTGCATTAAAACATCTGAAATGTGACAAATGTGTTGGTATTGACAACAGCATTAGAAAAATCTAGAGTTGTGTAAGCCCTGCCTTTATTGATAAAAAATATGAGGAAGATAAAGGTTTAAATACAGCCTGTGGGGGAAAAAATGGTCTAGAATATGCAATTACTTATATGTCTGGGTTGCTGGATGTGCAAAACACACTACTTTTATGGGATTGATCTTCTTACGTGACGGAGGTGGACAGAGGGAAAACCGTATCTATATTATTTATATATAATGTAATGTAATATCTAATGTTATAATAACATATATTGCAAAGTACATTTTCTATGGGCATACAAAAGAAAACTTACACAACTGCATTTACTCCTCTGCAATAACGCTCCCACATGCTTCGAAACCTTGGCTGTCCTCCAATGTCCCATACCTGGAAATGATAAGAACACCCCAGCCCCAAAATGGTTTTGAACTACACAGTACTAACCCAACAGTATAAATGAACTCTTACATGAAGCATGCAGATTGTATTGCCAATTCCAAGATATTTTTAAGTGACCTTCCTCAAGAAGGTCTTCTCAGTCTCTCCCATTCAGTGAAGAGAGACGGACACATTCATAGAGTAAGTCAGTTCTGTGACTTAAAAGCTCCAAACATTCTTTTGGAGAATGTTACCCTTTCCCACTCACTGAAAGAAAAGTCTTACTCAGATACTAAAGTGAATTATTGCAAATACACAGTCTAAAACCAAAAAAGAGTATCATCATTGTATGAAACAGTCATGCAGTTGAATTTTTGATGTGGCTAGGGAGACCTTAGTTAAGAATGTATCAGACCTTTAACAGGATAAAGACAGATATTAAAAAAAGAAAGAGTTGGTCAGAGAGCAGACTGAATCCACGCAAGGGATGATATACTCCAAGGAGCTCCAATACCTCCCCTCCTCTCCCATTTGTTCAACAAATGTGCTTTAAAAGACACATGGATTAACTGATCAGAACCAGAAATGAAACAGTAGTATAAGGTAGGCCTGACATGATTAAGCAGTGACTCTTAAGGTAAGAAAGCTCAAATTCTGCTTAGGATTTTATAAAGTCACAATCCTGTAAATACTTACACATGCTATTAGTGTCCGGCAATCCCATGGAATTTCTATTTGTTAAAACGCTAACACATTATTTTCCTGTACAGGAGCTATTATTCTGCTTCACTTGCAAAAAAATTGGTATTTTTGGTGCATGACAATATTTCGTTTCAACACTGTTTCTCAGATCAAAATACCAGGGAACATATCTCCATCATGCAGGCAAGGGCTCTGTGATAATGTAGCTGTTGCAGGTACATCCAAAACCAGTTGTGTTGCAAGTGACACACAGATTACAACAGTGGTGAACACTGAAAAATGAAAGTAATGAATTTGTTCATCTATCAAGGACAAAAAGAAGTAATTATTTCTTATTTTAATCAGATTTAGCTATCAAAACAATATATGCTGTATACCAGATCTAGGAGGCATATATATTACAGAAGAAACTAAATTTAGAAGTAATATACACAGAAGCAAAATTTGTTAAGAGTTGTCCTCATATTTTCACTATAAATCCAAATGTATTAAACTTGCTGTGGCAACAAAGATTCGCACAAAAAAGCAAGACTTGACAGACCCATGAGATAAGGCCTTCTTCAATTAATGTCCATTATTTTTTTTAATTTCACAGCCTGTAAATCATACTTATGTATCAATTTCTGTATCATTTTCAATATCTTATGTTCATATTTTAGAAAGAAATATTTCCCAATTGACCATTAAAATCATTCCCTGATTGACATCTTACTGTCCTTTCCAACATAAAATTAGTGTATCACCTAAATGCAGATTGCCTTTGATCCCCCATGTAAGATCAAAAATTTTACAGATGAAAGAGCTTTTGACCATGAAGTGGGTATCAATTATTACCTGTACTGACATTTGAAGTGCTGTTTCAAAGGTCTTAATAAAATAAACCTTTATACTTTAAAAGCTTGAACGTGATGAGAACACAGTTCAGCATTATGGTTAGATGACAAAACTTACACCAACACTAATTATTCCAATAACTCATCAGGACCTTGAAACTATCCATAGCCATCTGGTGCACATCTGTGTGTCTGCCAAAAGAAACTAAATTATTCTCCTGGTAGACCAGGAAAAAAAAAGAAAGGGAAAGATGACAGGGCGGGCTAGTAGTCAGATTAGAACTTTCAGAACACCAATAGCCATGAAAATCTACAAGATGACATAGCCTGGACTAATCACAAAATAAATAATACAAGATTAAAAAATACTGGTGGTGTCCTTGCTTGATGATACACTATATCTTACTGTATTAAATTGTACTGCAGAACAAGACTACTCTCATTAGCAGAAAAAGTCACCTTGAAACAATAGAAAGGTAAGTGATTTCCAGTCAGTTTCTCTAATCAGGCTTACAGCTATTCATTAAAGTACAACATGAAGGACCCAAGATAGACTAGGAGTTTTTAACAGTGCTTTGGAACCAAGTTTACATCAATATAGTAAGTTATAGTTACCTGAAATAGGGAAGAAAAACAAATGCATGAAATGAAAAAAAATCCTTGGCTCCTTCCCTTTGAAATCAAAATGGTTCTAACAGTAACTTTCCAATACTCTTTATTATATGGAACAGCCAATGAGAGAGTTAACTACTTTATTCAAAACACAAATTGCTGCCCCAAACCATTTTCACAGTACATGACTGAACAGATAGAACTGTGAGAATACAAAAGGCACCCAGGAAGGAAAGGAGAGAGGTTTTAGTATTAAAGAAGTTTTCTTGTGTGAGACTTGTGTGTTTTGTGTATCAACTGTTTTTGTATCCCAGTATTTAACACACAAGTAAAAAGTATATTCTGGGCATGAAAAGGGAGAGGCGGGAGACTAGGAGACCACACCTTAACAGCTGAACATACAGCTAGCTATAAAAAGAAGTTTACTTTGTCTGGTTGTTTTTAAAAAGAGACTGGACTTCAATTATCTCCCACGGCTTTTATTGGTCCCTCAGGAATAAAAGTTTCATAATATTTAAAAGGTAATTTTATCCCTAGAAGACCAGCTGATTTTAAGAATCAGAAAAAGCCTACAGAATGACCAAACTGAGAAAAAGTTTCTTTGATCTCCAGTACCATTGCCTCACAGGAGATTCAAATCTCAAGCAGTTGTTGCTCAGGCTCAATCTCAAAGGTACATATCTTGTTGGTACTGCATTTTATAAAACACTGTTTTATTCATTCCTGTCTACTTCTATAGTGTAGTAATTCTCATTGAGTTTGAAGGTCTACATTCTCATTAAATAGTGCAATGTTTTAATCTGTAAACTACATCACCATGATGGAATCGTTGCTTACCATACCTGTTAAATCAAATTCTTCTAAAACAGGAAACTTTGGATACATCTCTTTCCAATTTCTTCATGAGGATCCAAGGCTCCATCTTAAGAGCGTAGCTATTAGCTATGTTTAAGGAGCAGATCCTTTTCTCTTGCACAGAGCTGTATCATGACAGTTGAGCAAAAATGCATGTGAATAGGTTCAAAGATTTTTGAAAGCTTCCAGGTACAGGAAGGCTCATTAACACTCTAGTTGTGTTTCTTTCAATGAGCTTATGTTGTGGGAAGGCTTGATGGTTCATAAGAAAGGTGCAGGAAAAGTATTTTCTAGATGTCATATTACACGGTTTTTTTCAGACATGCTGGGTAGGATATTTCTTGTGGACAGAGATGTGTACAATGACACATTTGGATCTTGATGTCAATGTCTGGGTTCAGTACCTACAATTTCACAGTAGTCAGCACAGTCTAGACAGCCACTCAGCTGATCAGACGTAACATCTTCTTTAGGATGACAGAATTATGCTCTAGGCTTGACAGAACTGACTACAGCTCCTCTGACTATTATTAAGGGAGCTTAAGCCTCACTGCAGACATATAGCTGTTTACATTCAGACATCTTAACCTGCAAGATGAATCCAACACTACAAATATTTGAACTCAGAAATGTATCTTTCTTCTTGGAAGGATTCAGAAAATATCACCCATAAAACCTAACCTAAACAAACAGCTTAAGAAATTTTAAGCACAGAAGAGTATTTGGGCAAAATAAGGCAGCACCAGTAACACCCAACACCACCATGCCGTGCACAGACAAGCCTAAGATGTGACAAATGAGGTCAAGCATACACAGCAAGCAGTCATTGCATTCACAGCTAACTCAAGCGTGTAATGACAGGGAGCAACTGGAAAGCATGGGACAAGTTCAATCACCTAAAATTTAGGCATTTAATACAGGTGATCAAATTTCTCTGTGGCTACTGAAGTGCTCAGAGGACACCAACAGCAGGAAATTATTCCATCTGTCTCACCCACCTTGCCTTGGTGAACCATTCTTGCAAAGCACCCACTGCTCTCAACCAAGTTCAGACAACTGGCTCAGGCTGGGTTACTTATCACCTGGCTAAGCTCAGTAGAGACAATCCTAAACAATCACCTATTCTAGATTGGAATCTTCACACAATAATGATGTCCATCTTCTTCATCTAATAAACAGATTAAAAAACCTAATAACCTTTAATTTTTTAATAAATTGCGGTATATATACAAATCTGCACAGCCTTACTTGTAGCACCAGCCATGTAACTTAATATGGAAGTTAGAATACCTTACTATTTTAGAATACTTACTACCTATTACCCTATATTTTGGAAACGCCTTTATAGTTGCTCTTAAAGCCAAAAAAAATGCGCCATGTGGTTACATTTTCTGAAGCAATGTTTCCCAGAACACTATGTTCTTTGAAATCAGTCTTGGCCCTTTAAAGAACTCTGTTGTCACTCCTCATTGGTGATGAAGTCCAACTTTTAAACATACCATTAGGTATTTTAATCACATCAGACAAAAAAAAAGCTATATTGCATTTCAGTGTTCATTATTTAATCATAATATTTTCACTGAAGAACTGGAAATGGAATTAAACTTGCAACACAAAATGGCTGACTATCTTCAACTCCTGACAACAAGCACAGAGGCATTTTAATGGGAGAGAGTACTTCTAAGCTATCAGAGTATATTTGCCATTTTATCAGAGACACAAGGTACAATGCTAGAAGGATCAACAGGTGGATTTTAAACAGGACACAAAAGCAAAGTCTGTTCTCAGAAACTGTTTTCTGAACCTCACGGTGCTTACATTCACACTGGATTCTCAGGCAGGAGAGTACCAGGGAACCCAGCTTTAGAGATACGACTGCAATCCTCTCGATCACAACATAACACACACAGAGAACTAAACCATCCTTGCCTCAATACTGTGTCCTCTGCGAAGCAGAAAGCCCTGATTCTACATGACCATGTGCAATCTTTTGTACCCTCTTTTCACATGATCATGAATCAGTCTCTAGATATCATAATCCAAAAAATTCTGGTGAAAGCAGGCATACTGAAGTTCTAAGCTGTAGGCAGACCTTGCATTTAGAAGACTGAGGGGAAGGAGACCAGAGGCAAGGACACTATAGCTCAACACAGCCAATCAATAACTACCACAGTGATTATTAATGTTGCTTGTCCTTGAAGAACATATAACCATGAAAGCAAAAATTTGTATTTGCTCAACAGCAGAGAAAATCCAAGAGGATGTGCAACAGCGGGTATACTGGGAAAAGGTAATCTAATATTGGTAGATAGGATAAGAAAAGGACATTCTCTCATGACAGATTAACTCCACAGCTCCCTGGCACTCTCCTCATGTATTCTCCTTGCCCTCTACCTCTCAAGTCCGATTCACAGCATTTAGCAGTGAGGCAAAGATTCTGAAAACAGAGCTGAGCAGGGGCAGCATTTATGGTTCCCAAGTGTCCCAACAGGATGCTGGAATAAAACATGTGTTTGTATAAACTGCAGATAACTGCAAGCTGGGAGTAGATGAATCCTAAAGCACCTGGACAAGCTAGAGGAATGGTCTGAAATAAGGCAGCTGAAATTTAACACAGAAAAGTTCAGAATGCTACATTTGGACAGAGGGAGCCAAATGCACAAAATGGATGACTAGGTAGAGGTGCAGGACAAAAAGCTGGAGTAGTTCACAAACTAAATATGCGCTTCAACAGTGCTGCAGATCTTAAATTAGCATGGACTATCAGAAGCATCTTATATATGATTCTGGAAGTATGAACAGCCCTGTCTGCAGTGTCAGGGAGGCTTCTATATTGGTTTTGAGCATTGATCTATTGAACAGACACAAGCAAATTTCAGAAGCTCCTGATGAGATAAAAAAGGACAAGATGTTAACAATGTAACCTATAAAGACAGGAGAGGTGAGCAAAATCATAATGATTCCTGGGAAATGGCCGCCAGATATGTAAGAAGAAAAAAGCAGCTCAATTTGTGATGACAGCAACTTGTGTCAGATACAAGCAAAAAAACTTTCTAACACAAGTGAAAGAACATTGTGAGAAACAAGGGATGTTGTAGAACTTTCTTCATGGAAGGACAAATTTTAATAAACAATTACCTATGATACTTGGGTAAATATCTGAGTCACCCTTAAGATCAACTCTTGGTCCTCATTTTTAGAGTTCTGACAGTTGCTCTGAATGACTGGTGAAACATTCAACATCGCCTGTTTGACTCAGGACACTGCTTTCTGGCCCCCAAGTGTTTGTCTGGACCACTGCAGAGATTCCTAAAGCATTCCTATCCTATGCATGATCCTGTCTCACCCTCTGCAGTACACAACTCCCAGGACAGGGAGAGTCCCCAAGGCTTTTCTAAAACTATCAGAGGGGAAAGTACTTTCATACTATTCCTTCTTAGTTGATCCTAAAGTAATTCCAAGTATACTCCACATTTATTCTTTGTGCCACTCTAACACTCATTTAACTCCACAGAATCATCAAGGCTGGCAGGGGCCTTTGGAGATTGCATAATCCAACCTTCCCTGGTCAAAGCAAGGTCATCAAGAGCAGACTGCTCCAAAGATGGAGCCTCCAGCTCACTGGCTCCAGGTTCCAGTGTTCAATCCTCCTCACAGTGAAAACGCTTTTTCTTGTAGTTTAAATGGAATATTTCAGTCTGTGCCCACTAGCATTTGTACTGTCACTGAACACCACAAAGAACAATCTGGCTACATCTTCTGGCTACACTGATGACATCTTCCTGAGCCTTCTCTTGTCTAGCCTAAACAGTCTCAGATATCTCAACATCGTCTCACATGAGAGATGCTCCAGTTCCTTAATCTTTTTCATGAACTCTCTGCAGTAGCTCCACAGCTTTTTTGTACTGGGATGCCCAGAACGGGACAGCACATCAGGTATGGCCTTACCAGTGCTGAATAAAAGGAGGTATCACCTCCTTAGACCTGCTGCCAAAACTCTTCCTAATGCAGCCCACGATACCGTTGGTCTCTGCTGCGAAGGTACACTGCTTGCCAATGATCAACTTGGCATCCACAAGTCCCCAGTCCCTTTCTGCAAAGCTGCTTCCCAGTCAGTCTGTAGTGATGCCTGGGGTTGATCCTTTGCAGGACCTTGTACTTGGCTTCCTAAGGGTCCTATCAGTCCACTTCTCTAGCCTGTCAAGGTCCTTTGGGATGGCAGCACAATTCTCTGCTGTACCAGCTACTCCTCCCAGTTTTGTACTACCAGCAAATTTGTTGAAGGTGCACCCTGTCCCACCATCCAGGTCACTAATGAACACACTGAACATTCCCTGGGATTTAGCACTGGTAACTCGGCCTTATGCTGTGGATCATAGACCTTTTGAATCCACCAGTACAGCTCTTCCCTACAGACAACTATCATAAATCACTGGAACATCCAGCAAAAATCCTTTTTTTATAGAAATAGCCACTTTGACTTGAACTCAGCCCAGACACAGCACAGCTTTTTCAGAGTGACCCAAACCATACGGAATAGCCAGTACATGCTGAAACACTGCTGGAGCTATACAGGGAGTACACACAGAGGCTTGTACTACTGCATGACATATGAAATGATGATAAGACAAGTAAGATAACCTGAAGACTAGGATGAAGCATTACAAAGCAGGACGATTCTGCTTCTATGAGGATGTGTGGAGACCTGAAAACACTACTGTCTAAAGGAGGAGGGCTGCAACAAAGGAAGCTGGCAGAGGAATGCAGAGAGCTGGTATCCTCCTCCCTCCCTGCCACACCAGAGCAAAGTGCAAGCAACAAGAAGCCCGGCTTCGCCCTCCCGCAGCCGCCGCGCTGTGGTGGAGGGACACCGGCATCTAGTGGTGATGGCCGGGGTGACCACAGCCCAGCCGCAGCAGCTCCAGCCCCCTGAGCGCCTGCTCCCCGCTCCCTCCAGACCGCAGTGGCCAGGAAGTAAAGAATCTGCCTGGCAGTGCTATTTAAAGAAAAACAAGTGCAAGAGCAAGGGAAATGAAGCTGTGGCATTATCTGTGCCTGTACATGTCTTGTGGTGCTCTATTTCCTTTTAACTGAGACTATTCTAAGACCACTGCAAGAACCAAAGGTTGGTTATTGGAGCTTCCCAATCACTTTAAACACCAGTTCATGATTCATGTCTCCTGAGGTTCTTGAAACTTGGCTTGTTGAAGTGAATTTTATTAACTGCTGTCTACGTAGTTGAACAGTAAACCTCACCAAAGCAAAAGGACTACTAATATATGCAGATCCAAAAATATAGAAAATACATCAAAATCAAATCACTCAGCAGACAGCAAAACTTGTTTGCAATTAAAATCTCAAAGCAATTCAGTCAGATTTTTTTGTCAGGAAAAAAAAAAGGATAGCCATCAGTTTTGTAATGAACTTCATTAAAATAGTTCTAGAAGATTCCTAACTTGCAGTACATTAAATATTTTGATGCTAGAAGTCATCCTGTACTTTACCTCAACCACAACCTCAGAATACAAAGCTTCCTGATCAGATTTCAAATACTGCATGGTAAAATCTTTCCTTTTTCCCTCATCTTTTCTTGGAAATAACAGGTGACAGGTTATTAAATATACCGACAAGCCAAAATTTGACAATTCGTGGTTAAAGCTGACAGCGTTACATTTCTAATCACGTTCAACTTCAATTCAAGATCATATGAAACTGGCATCTTCCTACAAAATGTTTCGGCTCGTGTAAATCAGTGTTTTTCTTTGTGTGGTTCAGATAAATAATCATACACACAGGCATGCCAGTGACCCTACTTTCACATAATAAGATTAGAGACTAAAAATGAGAATAAATCTGGCTTCTGGAAATGACTGCCAAAATCAGAAGAAAGGAAAGAAGACCATGGGCTTCAGTTCTTTCTGCCTTCTGGAATTTTATGGAATCTGCAGATGGAACTGAAGTAAAGAAACCAGGCAGTGACACTGCACTAGTGTAGTACTTCCTTCTTAGTGGCCTACCCCAAAACACAGCAAAAACCAGGTAAAGGATTAGTATCACCTACTTGCTGGTTTTGCAACTTATTTTGCCAAAGGTGATCAATCTTACACTTGTAGAATACCAATTTTTCACTTGATGACTTTTTAACCCAGATGATTTCTCAGCCTCACTTTTATAGTAAGTTTAATTGATTCTGTTTTGCAGTGTCCCCTGAAGCCTTTGAAAAAGGTCAGACACAATGTAGGTCTTCACTTAGCACAGAGATCCTTCCTGTCATGTTTAAAGAACTTCACAGGTTTAGTAAAATAACACTTTATCCATGAATTTTAATAGCTGACAGTTGGATATCATAATATTTCTATGAGAAAGGTTACCTGTTTTGTTGGGATAAAAAGGTTAAAGAAAATTTCAGTCCGAATCCTTGTTACTGGGCTGCAAATAGCTCTTAAAAGGATTCTAGCAAGGGGCACCCTCTCATCATTCTTCAGTCATCAATTTATCAACAAATAAAGCATTCTTCTCAAAGTAAAATAATTTTAGAAACTCTATCCAGCAAATAGGCTGTACAATTTTAACCTACATACAGGAATAGTGACATACAAGTACTTTATCCCAACAAGCTTTTAAGGAAATAAGCATCTATGCATAAGAGTCATATTCCCCTACAGCTCTTACTTGCACTGTATCCTGTTGTAGCAGAGATACCATGAGAACAAGTCAAGATATCTTCCTGTGTAGACTGGCTTCCAAACCAAGTATTGTTTTTGAAACTAATAAACATATTAATAATGTTAGCATTATCTCCTTTTGCTCAAAAATTCTATTAGAGCAACTATATATAAAATTACTTTTGAGATCACAGAGTAAAACAAGGCACAGTTCCACAGAAACTCACACACCCCCTCCCTGCACAACTTAATCTTGCAACATCATTTGCGCAGACAACTCTGGTACAAACTATTAGTCAGGTCCTTCTTGAACTATCCTGGCTCAAAAAATATTTTGAAGACTCTGCCTACTTGTAGAAGACTTTTGTCTGGTTTAATGAACCATCAACATTTTCATTTTCTTCCACATCTGACAATTCTGCAGCAGCATCAGTACAGCCCTCCATGGGGGCATATCCTTATGCTTTCTCTTTATAAATCACAGCCTCATTGTTTCTGTGCAAAAGAAAGAAAACAGGAGGAACTGAAAGGAAATTCCTTTTCCTGTGGATTATTTATGAACTATGGTTAAATGCAGCAACGGTTTTATTGACTGTGGCATATCCGGACTTTGATCAGTGGTAAATCAAGGCAGATGCAATGAAAAGTATGAAACTGACATTTAGGAATACTCAAAATAGAATTATCTTTGGCTGCATTAAGAAGCATTGCTAAAGATCAGGTGGAAGGCAGTGCTTTGGTACAAATGTAGTCTTCTAAAAGAGAGGGGAAGGCTTAGGCAGGTGAACCAATAACACCTGCATGCCCGAAAAAATATTAAGAAAAAACCTCTTTGAATAAGTGAACACTTAAGACAATTTGACTACTTAATCGGAAATAAACAGCTTTTGCTTGTGAGTCTACATTTGCTGTTTTGTATCACAGTGCTAATCACAATTCTGTCACTGGTCGTGTTCTCCTACACATCTGCCACTGCTGTATAAGAAGTCAAGAAAGCACAGGATGGCCACAGGACACATTCATGCTTTTAAGGTAATATTTCTGATATTCCTGTTGTAAATACACTATTTCATTTGCTGTCATAGCTAGTGCACGTTAATTTGTGTAATAAACAGAATATTGGAGGAGAAAATCTATACAATTAGCACATCAGACTGTCCTTCTGATATCAGTGTCCATGATACTTCTCCATAAATTCTTTCATAATTGATATGAATTATGAATTAATCATAAGGACTAGAAAACTTAACATCATTCAAAGTTCATAAATCGTAACAACATAGCATTAAACTTTTTTTTTTAATATTGTCCCTGAGCTGAGTCCGCATGTGAGTACTGAACGCATAACTCCGGCAGTCCTCTAGCAACAGGTGGTGTAAGCTGTACTCAGAAGTTTGCAGCTATCAGTGTGGAAGAACAAAGGAAAACTTCGTTTTTCTCACGAGAGACTGCTTTCTCCCTGTTCAGATTCTGCATTTTAAATATGGTGTTTGAAGCTATCCAAGTCAATCTACCCAGGTTGCTCCCAAAATGCATCATTTTTCCTGTATCTGTATCCTGCTTTCCCACACTGCAGTAGCACCAGCAATCACACAGTGGTTTGGGGAGCACACACACTACTTGGGCAACTTGACTGGGGAGAAACTAGCATGGTGGTGTGTTTGGATCGACTGGTTGTAGGTTTTTTAGGGGCTATTTTCATCTAGACTAGTTATCTGATCTGAGTACTGTTTCGCCATGGGATTGCTGATGCTGATGAAAAACAGATGCAAGGGTGCAGGGCCAGTCTTAAGGTAGAATGTAAAGCCTCACACTATGATCTACTTAAGATGATTGTAAAAGCTGACTTTTAATCTCTGCCAGCCTCCTAGGCTGGTCTGATTCTCTCCTAGGTTTCCCAGAAGAAAAGTCTCGTTTGTCCCTAGCATGAAGATCATATTAGGTTTAGAGGTTTAGAAGTTCTTCTATGGGCAGAAAAACGCATGGTTTAAAAGGTTACTTTGTGACCTTTTTTTTTTTTAAGAGGCACTGGTTTTATTTCCCTTTCAGGCAAAGAAAAGGTTTTGTTTGGAAAGCAGAATTTGGATCTCAAAGGAATAAACATTCGAAAAGTCCTGATTTTGATACAAAAGGCAACTCTCTGGGGAGAAGATAAACAGGAATGCACCAAGATACTGTTAAACTGAAATACGTTCTTTACATAGCAGAGTTCAGCTCTTTGCTCAGCAACACATGGAGGATTGTTAAGACACATTCAACAGACGGATCCAAGATTAGAATTTCTTCTTCTCATTTGCTGAGAAACTTATTCCTGGACTATACAATTGTTGCTTCCTCTTTAAGGGACAGGTGCAAGTATTTAGAGGAATGAGCTGTTTATGGTTTGTTTCTATACGGAAGCAGATGCGACACAAGGAAACCAGGCAACGGAAGACAGGAACATGTTTGATGAGAAGCTAACAGGCATGAGGAGAGTTGGAGGGAAATTCCATAGCAAGGACAGACAGGAACAGCTCTCTGCTGATCAGTACACCTTCCTGTAGTGCAGCATGAATACTGCTCTGCTGCTGAACATCTGATGAGTAATTTTAAGAGTTCTTATTTCAGCCAACCTGACACAAATTGCAAGAGGGTATACAAGAAGGAGGGCTAGAGTGCTGAGAGGAAATAATTGTGCAACAGAAGACTTTCCATTTCAATAGGTTTTTGAAAGATTGCCTTATTAGGCACTGTAACATACAGTTGTAGAGGAACCTGTTGATTTTTCTGCAAGTTTGTAACAAAGAGGTAGATACATGGCTGAAGGCCCTACAGTACGAGAAAATTTGAAAAAGTATAGCAAGATACTAAGACCAGAAACAGACAGGCAGTCACAGTACTTATACCACTATGATCATTTCAAGGTTTGGGGGTTTTTTTTAATGGTTTTTCAGCTTTAACATATCCCAGGCAACAGAAGTCAGTTATCCTTTTTAGCATCCTTTACCTGCTCTCAGTTTAGAGAGAAGAGGCAGACAACTGCTCATATTCCCATTACAGGTAATTTCAGAAAATCCTCCCAGGTTTAGGAGTCATACCAAACAAGAGGAAGAGTGTCTATAGAACTGAGGGAGAAAAGAACTTACATACTATGGAAAAGGAGGGAAAAGTCAAGGTAAAGATAAAAATCTACATTCCCTTGATCTAATTTTAGCTAGAAGCTGTGAATTTCATCTAGACTAATCAACCAGGCTCCCTTCATAAACAACAGACAGTGCCTTAATGCTCCTGGAGTGACTTATCTCTATTTTGACACCTATGTTTCTCTGTAGTTCTAAGACGTGGTTCCCTAATAACTAACTTAAGCTAGATGTTTTATTTCAGCATAGCTAACATGTGAGCTTAACCACACTCTCCACTGAGGTGCCTAAGAGTCAAGTTGCTCCACGTTTCACTTAGTTGGGGTGGTAGGGAAGGGGAAGAGAGAAGATAGATGCACCCCCCCAGGAGTCAATTCAGCAGTCTCAGTATCTCCACATTTTATGACCTTTCTAAATCAAAAGAGTGCAACAAAGCTTCTGCCTGGCATGGAATATAATGCAATCAAACAGCTTATTCTAACAGAGAAATATATTACTACATGACTATTTGCTTTAAAAAAAGTTACTCCGGAGCTAGAAAAACAGATAAGGGATCCTATAGTCTTAAAAGAAATTTCCTATGCTTTCATATTTCCAGTTGAAATTACTCTATTATTTATTCACTCTGTATTAATTCAAACATGCAAACCTACCTTTATGGTAACATTTCCTTTTGTTATTTTTCTCATATTGAAGCCTACTGTAGGAATCATATCTTCTGTGAACTGCCCCGACTAGAATATAAAAACAGAATTATATTTATTATAAAACAGTTGATACACACAAGAAAGGTTCTCATTTGCAATCTAAAAATTTTTATTTTACAATACTATAAAATATCACACTAATTTTCAGCAACAGCACTGGCCAGCACTTCAATTACTGCATTGTCACATCAAGGAAGACTGTTCATTTCTGTCCCTTTAAATGATCTTTTATTCTCCTCAGTAACAAAGATCACTCCAGAAACCACGAGACTTCAGATAATTCTTCATCTGATGAAGCAGCAGCACGGCCAAAATATAGAATGATTTGAGTTGAAAGGAACCTTCAAAGGTCATCTAGTCCTACCCCCAATATGATAAAATATTATAAAACTGACTATACATGATTTTATTTCCTGTAGTTTCTCGCTACTGTTAACCAATGGTTTAACTCCAAATATAAAACAGTGAAGGACTACACATGTAGAGAGTACTACGTGCAGATTGTTTCTTCTGCATAGGTGAGAGCAGAAGAATCCTGCTGCAAAAGCTAAGAGAATGCCATTAAGACAGAAAAATACAAGGTACTAACTCAGTGTACCATAAACCCCAAACATAAAACCAAAGTGCTGCCTCCTCCCTCAGTTCAGAAAAATATTTTCACAATAGAGACACTTCTCATCATGCCAATGGGAATCTTACAGACTTCCACCCACTACAGAAGACAGCTTTTGAGGATAAAGACAAAACTCAAATCTAAGTCAGCAATTCATTATCCATTGTTCCTTCCTATTGCGTCTTCTGGACACGGTACAATAAGATACACAGTTAGCTACTTAAGCTATGTCCACACAGAGGCCCAGGCCCTCTCTGCAACATACACAGCAATCCTGGTTTTCCAGTCATCCAGCAAGGAAAGCAGGACCTTCTGGACCTGCCACTGCCCTTCTATATCTATCTGCTCATATTCACCTCATCAACCCATGTGCCCTGGGAGGTTTTTTTGAGGAAAATATAGATACATGGACAAGGCAGGATGCAGCCATCAGTTCCCTCTCATCTGAGAAATGGAGCATCAGAGCTTCAGGGTGCAACAATGTGTCTTTCAGTCTACCCCTGGGATCTGTATGATTTCTGCAACTTTTCTCTTTCCTGTTTCTGGTGGAGTGAGAATCCATGCTGCCTCCAGTTTGCATTTACAATCTAAGATTAATAATTTTTAATCTGGGGCTTTAAAAGCTGTGTAACTTTTGACAGTTACTTGATTCTCTCACAAGATTTTGGAGTTTGGAATTAGATCCTTCAGGCAAGAAACAATTTCCATCAATTACTTGTTCAACCTTACTTATGGGAACCTTCTTGCTAAATTCTGTACTATACATCTTCAACATCTTTTGTCTCTTTTTTTCATCTTCTTCCCTGCTTCAGTAACTTGTCAACAGCAGTAGGGAAAAAAAGTGAAGACAAAAGCACCTGCAGTTTCATACAGATACAAGTACCCAGCAGCGACAGAAGTTTTCAACTGGATGTAGTAGGACAAAAACAACCAGCAACCATCTTGTGTATGGGGTAGTGGTCTGCCCAGGAAAGCAGTGAAGTCACCATCCCTGGAAGTGTTCAAGAACCACTGGAGGTGGCACTTAGTGCTATGATTTAGTCAACAGGGTGGTGTTCAGTCAAATACTGGACTTGATGATCTTGGAGGCCTTTTCCAATCATAATGATTCTATGATTCTATGAATTTGTTAAAATATATAGTACATATATTTGTAGAGGACTGACATATAAACACATATGAACACATAAACACTGAAAATGTACAATCATTACTCAAGGACAGGAATGCCTGGAAAACCAGACAGCTGACTCAGGAGGCTACAGAAAGTCAGGATTCCACTTTTGTCAGCAAATTATACGTCATATGTAATGTGCTATACTGGAAGACAAAAATAAAATAAATAAAAAATGCAAGCCACCATAACTGCAGTGGGGATAGAATGTAAAGAATTAGCATCCCCTTCACCGGTCTTTAGTCTTTTCCTCTAAAAATTCCCCATTCTGGTTGAATGGAACCAGCTACAAAGAAAGTATTATGTCTACAATTCTTCATTTTCCCACACAGTGAAGAAAGGAAAGTAACAGGCTGAATCTCTTGCCCACATTAGTCCAAGAGCTCTGATTACTGTGTTTTGTTTCAAGTGTTGTAACCACCTAACCACCATAAAGTAAAAAATCTGTTCCATTGTGCTTGTTAAGGAAGTTTTACATGACAAATTACCTATTTTTGCAAATATTTAAGAAGTGCAAAAAAGGCTATTGTCATATTTCAGTAA
This sequence comes from Ptilonorhynchus violaceus, assembly GCA_013397565.1. NCBI lineage: Eukaryota > Metazoa > Chordata > Aves > Passeriformes > Ptilonorhynchidae > Ptilonorhynchus > Ptilonorhynchus violaceus. The sequence goes on from VZRJ01006051.1 coordinate 35,341, forward strand.
AAAACAGATTACATTCTAACACAGATAAAAAATAACTGATGCTAAGAAGTTTGTAATGTCCTCTAAAGTTGCTGAATATTGAACTGGTAATGAAAACTGTCATTACCCCCTACCATATCTACAACCATGGATCAGATTCTACTCCACTACATCACTGCACAGTAAAAGGCAGTGACTTTATCCAAGGTTTCCATTGGTAACAAAAGACTAAACATGGCTCAAATTCTTGAGAGCACAGACTGTCTCAAAGGGTGTTTATTCAGTCTTAGCATGACAGGATCTCTGAATGCTCTTGCAAAGTCAAAAAAATAGTAATTTCCAATAATGTTTTTTCTTGATCCACTACAGCTTGCATTTTAAGTAGCCATTATTTTGCAACCATTATTTTCATCTTGTCACACTCTAGCCACATATTCACAAACATACAGAGAGTTCCCAACCTGTTTTTGCTTCCCGTATCAACCGTATTCAAGAGTAAATTATTATTCATTGCTTTATCCTAATTTTTTTTCAAAATTCTCCAACCACTTTTCTTTAGTGATTACCACGGTGTGTCACCTCCAGACTGAAAGATCAAGAGCTACAAAACCTGCAATCTGTGACCCTCCCTAAGTCACAACATGTGAATGTCTTGTAGAATATTCTTAAGAAGTAATAGTTGCTGGGAAAATCAGACCTGCAGTAACAGGAGTGCTCTGGTATTCAAGGTATTAACATCAGAGAGACAAACACCTCTACCATTCCACAGGTGGTGTACCGTGGACAAACAGTTACACACACACAATCTGATACCACACACTACTGAGGTCTCCAAACCACTGTGTTCTTCTTTGCTCTATTCATGAAAATAATCCATGAAGCAACGTAATCTGTCATGCCTTTACCCCTTTCTTCAGCAAGGCCCACTGTTGGGAAATGAATACTTCCAATGGGCATAAGGAGCACTGAGGCCTGTCTTACCAAGACCACCTGAGTGCCTAACAAACCAACTAAAATACCAACTACAGGTATATTCTGTTTATTGATTGCTGATATCACCTAAAACATACTTTGACTGGGCATTTACACCATTCCTTTTTCTCCTGCTCTCTCTCTGCTTCTTCATTCACAACAATGCATAATCTCCTATTTTTCCCTTAATCCATAACCATATATGAAAGCAAGTAACAAATATATAATCACGTCTTCATTGTCTCAATCTCTTTGACTTTAGCCCACATACCTCCCAGTCTGGTTTTGATTCATAATCTAATAGCTTTTTAGGCTAAGGACTGAAGAACATCTGGAAATTTCTATCTCGTAGCAGCTGAAGCTGCAATACACCTCAGAAGAGATACCACCTTGCAGAAAAGGATATGCACTAAGCTTCATGATTAATAGTAAGCAAATGTAACATATATATGTTACATTGTGTACATATGTGTATCTATATATACACACACACATTTATTTATTTCCATCTTCTGATGGAAAGCAAATCTTTGGGATGGACCCAAATGCAGGTTGGAGGGCACAGCAAACAACGATGAGAAACGTATTTCAGCATGGTGACAAAACAGAAAATGTCATGGTAGGTGTCAGCGTTAGAGAAACTGCAAAGCTATCACCAGAGGGGGTACAGAATGCTGGAATCAGACTTGAATGCTGGGAAAGAGCTATGGAGGAACTGTGGGAGGGATTAGTATTTGATGCAACTGACGGGAGGAGAAGATTCAGTAACAGATAAGTTGTGGCCTTGGGGGATGCACAATATATTATTTTGAGATCCACTGGCCATGAAAAGCCAACTCTGAATCACGGCAAGAGCCCATGCCCATGAATCTGCTCCAAGACGGGCACACTGCAGCCAGACACAGGAGACATCTTCTTTCTCCCTCTGAAAACACTTTCACACATACCTGAGCCCACTGCTGTGAAATTCTCGATACAAGAAATACAAGAGCTGCCTCATGTTCCTTCCCGCCCCCACACCGCACCCCACCACATCCCACCCGCAGCGGCAAAGCCCGCACTTGTTGCCCGGGGAAAGGACACGGGGCGGCGGCCCCGCCCGGGCGGGC
>VZRJ01006051.1:47770-150046 GCA_013397565.1 Ptilonorhynchus violaceus
CTACAGAAAGAGCTCTCTTTATCCCATGAGGTGGCAATAAGATCTCTTAATCATAAGATCAGAATCTCATGTTTATGTCCTTTGCATGATCAGTGAGAAAGATTGCAATGTGTGGGGGGAGAGTGATATTTGTATATTATGCCTTAATATTTTTGCATTATTTTTCATTCTTTCTATTCTTAGTAGAGTTAGTAAATAAATCATTTAATCATTTTTTCAAGTTTGCAGCCTGTTTTTGCTGTCTCCTCTCCTCTGAAGAACTAAGCGTGGGGATTTGGAGTTTGCCTCCAGGTTAACCCTTGACAGAGCAGTATACCTCCATAGTTTAGTATGAAAACCATTAAAATGCTGTCATTCTAATAACAGTACCATAGTGTGTATCTATAAATGTTTCCCCTGAGGATTTGATAATAGCTATAACTTGTTGTTGGTAGCAAGTTTATCTGAGAAACTGTTATAAAATTCAAGGATCACAGCAAATTTATGTTGTTTAGTTGCTGGAGATGTTACAAAAAGCACTTATGTATCAGAGAGCAGATGTCTTTAAGCTTTCATTTTATCTCTATATTTCGTGTAGCTTTTTGAATCAGATGCATTTAAAGAAGTTTCATGAAGGACTGAAATTCCTTCTTAAGTCTTGAATAGTTTGAAAGGATCTTGGAAAAAAACCTCACTTCTTCAGCCTGAAAAAGTGCTTTTTCTATCAAGTCATCTCTGTGAGACTCTTCAGCTTTCCCCTGACCTGAATAGCTTGGCTACAGGGTAGGGAGCTTTCATGGCATTTTTTGAATGGAAAGAATTGTGGTCGGATGGTCAAATTGAAGGTATACTAAGATAATTGGTCATTCTAACTGATCATGAAATTGGCATATATTCTGTGTATTCTTGGCACAGTTTAAGACCCAGGTGGTTTGGGAACTCCCTCTTTGTTTCTGACACTAAGGGCATTTGCCCAATACCGCATGTAGACACAACTAATACGCACTGAGATCACCTTGGTGAACCTGAGATATATATAGGTTTTTTGTTTTTCTTTTAGGTATTTATAAAAATGTTTCCAAGAAATTTTGTTTGATGCAGAAGTAAGGCTTACAGTAGTATTTCATTGCTGAAAGGCTAGTGACTGTGAAAGCTGTAAAAATTAGTGCACAAATACATGGTCTGACTGGGCTGCAGAAAGTTCTTTTTTCTCACAGGAATCTCAAAATTCAGACAACAAAAGTTGCTGCTCATAAATGTTCTGATATTGAGATAATGGGCAAAAAAGATCCACGTGCAACTGATATCTTTTCTGAAAGGCAGGCACATACAAAAAAGTCAAAGTGAGATGCTTTGGGGAATAAGAACCTTATAGAGCTGTGGAGGTTTATTTGGCCATGCTTTCTGTGACAGGAGGTCTGGCAGGGATGAAGCGTTTCAGTTCTTTACACTCAGAAGATTTTACAAGAGTCTGCCCATACAATAGTTTGTTATATCTAACTTGCCTGGTTATGGATGAACTACCTGGAAAGAATTATAAGTACATCCTTGTAACAGTGTTTCTCAAACTACGTATTTCCCCTTCCTAAAACAAACTAGAGTTTTTTTCCTCTTCTGGCTCAGATCTTTCATACAATGAAATTAATCAAAGTAGTACTTACAACAGACAGAACAGGCTAGAGCTGAACTTTTACAGACTGACTCCTCCTAGTGCAAGAAATATTATTGCCAAGTGCACCACTTCAAAAAGCAGAAGGGTCTTTTAAAAATATTTCTGGGCAAGCCAAAGTAATTTTTTCTCTACCTCATGACTGGAGTTAAATGAAGATATAGGAATTCTTTCCTTATATGAATTAAACAAGTGCTAACTTGCCTACAGTTATCCTAGTAGCTTGTCCAGTTACCTAGAGCCAACAGTACTGATACTTTGAAAGATTGAACTCTTGTTCTGTGTAGTCAATGATGATCTTAAGATTATTAGATGTGCTTGGGTTTCGACTACAAAAAACTGCTTGCAATATGGAGTCATCATTTTAAAAGTAGAAGATATGATGTAAGTGATCATAATGCTTTATATCCTTTTCACTTTATTGCTCCTTAAAAATGTCATGTAATAATTGATCTGGCGTACCTTATTTTGTGTTAAATTCATATCACCCCAGATCACAATTCCAGAAGCACCAAGTGCAGCAGATTCTCCGATGGTATTTACCAGGTCATCCTGAGGGAAAATGTGCAAAGAACCATACAAATGAAAGTTACCTATAACATAAGGGCAAATGATATAATGCATATAGTAAATGACATACCCAAAATAACTACTTTGAAGACAGAAAGCAATTATACATGATTCAAATGTTCTGCTTGAAATTGCACAATTTTATTCTGGGAATGAATTGCATGGGTGATGCCAGAAAATGTTGCCAAAAATATCCAATTTATATATGTCATCTGGTTAGAAAAACAAGGCTGTAAAACTGAACCAGTGGTTAGGCATATGACATACACTCCTTCAACCATTTTAAGGCTTATTTTACTGCATTGCCTCCTGACTGCTCAGAGTTGGTATCAACTGGTTTCAGTAATGCTGTGAGAAAAAGATGCTGGAAAGCACCGGGTTTTTTGTTTCGGTTGTTTTGTTTGTTTGTTTTTTTGTTTGGTTGTTTGGTTTTCTTAACTTAATTTCTGTTATCAGAAAGTGCTAAAACAGAAAAGTAGCAAGAGAAAGAGCTTTCAGCAATAGGAATCTCTCTTTTCCAGAGACTGTCTTTGGTCTTTTACGGAGATTGATTTGGGAAATTTGCTTCTGTTCCGTTCTCGTTTTAGGGTCAGCTATTAGCCCAGTCCTAGCAAAATATTAATGGAATGGGAGAGGACTATGGTAATGAGAAGAACAATGAAAAGGCAACTTACTGTGAGGCACAACACAAGAAAAGGATTAATGTAAAGATTAAAGGATTTAAATTATTAATTAGGATTCCAGCAGGGCCCCTGACAGCACCCCTTGCTCCCTGAAAATATCCACAGGGAGCAATGCTTGTTAATGCTCTGTGCAGAATGTGGCAGGACAGCAGATACAATGCCATCACCAGGACCACAGCCATTAACTTCCCCTTCCTCAAGAGCTGGAACACCAAGAAGACACTCCCCAGATTGGTGGTATCTCTGATAGAGTGGGTGTCTATAAAAATGTGAAGGAAAAAATGTAGCCAGAACAGCAGTAAGATGATTGGATTTCAATCAGAGCATAACCTGAACTAACCCATGCTGAAATACCATTTTAAAAGCTACTCGAGTACAACTAAGGACAGAATTTTTTCATTAGATTTTAAACACTTTTTTAAGGAAAGAAAGACTCTATTTTATTGTAGTTTTTTTTCTTATAACCTAAAAAGCAGGCATTAGGTCAGCCCAGTATTACTAATTCTCTTTGGAAGACATTACTCGTATTTCTTTCCTCTGACTTAGTGTGCTAAATATGTTTTCTAACTTAGTGATATTTTCTTACATGTGAGGACAACTCAGAGAATAAAACACTATTTGATAAATATAGTGAGCAAGGTTTGAAAATAGACCTCTTAGTGTTCTGTTTGATCAAATTTCTTTGATGGATGAATTTAATTTTTTATACAAAATTGCATACTTTTTTCTGATACAAGTTAGTATATTTGCTAAATAAGTGTCACCTGGTAATTTCTTGCCATATAAATTTGAAATATTAAAGATCTAGCTTCACTCACCTCAGAGAGATATTCCTTGTAGACATCTGTGAATACTGGACGTGTATATACAAAAACTGGAAGGGGATGACTAGAATTAGAAACATAGGAAGTTCTAATGGCTTCTTGAACTCTGTTGCGAACAAAGAGTTGGGCATTTCTGGAAGATCTTAAGGCTGTCTCTAGATAGACAGATGGATAAAGTGCTGTGCTTTTCTCCCACAACCAGTTAAGCTCATTATTTCTTTCTATTTCAATATCTAAACAGGTTCCTGTGTAATTGTGTGGGTTTTGTTTGTAATCATAATTATAACAGTCTGGATAAAGGTAATATCCCCACAGACGATTTGGTTTCATTTCTATGCCCTTTTTCAAAGTTTCCAACATAAATGATTTTGCTGCAAATTCAAATTCCATTTTAGCTATAGTTCTGGCTTTGGCTTCTGATAGACTGAGGTCTCTCTGCTGAACTAGCTCAATGGATTCCTGTCTATAAATATCTTTTGATCCCCAGTTCCTTATCCACAGAGGTCTCCAGTTTTCCCAGTCAATGACAGCCAATCCAAGCTGTTCATCTGAAGGAATGTAGAACTGGATGTCCTCTTCGGCTTTTTTTAAATGATTCTCCAGCAGTGAGAGTTGAGGGAGTCCTCCATTGAATGCCTCTCCTGTGACTTCATTTTTGTAAGGGTAGTAGCCAAGCCTGTCTGGATAGAAGAGAGTGATATTTTGCCCAGTGGATGTCTTTAGTGTGCTTCCAGTTATAGGAAAAAAATTCATGTCCAGCTGCACTCCAGTCCTTTCAGTACAAAGTTCTGTAGGAGCATTCCAGATAGAAAGGAAAGGTGAATTGGAAAAAAGTGGACGAGCTCTTATGTTCAGAGATGAGCAGGAAGAAATTAGAAGAGTGGCAAACACCACAGTGGATGCTACAGGATACATACAGGTAACACAGATGCCATAACTTTGTATTTGTGTTACAGTTTCCATTGTAGCATGTGCAGTGAGATTAGGCACTTGTGATCAGACAAAAATTAAATGGTCTCTGGGTTTTCAGAAGGTTGGGAGTCTGTCAAAAACTTTACCATACAGTATATTTCTTCAGATTAATACCTATTAAGCAATATTCCTTGGGTGTAAAGTAAGGGTGTCTTTTTTACAAGGCTCTCTGTCATTTCAGGCTGCAGGAAACTTTTCAAGAACTTCTCAGACCTAATGCAGAAAAAGAGGCAAATGTAAAGTAACAAATATTTAATTTCTAACCTTGAAACAAATACCATTTCTGATTTTGAATATATTGTAATGCTTGAATACAATTCCCTTTTGAAGGAAAAGAACAATGTACAACCATAGAGAAATAAACTGTGTATACATAAAACTGTAGATATAAAACTGACAGTGGAATGGTATTCAGTGTCTCATGGATCAGAGTGAATATGCTCAGAAGTAGTCCTGATTGTGCCAGTTACTGATGTCTGTAAAAATGAGCAGTTTCACAATGACTTCTCTTAATCAACACTAATATATATATGTAATATTTCTCACCTACCTCAAAATAAAGTTCTAAGCCTTAATTTATTAATTTTACAGAGCTCTTAAGGGAAGGTACAAGATAACACAAAACAAACCTGGACGGTGTTACACTTGTGAAAAATCAATCCATGGACACTCATTTAACTCAGTGAGGTATCTGAAATATTGCAGGCACACTATCTTCTGTCCAGACCTCTTTTAAACAGGCTCAAATACCTTTGTATCATCTTGGTATATGGCCGTCTATATGTTACTTCAGGCCATTTGAGATGTGCAGATTAAGTGACCCTGAGTCAAAGTCTGCCTAGGGCTGTAATTCATTTGGAAAGGTGAAGCTGTCCATAGACCCCCAGGGAGCAGTCACATCTAGTGGTGATAGCCTCAGTACAGTCATCAACTTTTACATAGTAACCCAGTAGCTAAAGCATTCCTCTGTGCAGTAACTCCTGAATCCACACTCCTTCTAATTTTGAAATGGTTCAAACCTGAATCTCACTTTCTGAGGCCTCATGATGAGTATATAGAGTATATAAGGATTATATAAGAGTGTGCACGAAAATATAGGAGTCACCATGAAGAGGGCAACAGGGTGGTTGACAATGAAAAATCTCTAAGGACAGATTCAAAAAAAAAAGCAAAGAAGATTTCAGTTTGTATTTATTGAATTCAACTCGGAGTGGAATCTACAAATCTTTGTGTAGAATCAGCAGATGGACTGAAATCTAAACATTCATACAGATATTTCATCATTTTACAGCTGCTGATGTGATAACTAGAGAAACTCTGCCAAGAATCAGTTTTATAAACTACACTTAGATCATAGGGCCGATTACCAGGAAAGAAGGTATTTCTCTGTTCATTTAAATTGCTTCAAGAGCAGTACCTGACTTGGGTTATAAGAGATTTCTTGCCCCCACTGAAGTCAGAAAACTACAGAACAAAAATTTTATTATTTGTTCCTGTAAGCTTTTTTTCTTTTTGGTAAGTAGATTTTAGTAGTAGGATGATTTGATGTGAAGGAAAAGAGAAAAGCATTGTTTTGAATACTCCATTTACTGGTTTAGCTAGAATTCATTTATTATTGGCTAATCTTGCAAAGTTTGATTTAACTGATGGTTGGGAAATGGTTTTCCTCCAAATCTTGCTGTAATGTACTCGACTGGGTATGAGTTAATAGATTATTTTATATTATAGTTTCCAGTTAAAAGGATTGCCTTCATCCCAGCCTAACAATGACAGCTCTGATAAATGCTACTCTATTCAGTCTCCTTGGTGTCGGTCTAAGTGAGCTGAGTCATAAAGCTGCCCTTCTCTTTGTCAAAAAGTCAATTTCTTTACAATCTATTAACACTAATTGCTCAGGGGCTGCTTGACTGGAAGTACATATTGATGGAGCTAAGTGCCTTTAGTCTGGGGAAAAAGCTTCAACTTTAGATTTTCCCAAATCTGGCATTTGTAAAGGTTAAGTATTAGAGGAAATCATATTAATTTTCTTGGTTTAAGTATTGCATCATTTTTCACAGCATAAACTGGACTGCAGAAACACAAATGGTTGAAAATGCAAGTGTGCTCCTGTGTGGTAACTAGACAGTCATATATTTGGGCCGTGCCACATGTCCCTGAAAAGATGGACTCTAAAAAGGTTCCACTTGACCAAAGACAAAAGGGAGAGAAGTATTATACATGCCCTTGAATTTCACACAAATGGATGTTGTGTGTTGCCCCACAAGTGATAGTGTATCACATGAAAAAGCATTGGTTATACTGTTTGGCTTATGTTCAAAACATGCCACTAAACATTAGAGGAATTCTGCTTTGAGGGTTTTTATGAAAATTAGACATGAGAGTCCACGTTCCACCTTGATATAATTGGACATTGCTTAGTCAAGTCAGATCTGCTAACATTAAACTTAAGCCAATAATCAAAACAAGTATCTGACATTCTTATGTTAGTTGCGCTTACTGAATTTCAAGCAAAAATCTGTTAAATCTTGCACTTTCCTTGTTTTAGTTTGAATACATGAAAGCGGGGGTACTCTTCATGACTTCTAAGGCAGAAGGTGAGCGTTACTGAACTGTGGTATCTTGTTGAACAACAGCATGTAAAATCCTCAGTGTAATTATCATTGTAGATCATGGATTACATAGTTCTCATGTGTTTGTTAACTGTTTCTTGCATTGCAAACAATGTGTGTGTTATTGCCTATTAATTAATAACACAATAACAAAAAAAATACTGATGTGAAAATTGGCTGGTCTTTTCCCTATTTCAGAGAAAATATGGATACAGAAGTCAGCATGTAGAACTGCAGTTTTTGATGGGACAGAAGAATCTAGCTCTTTAAATCTTTACATTTCAGTCTTTAAATGCCTGAGGCTCTGATGTGATGTATATGGTCAAATATGCAGCTGGGACCAGAATACTCAGGATTTAGTCCCTATTCTTTTGTTTTCATATAAACATTAGTGTCGAAATAACTCTTGATGTTACAGACAAAATAAGGTATTAGTGTAACTTAAGTTCTTGGGACAAGTTGCTTTGTATTTTCCTTTATCTGAAGGTTATGAAAACAAAGTTGTACAGATGTCTAAAGACTCAACTCTAGCTTCTGTGAAGAGATCAGCACTGATTAAGTCCTAAGGAGAAACAGAATAGACTTCTGAGGAGCAGAGGAACAGACTAAGGATATGTTAAATTAAATATTAATGTATTTAAACTTGGAACAAACCTGAAGGAGAATCCAAAGCATTTTTTTTTTAAGTGACCAGCAATACTGGTACAGCCATACACAGTTTCTCTAAATAGGATTAAAGCAGCCCACACTGCTGGGGAAGAGCTGTCCAAGGTCAACACATGTGTTTTTCCTAGATCAGTGGAAAACAGTCAATGTGTCTGATATCTCTCCTGCTCTGTCCGTGGGTGTCCCAGGTGGTGCTACTGTGGGAAATGACCCCATTCCCTTCCATTCTGTTCTAGAGAGGTCTTTCTTCTGGATAAGGGAACGGTATCAGTGTTGCAACTTCAAATTAAACCCTCTTACTATTTTTAGAGGTGCATGTTCTGGCTAGAGGATGTTCATTACAAACAGGTGTCAGAGTCATGAAACAGCCACAGAAGAAAGGGAAGAATAATGTTGTAGTTATGTTACATTCCACATTCGGGTCATTTTGGCACTTCTTAAAGAGAAGGCAATGACATTCAATTAACCCAAATGCACATGGGTGTTGTGATGATAACTAACATTTGTGAAGAATAGAAAGCTACACAGAAAGAAGGTTCATCTCTGCAAGTATGAACCACCTGTGCTACACAGCTGATGGCAGGTTTAACCTGTGAAGGGTGATCTTTGCACAGATGATGCAGCCTCATTATTACAAATGCATTAAGCTGCACTTGTCTGTAAAGTCAGAATTAGGTAAGCACTGACCTTGATAGTGGTTTTAAAACTCCACTCTCGTTTCAGTACAATCTTCTCAGTTGGGCTGAGACAACTGTTAATGAGGCCACGTAATGAATTGAAAATACCTCAGCTGTAATAGAGGAGAGGAAGGGGTTTTTTGTGACTAGGTACATGAACCAGCAAAACTGGCTAGTTTAGTCAGCATGTCTGAGTTAAGAGATGCTTGTCAAACTACACCCCAATGCTCTGACTGTCCTTATCAAGAACTGCTGAACCATCTCTTTCATCATTGGTTACTCCCATTTCTGAGCACAGGGCAATGAGTGCATGAGGACCTGAAAAAACCTCCCAACAAATTTCTGTGCCAGCACTCATGACTGTTGCCTGTGGAAAAAAATAAAAATATGCCAGTGATGTAAAGGTCAGGAACTCAGCATCCAGATTGTAGACAATCCTCCTTGAAAACACATATGCAAAAGTACTAAAACTACTTTTTAATTATTTAAACAAGGTAAATATATGGTTTTAACTCATTTTATTTAAATGAGTTAAACTGTAAGTTTTTACTATTATGTCCCAATTATTTACATAGTCTTACGATGAGTACTGCAGTGTTCCATGATTAGCTTCATGTAGTAGGAAAATCTTTATACCCTTCATTCTCATTTTTTTCTCTTGCAAGTTCTAATTCTCAATTTTACAAAAATTCTTAATATCATAACAGCCTGTTAATTGATGTTCTAATTTGGTTTTTGCAAGTTGCCAAATAACTATCTGAACAAATTTCCAAGAGTATTTGGAAAAATTTCCTTTGTTGTATTACGTATGAATAGATTTGGCAAAACTCAGGTTGTCTAATGACAGTTTCCATGGCAGAGGAATCAGGAACAAAATAAAGAGTCCATCACATGTGACTTTGCAAAGTATTCTATCTCACTAAGATTACTCTGCAAAATGTTCACTGTCTGCTGAATCTCTAGTATTTTGTGGCAAAACAAGTCCAAGCATATTCTCTATAGCAAGAAATATGCATTACTAGTCAACATAATATTTAAAAAATATAATTGTATATTTACCACAAATATAGATTAATATACAGCTAATTAAAGGCCAGATCAACCTGGGAGCATATTTGGATCACTGTACTACACCACTGTTATCCTAACCTAGAATATTGGCAAATCATAGCCCAGTTTTTAAAAGCAACTAATGGTCATCTTTGGTTTGTTTTTAGTCAGATATGTTTTTCACTATATTACACTGAACCCTCTTGAATAATTCTAATTAGAAGCCTTCAAAAAAATAAACACAAACAAAAAGCCCAAACCCAATTTTCTTTGGGCTTGTAAATTCGAGAAGTAGTCAGAACAAAGAAGAGGCTGAAGTAGTAGGTCAAATTTTGATAGAGTCACAAGATGGTTTGAGTTAGGAGGGACCTTTAAAGATCACCTGGTCCAACACCACTAGGGACATTACTTAAGATGCCCAGTGTCAGGTTTTCTGCAGCATCATGTATTCCAGCATCATTTTTAATTCTTTTGGACAGCAGTATTTACAAAGAGCTCTAGTGTAGATCACTGTGCAAGTTGCAGGCTTCCTAAGCACTTTACTAAATCTTCTCAGAGAGTTCATCCAAACAAGACAATGTTATACCTACAAGTGTATAAACAGTATCAAAGGTGGCCCAAATTCTGGAGGATTATAATCTGCTATTAATAAGCATTTAATGAGCATCATCTCCCCTATGAATACTATTTTGAAAACTAGAAGTCTGAACTGAACATAAAAATATGCATTGTTTCCTTCTAAGCCAACATGCAGCACAGAAATAACTGCAGTACATTTCTATACAAAGCAGGTAGCATTTCACACCTGGGTTAAAAATATGCTTCCCCCCCCAAGAAACCATTACCCAAATCTAGGAATTATGAGAGAAAAAAAAAATCTACATTGCACAGAAGTAGTGAAGCCTTTGGAAAACATGAGATTGCTCTGGAGAATGTCTGCAGAAGAGACCAGAACAGACTTCTGCATAATCTTTTAAAGTATTGCAGTATTAAAATTAACACAGCAGTCAATTCTATATCTAAAACTGTTTCAGTCACAAAATTGTGCTGTCTTTTTTAGAAAAAATAGAATCTTCGAGAAAGATGATAGTGGTGTTCCCTTTCAAATATAAAGGAGCAGAAACACCCCCGGGGTGAATGAAACCTGCATAGATGAAATTGTTCCTGGATTTTCAGTAGCCATACTCTATGGAGCGTGCTGCTAGAGCAACAGGACATGGAGGTAGCGGGGAGGGGGGTCCTCAAAGGGAATTATCCTTGAAAATAAATATGTGTTATTAACCTCAGTACCAGTTTGTACATTAACATATGTCTTCACAGTATGCAATTTCAAGTTCTCTTCTGCAATACCTGAATGCTCTCTCTTTTTAATCTTCCTCTCCTGGGACTGTAATTCATTCCATATTGTTTTCTCCCACGATTGTACATAAATAAATGCAATCTGACAAAAATACAGTAAAGAAATAAACCTTGCCTCAAGAGTAATTTCTCTTTCCTACTGTGTTCCTTTTCACCTGCAGTTCCTTCACAGCCCTCACATAGCCTTTTGTTATTTTGATAAACCTACTAATACCAAGGAGCCGGTCTAATTGCCACCCATCCCTGGAGATAAGTGGGAGAGATGGGTAAACAGATGTCAAAGTCTCAAAACAAAAGTGAGTACAAAGCTATGCAGAAAACCAGTGATTTATGAAGGAGGCATTATCATTATTGAGCGCTGTTTTGGGAAACGGGTATGCAGAGAATTAACAGTTCAACTGAAAAGAAGAAAGGAGCGCAGCTGGGCCTGCCTGAGCAAGAACATTAGCATAACCCTTGGAGAAAGCCTAAGGAAAAGGATTTACAGCACCGGAGCTGAAAGCAAGGACTTGTGGCTCTGAGCTGAGGAAATGAGTTCTGTTTGTTTGGACCTGCCACTGGTTAGGGTGGCAAAGTTGGTGCTTTCCCTGTGGACATACAGCTGGGACACCCAACCCCATCACCACCTCTCCTTCTAACAGACAACCTGCAAACCCTCACAAACTTTGACTGAACAGCAAAGCTGGGAAACACAGTGATGTTGACTGGTTTTAAGTTTAAGAGACCTTAATATCTAGCATGTTGAGAGAGTGAGTTTGGACCACTTGCCATGGGACCTGGACAGCATGTGCCATTCAGGCTTGGCTCTCACTACCCACATCCTCTCTGCCTCTCAGATTTTTCCTCCCCGGAGGCTTTAGTAGAGACCCATGCCAGCCCACACCTGTGTGGGATTGCTCAGCATGTGCTCCATTGCTTACAAGCAACCCCGACTCAAATCTCTTGCCACAGATATTTTGTGGATTGTCTTGCCTGCCTGTGGCTTCATGTGAAAAATAACTATTACACTGCAACATATCATTTACCTGACTCAAAAAGCTAAAAACATGCAAGTGTCTTTTCTTTCACCCCTGATTAGAAGCATTTACTAGGGAGAAGTAACTTCATATTAAACTTTCCCAGGCATAAGTTTATTCCAATAGAATACTAAAGAAACAAAAATTCCTATTAGCCTACTCTCACCTCTAAAGGAAACCTATTCCCACCCCCTAAGAAAACTTGCCTAGACTAAAAACCTAACAAGCTTGAAACAAGACTTATTTAAAATGAGACTGCTTAAGCAATTATGTTTGTCTGGAGACATAGATTTTACTCAATATTCCTGACAGCTATACATGTGAAGTTAATAAGTAATTTTTTGTGTGTGTCATAGTTTAATGAATCACTAGCATTGAAAAAAAACTTAAAATACACTGAGAGAGGAACAGCTGATAGTGTCACACGCAGTTCAGTGTGTGTAACACAGGTAAGTGTTTGTTACACCTCATGATTCCTGATAATCTTTCTGGAAAGTCCTACCAAATTTTACCTTCCGTCTCTGAGATTTGAATTTAGAAATAGTACAAATTTAAACAGCATAAAAAATAATCACTAAATACTCACCTCAGTGATTCCACAGGTCAAGGCTTTCTGCAGTGAATGAACAGGTGAGTGGACAAAATAATTACCCTTGTCTAGAAAGGCTGGGCTCTGGCCCAGCCAATTGGGATTTGTCATTTGGCAAAAGCCTTAGCATAATTACAGGGTAGTTGATTAAAGGTATCTCCTGACACAGCTGATTGCAGTAAGTACTATAAGAACACAGACTTGTCAGATGTCTTGCACCATATTCTACAGTTTACTGAACAAATTCTTTGAAAGAGTTCCTTTTTTCTAAAATGAGAAATACAGTTTGACTTAATTTTGTTTTTCAGTGTAGCAGTGATTTGTCCAATGGAGGTTAAAAAAAAAAATGGGGTGGGGAGGGCAAAAATGTCTTCTGCTTTGCCAGCATGTGGAGTACCCCCAGGTGATACATTCACACGAAGTGGGAAGCAAGGTCACAGGAAGACCTGTGCTGGAGAACAGATACCAAGGCTGCCCTGCTTGGAGATGTCTAAGCTGAGTGCCACATCAGGCACTCTCACAGGTAGCTGGGCAGAACCACTGGAGCTTTCTAATGAAACAACCTACCACCCTCTGTCATTAAACTCCCAGCTCTTGTTATGCTCACACAGCACTCTGGGTTGGTTAAGGGCTTCCCACACCAAGGGGTTGGCAGGCAGTGCCTCACGTTAGAGTTTTGTTGAGCTGTGGACCTCCTGTTTTTCTTGCAATATGGCAATTTTAAAACTACTTTTCATCTTCCCTGGCATAGAAAAGATTTTGTCTTTGGAATCAATTTCAGTCTCAAGACAGTAATTTCTATATTGAAATGTTTTTGTCATTTTAGATGTGATACATCATGTTTTCTTTGCATAATATTTTTTACTAAGTTTTTGGTACTTCATGACATATTCTGCTTGAATGTATATGATGATAAATCCTCCAAATTAGAAAATAGTCAAAATATTCAGCTATCTTTTTTTTCCAAAGGTCAACTGTAGAACAACTATTTTAAAGAATTATTTAGCAAAAAAAAATTTTAAAAATTAGTTTATAAAACTATTCTAAAATTATGAGAAAAAATTCTCTAAAGCAGTTTACTATGATGAAGAAAGAAGATAGAATAGAACTTTTCAAAATATACATTTTCACATTGTCATTCCTCAATAACATGCTACTATATATGTTTCTCTTATTTTGCATAAGAATTTTAAAACAATATTGTTTGGTAAAAGTTTAGGAAAAAAAATTGAAATAAAGTTTTGGAATTTTCAAGTTCAGTGCTAAAATATGTTTTTGTCTGTGTTGAATTCTTCCACCTGCAATTTCTTCATGGAAAATAGGCAGCCAGCTTTATGTGTCAGAAAAACAAGGAAAAGAAGATAAACAGTAATTAAACTATGTAGGTCAAATTACTGCTGGGAGACTCATGGTAGCCATTACTGTTCCAGCCCAAAGTGTGGACTACAAGGCTTTTCCACTTCACGAGTAGCAGTGGTTTTCTCTCATGTAACGCTGCATCTTTATGATGCAGGATCCATTCCACAGCATTCTTACAGTCAGAATCCCATCCAGCATCTTTACTGCTCATCTTCTGGTCTAGCATTCACTTCCCTAGTCAAATAGGAATTTCCTCCCAGAATAAGCCATCTCTTGCTGGTTGCAGTATTAAATAACAAAAGGAAATAATTCTTAATATTTGAATGAAGCATTACTGTACTTGGTGGAAGTGATGGTGCAGAAGAGAATAAAGCCAAGGAGCCTGAGGAGTTACGAAAATGGGTCTGCAGAGGTTTAGGAAACAAAAAGAAAGGAGGTGCAGAGAACAATGATCAAACCATTCTTCATACCTCATTAACCTACCAGTTTGTCTCCTCTGTCCAGCAGCATCCCCTCTGGCTTCTATCATCCAAGTATTGCTTCCAAATCAAGACTTAAAGTTGCTGTTGGAGAAGGTGCTCATCCCCACAACAAGCTCCACAGAGCAACTTACACACACAGAGCACTCCAGTACTCTTGGGCTTTTATCTGGGGACACTGCTCAGTGTAAGGACAGCCTCCCTGCCCACTGAATGTGTCCCTGCTGGGGCTATCAGCAACAGCATTAATTTTTGTTTGGGGCTTTCTGGTGTGGAAATCTGTCCATTACCAACTGAAGAAGAGCCACCAGTATCACGCCCCATAGCTGCCAGCCTGTCAGCAGGCATTAACAATTTCCAGTTGCTACTCAATGAGCTGGATTCAACCCAATAACCTGGTGGCGAACCTGGTGCTTATTCAATCATAAGAGCAGTCAGTGAGTTGCTCTCCCGCAAGTCAAGTGAGTTCAGTTCCACTGAAACGAATCCCACCTCCTTGGCACCAGCCACTTCATCTCTCAGCAGAGTGTGTCATTAAGACACCTATAACCGGTTTCTCGGCAGCTGTCTCCTGAGCCTGAGTCACACATGTCAGATCCTGCCTTGCACACACCATATCCCCTTTTCCTAAGCCCACCATTCACTGAGGGCCTCTTTCTCTATTCCAGTGTATCCCCACCTCCAACCCTCATTTCTCCAAAGTGCCCTTCCTAACCTCCACAAACCCTAGACAGAAGGACCTGCTCTGTATCATGCTCACCCACCACAGCTGTGGGACAGAACCCATCCTCCAATTTACATCCCTCTGGACACTCTCTTCCTTCAGCCTTTCACAAGATGGGGCTGACTGCCTAGCTTGCTCCCAGGATTCTTGCCACTGGTGAGCATTGCCCTGCCATGCGATCAGACCCGGGCAGCACTGTGTTCCTTGCAGGTGACCTGGGGGAGCTCAGGTTACACCGGTAGTTCTTGTTAGCACCACATGTGTTTGGCATGCCCTGTGCACATCTAATATTTGCTTTCCCTATTTAGGAATGACTTTGTCACTTGCCTTTTTCTTGATTTACCACTTATTTCTCTTCAGTCAAGATTTTCCAGGTATTTTCCACAGTTCTTTGTCAGCTCCAGCCTAAAGAATTCAAACTGCTTTTTGGGGAACTATGACTCAACTCTATCCAGCCCCTCCATCTGGTACAGGGTTCAGCTACCTAAAGAGGTGTGACATTATAAGCAACTCTCAGTTGTGTTCTATTTTGTTTGAAAGAGCCACTTTAGGTGCTAGTGAAGCTGTAAATATTTTTCTAGAACTGAGCTCTGCAAGGGATCTGACCAACAAGCACATACTACAGACATCCTCAAATCTTACTGTCTGATCATCTGTGTCAGGGAACTGACCTGAATACACATGTTCTCGTTCTGGCTTTTGTCACCAGGTTTCTGTACTATGGAAACCAGGGCACTGGGGAAGAGACATGGAAATCAGTGCACTCGCCCCAGGATGTACATTGAGCATACAAGAAAACCAGGGAGCTTGGGAGCATGCTGTTGTTTAACCTGAGAGAGTATTTTCCTTCCTATGTGTGCATAAACTTTCCAGGTGGAAATATGTCCTAAGTGCACCAGAACCCTCTTCTGTATTACAGCAGTTCAAGTCACTGACAGCTCCCACTGTCCACTGGGGCACTTGATGCTCTGTATCATATGATATGAGTCTGTATCATAAAATGGAGACCAAATAAGTGTTTCCCTTTATTTGCAAATAAAGCAGTTTAACCGCAGGGTACAATGGAATACAGAGACACCAGCCTGGATTTTGAAATGGTAGACCATGAAAAATTGCAGTGTATTTGTTCAGCATAGGACACTTTTAGTTTGTTTGGCCTATTTTTAGGACCTGAGATGGTCTCAGTGTGGGATAGTTCTGCGCTGCACCTTTTAAGCCGAAAGCTTCCTTTGAACAAACTGGCAGGTGTCAGTCCCACACCTGGTTTGCAGAGCAGTTCTGCTGTTGCTCTCTCTGCAGACCTTTTACTTTGGACACAGCATCACATTCCTGCAGTTACAATTTTTTTTCTCTTCTGGCACATCAGCATATGCAAGACTACCTCTGACTTGTGCTTCTCTGTGTAGGCTAAGAAAATACTAAGAGGAGCATCACAGCTCTCCCCTGGGAGGCATCCTACAATGTGGCTTGCACTCAGTGCCTTCCAGGGCTCAGATCTAAGCTTTTAAAGGCAACATGGAAGGGTCTTTTCCCTTTTCTTTTTTTTTTGTACAATTTTGAATAACTAATTAATTTTCATTTTGAGAATGACAGATCTAATTTATATTTAAATCTTTCTAATCCCTTGCCAAGCTGCCATGACAATAGGCATTGTAAAATTAGTAAATAAGAATTTTCCTATTTGCCTGATTGCCATTCATGTCTCATTGTCTTTTATGTCATTCTATGCCAATGCACTTTCAAGTTATATCTTCCAATGTGAAAGCTAAAAGAAATCTGAGTGAAATGTGTTTATGTCAAGAAAGATATATTCCTGTGTGTCACATGTGCATATTGAAAGCAGCAGCTTTAACAGAAGAAAAAAGAAAGAGACACCCTTCCTCACCCAGCTTAAGTGAAAAAAGGTTTGGGAACTTAAACTCCAGCTTAAACCAACAGCCATAGCACGGGATGCTTCTGAAGCTTATCTCATCCCAAGGTGTCACCAATTAAAACCCAGATAATGCCATTAATTAAACAGTGCGTCTCTGCAAATTTATACCAATGAACCTACATTCTTTAATACAGTGGATATTTGGGATCATGCCTTTAGCAAAAGTAAGCCCACTGGCCAATTTGTGTGCGCTGATGTGGTCATCTGGGAAAGGATCCTTTCCACGTGAGCAGGTTCAAAGCACACTTGGGGAGAAGAGAGAGAAGCACACAACCTCACCACAACAGCAGAGAACAGGCAATTAACCAACCTTCCCACTGTAAATACTGGAGAGTACAAGAGGCACTTACCAGCATTTCCTGAACTCCTAAATTCTTGTCATTTAGGATACCAGGACCACTGGATCTCAGCAGATCCGGCTTCTTGTTCTCAGATGGCAGACTTTACTTTTTGGTACCTGAATGTGTCTTATTGACCAGAACATTTTTTTTCTGTTAAGGAAATGTAACCCATCTGGGTGTTATTCATGTGGTAAACATGCAAAATTCATGTTAGTGTTCTCCACCCACTTTTTTCTAAAATACTAATGCTTATGTTAACCATAGTTACAGAGAATAATACCAGGTAGAGAACATGAGAGATGTTACTGACGAGCAAAAACTATCTTTGGTTAAGAATCTTGGCCTTCACCCCAAACACAGAAACATACCACTGCCCCAAGCAAAGACACACACAAGGCTCACAAGGGAGACTTTGTTTCTTGGTTATTCCTTTGCAACAGGTTATGCAAAAGGAGGCAGACAAGAACAAGGAAGGAGGAAGGAGAGTACCTAGAAATAAGCTCTGTCATCTCTCTCTGGGGTGACTGAAGGAGTTACAGTCCACTCACATCTCTCAGCTGGAAGCTCTCTACATGTGCAGGAGAGACAGGTAGCACAGATATAGGCAGCCAAAATCACCTTCAGCTGTCTCTTACTGGAGGACAGCAAGTGGGAGCAGGGACATTAGTGCCTCTTCTGCTGCTACTACCACCATTTCCAACTCCGAGGAACAGTATTTGACTAGTCAATGTGGACTAGATTAGTTTCTTTAAGACTGCTCTATTCCCTACTAGTTTCTGGTTTTTTGTCATTTTTTTAAGATTATTTCTTTTAAAACAGATTGGCATTTTCTGTTAAAAAATAGTTTGATCAAACTGTTCCCATCCAGTAATACTCAACAGTGTAGTTGATTGATAGGTTTTTCGTTCTCCTTACCTTTGCATGAATTAACTTGATTCTGAGACATCTTTGGAGTTAAATCTGTTCTTTCTCATGAGCATTTGAAACTTGTCTGTTGAGTCTGGTTCCCCCCCCCCCGCCCCTTCTTGTAAAGCCAAGGAGAGTTAAAACTCCTTATGGCTTTGCTATAACTATTAGTATACTAGAAGTCAGTTTTGAGATGTAGATACTAAAAGGTTATGACCAATATTTGCCCTGTATTACAAAAAATCAAGGGTTCCAGAAGCCTTTTTGTTTATTTTCTTTACCTGTTGTTGGCTTACATATCACTTCTGAAGAAATCATAAATAAATTAGTACCTATTTCTTACTGGATCTGTCTAGAAATGGTTTGTTCATCCTGCACAAATTACTAGAAGATACTCCTTACTTGTTTCTACTGGAGTGAGACATCAGACCCAGATTTGCTTGTGATTTCCATATTAAGAACAATGATTCAAGTAATTGTAAATCCAGTTTGACAAAGCCTTTATGCACTTCTAAAATAACTTTGAAAAACTGGATTATTTAAATAAGTAAGAATCTCAGTTTAAAGGAATGCTTGAAGCAACAGACCCTATTGTCTGTTACCTTCAAAAACTAAGAGTCCAATTTACTAAGCCTGCTGAGAAAAGTGCCATTTAAAGTAGGCCATAAGTGTTCTGTGTGAAAATGGCTACCTGAATTTGAATTAAAAATAAAAAAATCAAGACTCTTCAGAGGGACTGGGGTAGGAGGTTGCTTACCTGCTAGCTCCCAAAGCAGTAAGTTTCCACACCTAACACAGCTGGAATGCAGCCTTAAAGAAAATCTGCATTATAAACTGCCTTGGAACTGCTTCACCTGCTTGGGGAACTAATTTAAATTACTTCTGAAAGCTACAGAGGCAGCAGTTCATTTGGATTGCAAAGCAGTGTAGAAAAGGTAAGTGTTTTCCCAGGCTGGCAATCTACATGTTAAAGACATGAAAAGAACTACTTGGAGTCATAAAGGCTAGTGCCAAAATGCATTCAGGAAGACCCATGGTAAGTAAAATGCTGATTCTAGGCAGCAGTGACAGCGTTCATGGGTTATTTATCTTGCATAGTCTTACAATGTTGTTGTATGCTGTAAAAATTGCACTACCCTTCAAGATAGCAGTATCCAATATTTTTAGAACCTAAAGGAATAGCTTTGGGAAATGGCAATTTCCATGAGAATTTCATGTCTAGACTACATTTGATTTCCAATAGCTTAATTCTTTGCAAAACAGAAATAGAATTTCTGGAGGGTATTTTTTATACTCTTCAACTAGTCATTTGAGAACCATTACAATTTCTTCTACGCTTGACTTTACTTGGAAACTCTCTATATAAAGATGATATACAAACTTCTGGAATGCCTCTATAAAACAGAGTGAATTACTTGTTTCCAATTCCACTTTTCAAACCATACAGATATTTGAACTTGCTAACAAAAACACCTGTAATCAGATCATTATAAAACAAAAAGAACGTGAGTATGAGATATAGATTTAAAAGTTCAAAAGCTTTATGTAGGATTGGTTTAAGTGGTGCGTTTTTGCTATTTTCTTGCTTCTGTGTTGAGCAAACGTAGAGTAAATCATCTAGGACAGACGTTTCTCAAAACATAAAGGAAATTATCACTTTACCGAGGAAAAGGGAAAGATCTTTCAACTGGTGAAATCATGCAAATGTAGGAATGCCACTCTGAATATTATATCAGCAAAGAAAAAATGTTAAGAAGCATCTTTTTCTCTGCTGTTACATTGCTTCTGAATTCACATGCTCCCAGATAAAAGAAGAACTTAATAATGGATTAGACAATAGTTAGAGTTTTCTATTTCATAAAGTGGGATTTTTTGACACTAATTTTTTAAGAAAAGCTTAGAGAAGTAATAATTAATTTTCAAAGAAGTAAATCACTTCTGATTACCACAGGATACACAACCATTTTGCAACCATGTTTAGTAGATCATCTTTTATGGCCTACAGATCTGCCAGAGCTCTGGCCTAGGATGCCAAAAAAATGTAATTCTCACATGGAAGGAATAACCAGAAAAAAGTTGGATTCAACTGAGTAGAGATAAAGGCAAAAATTTATACTGAGGTATACTGATTACTTAGTAATCAGCTACGTAGAACAACAAAGATGCAGCAGAACATGGAAATCAATAGAAGTCTATGAAAAACAGCATGGTATGATGGGAAGGAAGGAAGGAAGGAAGGATACTTCTTTCAAGGAGATTATAAGGAAAACATGGTAATAATTTTTATTGTTATGAAATGGAAAAAAGATTAAAAGGGCCGAAGGAACATTTACATTCCCCATGTCCACTAGGGATTAGACAAGGACTAAGAAAGCAAGGGATAATCAGATGATCTCCAGGGGACCTTTTCAGATGGTTTAATGTTGAAGACATTAAAATCTTCCTTAGACCCTAGTCTTTATCACATACTTGAACAATACTGGTCCTTTCTCCATCTCTTCTCTTAATCGATTCAAAGCATCTACAGTAATATATTTTTTCCTTTATCATGGCATCACAATTAAGTTGAAATTTCTGTTCCAATCTATCCAGTTAGTATCTAATCTACCTGTTTCACCACATCAAATTTGTATAGTGAATATTCAGTGCTCTGGCATAAAATTTGTGGTACAGCTGAAAGTAATTGAGTTAATAGCAATGAAGACTGAGCTATTTTCCTACTCTTCAGGCAAATTGGAGCCTAATAACTTCAAATGATACTCACATAATATTACAGTGAAGTTTGCATCCTGCTGCCTATTTTATCCTTCTGGGCAAGCTAAAAGATGACTATTAAGCTGCCAAATTGATACTTTCTTTTATCATTTAGGATTGGATTTCTCTCATCCATCTAAAAGTCATGTCCCTGCTCTGAGGTAGTTATTCCAGACACTCTATCATTGACAGAAAAAGACAGAAACCCCTAAAGCATGACTCATCCCATCTATGTACAACATCTATCTAGTAGATTTTGTCTTGCCAGGAGATGCCTTCTCCCTCTAATAATGACTCAGCAAATCATGGACACATAACTGGGTCCACAGACATAAATGGTTAAAGTTGTACAAATTGTATTCCACAGACCCCTTTACCCAGGTAACTTCAGGCATTTAGCTGAGGTGCCTGTCTTAGAAATGCAGTTGTCATAGACTATCTCTGCAGGAACCTCTCAAGTCTATCTCAAATCCTCAACACTGAGGGAGGGGGCAAGAATCACCTGCAGAAGTGCCTATCTCTCTAAGGTGCCTGCAGATGGTACCTAACAAGAGCAGGCCTCTAGTTAGCACAAAAAAGGTGAGGTATGTAGATGACTTCAAGCCCTAAATAGTCAGTTATTCACACAGAAAATGAAAAGTAATTTCTCTCCCTAGGAGATGGAAGCACTTTCTGCACTGTATTGCATTACTCAGGATGTGATAAAGGGCAATGTGAATACTATCAAACAAAATTGCTCAATTTGAGAGTCAGTGCACAGTCTGAAGATGTGCTGGGGACCCACAGGGGCAGCAACTGCCTGGCTCAGTGGCTTATCTATTTTTTCTCCAAGATACTGCATAACTGGATACTTGATGTTTAGCCTAATTTTCAATAAACTTATATAAAGATAAATTCTAATAATTACCTACTTAAAAGGAAAAAAAAGAACAAAAAGTAAAATGAAAACATGTATGTTGATAACTTTTCCAAAGAGCATACTGTGTTAGACAGTTAAGTCAAAGCATTGCCTGTACCAAGTTAGCTCCAAAAGATGCCCACTATATAAGCAATTATTATAATCCAAAATAAGTCAGGCAATGATAACGCACATATTAGTTTGGGGTTTTTTTTAATACAGAAACAAGGTGCCAGATTAACTTCTTTTACTGAAGGTATCAATGATATTGATGGCATTTCATTCCCTGGATATATTTGTCAGAATCTTCCAAGTGAGATAAATTTTAATAGGTCACTTGGTCTCTTCTTTGAAAATGTATGTATACCCCCAAATTCACATACTCTTTTCAAATACTTCCCACAGAATAAAATAATCTTACAATTTTTATTTTACTCTAATATTCACCAGACTTCCCTCCTTTCCCAGGCTGAATCCATTGTTTCCATTTATAACTTTTGAAATCATACAAGATAGATCCTCCCTTTTCTGGTATCTACAGCAATTTTTATTATAGCTTATGATTTTGTCCTTTTACCAGGAATCATTGTATAATCTGTCATTGTATATGTATATTGTATATATATGTGTGTGTGTGTATACATACATATATATATATATGTCTCTTTAATTCCTGTTCTTTTCCCCTAAATTGCTTATAATATAATGTTTAATATATTTTTGAGGTAGGGTTCTCTTCAGGTCAGTGTGCAATATTGCAAGTGCAGGGATACTGCCTCATGTTGTCCCACTGCTACGTCAAATTCAATTGGTGGGGCTTTTTTTTGCGGTTAGGTGAATCTACTAGTTTGTTAGCCACTGATATTTGTTATTCTCTTTCAGCATTTCTTTTCCTAGATACAACTCTTTCACTGAACAAATGCTTTATATTATTTTTCTCCAACTCTCTGCCTTTCCTTGAGGGAGAAAAATCTTCCCTTCTCTAATTGTTATCACTAAGTTTACCCTATGCCCATTGGCCTGTGAAACTTGAGCAATTTACTACAACTAATTCCCTGAGAACTGCTATTAACTCAGAAAAGGTACTTTGGTTCCCAGTGAATACAATTTACTTATTCACTAGCTCTTCTTGTCTCTGAGGGAAAATCACACAGACACAGATCTTTTATCACTTTTACTTATGAATAACTCTGAATTTGTTCATGCAAGGTAAAACTAAAATACTGCAAAATGAAAATACAGGTTGAAAAGAATCAGCACCCTCTTATAGCACAATTTTTTTAGTAACTGGGAGAAAGGAAGAGAATTTAGCCTTACATAGGAGTGCTAAGGAGCAATTCAGAATAGGATGGGAGGATAAAAGGCAAATTCTGAAATACTATAGGTTGCTAATAGAAAGGAACAAAGAAAAGAGAATAAATGTATATTGAGTGGGGGAGACAAATAAATGTATTTATTTACTGCATTCATTACCAGTTTTTAAAAATTGCTTATAAAATGCCTTGCCTTCGTATTTGACCCTGTGCCATCAAAATTAAAGGACTTTTGTTTTCATTGACCGTGCTATGAGTAGGACCAGCCTCTAGAGTTAGCTAAAGATTTAGAATGTGAAGAATTTAGTGGAATAGGGCTGTTCTGTTGCCATGAGCTGAGGGAGAGGATTATTTTGTAAATGGAACACAGGAATTACTGCTCTGCTGTAGTGCATTTTTATGGTGAAACTTGGACTGAAAATATTTCCAGGAACCACAGGAAGGCAGTGTATAACAACTTCATTGCAGTTTTGCAGGCTTCATGTCCAATATCTGAGGAAAGGATATGTGATAAATATCAATTTTTCTACCTGAACTCAGGTCAGTTGAATATTTTTCAATGGCACATTATTTTCAGGCAGAAAATGTTGACTTTTGACCTTTTGCTAAATTCTGACCTTATCATATTGATTGCTATAATGTAAATGACTGATACAATGTAAATATGCATGTAAATAAAAACAAGGTTGTTTGGCATTTACAACATTTCCATCTTCAAAGTGGAGTCAGCCTTCTGTGAATGCCCTGAAGCAACTGCAAAAAAAGTGAATTTAGGTCAGTAAAAGATGAGATGTGTCAGGCAGCAAAATGCCTAAAGCCACAAACACTGAAGCATCTTTCACAGTCAGTGATGGCCAGCTGGTCCTGGGTAGGCAGACAGGATGCTTTCTGAAGTTTCCTTACCACAATGAGGAGGCTACCGAGGACTCATGAGTACTAATTTCAAAGACAACTAATGTAGGCAGAAGGCAAAGAGCCCCTCAGTCTGCTTTTTGGCTGCTATGGTTTAAAGGGCCAGATGCTCAGGTCAGGTAGCCAGGGTATATAGTGTGCCCCAGCCTGTAATTTCACTCCTTCACCTCCCTCCAGAGGAACTGGCAGGTGGAGGGGATAAACCCACCCCTCTTTTCATGTTCACATACAAAATGGCTGAAGACAAAATCTCTGTTTCCTGCTCTTCCAGGGTCCAAAGAGTGAGATATTTTGAAGGGAATCACTCCAAACATGCTTGAACTTCTCCTTTCTGGTTCCTTGTGGACAATTGCAAGAATAATAGCAACTATTAATCCACAAGTATGGATTAATAATCCAGTGTGTGATTTACATTTATGGAGGGGAGTGATGGGGCATTGGTGTATAAAATCCTCCAAATACAGGTACTGAGTGGCTGGCATGTGTCCTGGTGCAAGGGATTAACCTAGTTGTCCTGTCCCCAGTACTCACTCTCTGCTACCTCCATCTTTGGAAATCTGGCTGTGCCAGGCTGCAGGCCTGGGTAAACTGAATTCCCTGTAGAGTTGATAACCCAGTGTCTGATGTCTCTGTATGGAAAATAACAGTTTAAATATTTCTGCACAAAGAATTAACAATCCTATTGGATCCTATGCAAAATTTTCCCATTTGACCTACATTTTTCTTTTAGATCACCATATTTTCTACCACAGTAATTTTCCCCCACCCTCAGCCTTTTTGGCAATAAAACAATCTTATGAACTTTCCACATATTTTACTATTTTGCAAAGGGAAGGATATATTTTCTTTCAAAAGTAATTTTTCCCAAGTTAATTAGTTAACATTAATACAGATTTTTCATTATGCGAGTCATCTTACAAGCCCATTAGCTATTGCAGCTGTTGTTGCTATTCTTCACTAGTTTAGTTCTGCAGGACAGTGTGCAACAGCCTCACACACAGGGTTCGCTACAGGAACGAAAACCTTCTTATCTCGCTCACCTCACAGGGATGTATTTCAGCCAAGCAGAATGTCAGGGCAGCTTTGTTTGCCGATGGGTGAATGTCCATCATTGAACTTGGCTTTTGATAGAGGATATAGAGAATTCTTGCAGAAAGAAAGCAGAAAATTGAAGGGGGGAGAGTTGTTTTGCTGAAGGAATAGAAAATGCAATAGTAGCGGGGGAAAGCAATATGCTGTTGAGTTTTGCAGTTTACATGGGGTAGAAAGGAACAGCTGGCTTGTGACCCTTAGAGAAGTTTTTTGAGGTATTTGCTCTTTGCAGTGTGGAAAACTGACAATATTCAAGCCCCAAAGGGAAGAACCTTCAATTCTGCCCAAAGCCAGTAAATTCAGTTTTGTGGTTGGTGGTTTTGTGACCTTTTTACATGCTAGACTTTCTGTTTTGCCTAAACTGCTGGCATTTAAATTATAAAATCTGATTTTATATACGGAACTATAAACATTAAAAACAATTACTTCATCAATAAGAGGAAATTCAGAGACTTGAATATTCAGAAGCTTTGTTCAGCTTCCAAAAAGCTGTCCAGCTGCAACTGAAACTCATCTAAGTTTCCTGAACCAGGCAAATTTCCTAGGTGAGGTTTTCTAATGCAATTTCCAGTAATTTCTCTGTTCTTGATTTTGGTAAGACCATCAGAGTAGGACATATGTGGCATTTTTGTGCCATTTCTATTTCCAATTTCAAAAAATTATTGCAAGAAGCATGGACTGTGACAGGCTGAAAGGAAACTCTCTCCTTTTTTCCCTAAGAGTTCAAACTTAGTTTTCTTTAGGCTTTGGGCAAGGATTGCTGAAATGTGCAGGTGACTGTTACTGAACCTTCTTCTCTAGTCTCAGTTCTTACTTGAATTTGGGTGGTATTTCTTGTTCCTATTTTCAGTGCTGTAATCCCTGAATTGCCATTACCACTACACATTAGACCAGAGGGAGTAAGGTTTAGGCCCACAGAGCCACTTAAGTATTTAAAGCTTTCCAAAGCCTGAATTCTATTTAAATCAGTTGGAGCTGCTTGGTAAAATACATTCCTGAACACAGAACATACAGCCTGCAGTGTAATGTTAGAAAAAATATATCCCCATTGCCTGTTTATTTACATTCTAAATATCTCAGGCTTTAAAATGTTAAACATGTGCTGCAAGGGTAGAAATAAGCAAATGTTTTAAAGAGTATTTTGACTTTAGTATTTAAAGTGCAGGAGGTAAAGCTGCTAGAAAAACTCTTTTGCATTAAATAGGGGTACTACTTTTAATTAAACGTATATTTCTGTGTATAATTAAACATGTATTTCTATAACATATATTAAACATCATTTCTGATATAAATGAAATTGTTTATTTTTTTCTAACATAAAATCTCAGTGAAAAGGGAAGAGAAAGTTGCAACAACATCAAGATGTTCGTGGAAAAAACGTTTGCTAATTGAAATGACTTTTCATTTTCATTTTGTATTTAGTTAGAAGTTAAAAAGCTGAAGGCAAAATCATTTGTTGAAATGAAACAGCTATAAAAGGATTTTTTCGTTTCCTGACTGAAAAAAAAAAAAAAAGAGTCTTTAAAGAAATAGCCAGAGAAGCATCTGGAATGCATTATCTGTATCCCTTGGAAATAAGAGGACATAAGTCCTGGAAAACGCAGTTGAAAATAAAGATCTCTGACAGCTGCTCCAAATATTTTCTTTTATTTTTTTTTCCCCCAAGCCTTGCCTTTTGCTTGCAGGTTTGTTTCAAAAGCCCCGACATTGCCCTGGCTCTGAGGGTCAAACCTGGCCCCTCCCCATCAGGAGGAGCAGGATCACCTCCTCCTCTGGGTTGCTCCTGTGCAGCTGGTGGGTGCCCTGAGCTGAGGTCCCGCCGTAGCTGGAGCTCTTCCCTGCAGGATGATAATCCGGGAGAAAAGCAACAAAATTCCTAAACCATTGCCTTAATTTCTATCCTACCTGTTGCACTCTTGGCTTTTTGCTACATTTTGGGAGAAGGAAAAGCAGGAATTATATTTTGACAGGTGAAACTTCAATAAAAAGAAGCCCTTTGCATTCTCACTTACAAAATCTTCCCTTATTGGTTTGTCTTATGGGTTGTTTTATGCTGCTTACGAGGTGACCTAATGGTAAAACCAAATTTATCATAATGTATGATTCCTCAATGTGCAGATTAACAGGGATACAGCAGGCTCTGCCCTGGCTGTAAGGTGTTCTCTTACATAAAAAATGGGTGGTGGAATAACAGTCCAAAAATTATTCTATTTCATATATTGCTCAACTGCCTAAAAGCTAATCATAGTACCTTGATAGAAATAATTCCAAGTGACAGTACTTCCTTTATTGCCATTATCGTGTGCAAACACAATAAACTGGCAAAGATTAATAGGCTCTACTATTTTGTACTGATGGAGTTTGTCTACCTGCCAGCATCACTTATCTTCACTGAGTCTCTCTAAGAGAAGAAGGAGATTTTTGAAATCTCTCTACCATTATTATTGTCATTAACTTAGTAGGAAGATATCTTGAGTATGTGTCAATTCTGGGAGTTATTTTTGATATTGTAGCCCTGTTTTTTGCCTGTTAAGTAGCTATTTTACTGTATACAGTGCCAGACTGGTGGGAATTAATGTACACACTGAAACTCAAACACACAGTCTTGCTATGAACACTAAAAGAGCAGCAACCAATATTGCAATGTTTATAGCAGGTCTGTCTGTGTACATGTAAATAAATTTGACAGATTGTGCAATGTATTAACGAAATGATGCTCGGTATCCTCGAAGAACAGCTTTTAGTAGATACTACTCACAGAGTTCAGCTATTTTGTTTTCCAAAGGAAGCAATGTATATTTTAAGTTACTTGCTATTTCTATGCATAAAGCTCTTGATTTTTTTTTTTCTGGCTCATTAGGATATTACAAACTTTGTGCTAAAAATGGGGGACTGCACTTTAGATGCTAAGTGATTTGGAGGGGTTTTTAAATTTGTCAGCGGAGAATCTCTGTGGTAGAGCTATTCTTTTGTTACTCTTAGCTTGTTACTAAAGGAGGTTCCATCATGTCTGTCTTAATTTTCCTTGTATTTCTAGTTCTCTACACTACTGACTTGTCTCTATTCAATGTTAAGGTTAAATGGGACAGACAATGCTTAAAAAAATATGTAAATTCCAGTCATGAAAAAAATTGTATTGGGAGTAATTAGTGCTGGTATTTCCACATCAGATCCCATGAAGATGATTAATTAAGAAACTTTTTGAAGGTGAAAAACAATCACAGACATTCATATGGCCAGAAGATATATTAAGGACAGAAGGCAGGGCAGTTCTGACAGGTCTTGATTCAGCACTTCATCCACAGCCCACAGAGCTCTCACCTTACAGTGAGGGATCTGGTTTTAAATGTATAACTTGTAGGCTTCAGAAAACTCTCTTGCCCTGTCCTTCTCAGAATAAACACCCAGATAGGGCACTCTGCTGATGGTTTAGGGAACTTGAGCTTTCTTCCTGCTACACCAAGGTGTTGGGAGAGGTACCTATGTCACAGAGTCCAAAGTTTCTCATGGATATGGCCCATCTCATGCCTGGAGGTTGTATCTTCAACGTGTCCTTGGTGACTGTTTGACAAAAGAGGATCAAACACTCCTCTGCTGTGGCCCTGAGGGCGCTGATGGCCTTTCTGTCCCTGCCCAGCCTCTCCTGGCATCTCCCTCCCCCACAGCCCATGTCCCAGGAGCCACAGTTTGGTTCCACCTGGGGCTGTTTGTCACTGCCCCAGAGATGTTGCAGGGATGCCCGTCTCCAGCCCTGCCTCCATGTGGATGCCTTAGGCCCGTGGTGCTGAACAATATGCATGTCCCAGTTTACCACCTTTATTGCCCCCAACAACCAGGCTTCAGGGGGAACATCAGGGTGCATCATGGGAGAGCAACATGCAGTAAAAATGCTACTATAGGACAGTCTGGCTGCCTCAGAGAAATCAAAGGTATAGCAAAACTCAAGTCATTCCTACCTACTCAGCATATTATTCCAGTCAGGGTCCTCAGTTCAGACCAAATACCTTCCCAGTGTTATTAGACCCTTTATTGGTTTCCAAATCTGAAACTACAGTACTAGGCTGTTGAATAAAATGAGATAGTGTTGGGGTTTATCAGCATCATCTGTCTCTCCTTCAGATATCCAGAAGATATGTTCTAGGGACACTTAGCAAATCACTCTCTGCTGGTCACATAGTCAGGAATTCCAGACAGAGAATGGCATCAAACCATAAATGTGAAATAGGTCTCCAGGTATCCAGGTGGTGGCAAAAGGGGTCAAGTGGTAATGGGAAAACCTGCTGTGTTGAAGGAATGTAGACATCTAGAGTGCCAGGAAGTGCCTGAGCAAAAGATTTTAGGGGTTTGATAACATCAACATGCTAAGTGTAAGAATCTTGGTTCGTTGTGGTTGCTACCATTCTGCATTTATTAGCAAGCATAGCAAAACAAACCATCTTTGTGAGTGTTCCCATATATTGGGATACAAACATTTCTTTTCTAAACACAAATTCATGCAGACTACAACCACAATACCCCAGTGCAAGTGATTTTAAAAACACTTGGTGATTATTTACTTGTCTATATACGGTATATTATAACTACTGTGTTCTATACCAGGTATCTCCATAGGGTTGGCAGGTATGACACAGGATGCATAGGAGTCCCACATCCATCTGGGACAGCAGCTGAAGGACAGGTGAGATATACCTGAATCCCACCCTTTGCTTAGGAATGACCTAGCTGAAATAGTAGCAGGCTTAAACCAAAATAAGTAAATTCATACAGAGGTTTTTTACCTGGTTCTGATGAGATCTGCTGCTTACAAGGCTCTGCAGGAGAGAGCTACCAGAACTGTCTGTTCCCAGGCTACCTTACCTTTATACTGGCTGGCAGACATTCAGTTCTTCCAGTCCTTCCCTAAGTGGCACGGAGTGAAGTTTGTGGCACACCACTTATGCCCACATTCACTTGTTACAGCATGTACTCTTT
Organism: Ptilonorhynchus violaceus; assembly: GCA_013397565.1. NCBI lineage: Eukaryota > Metazoa > Chordata > Aves > Passeriformes > Ptilonorhynchidae > Ptilonorhynchus > Ptilonorhynchus violaceus. Next base: position 78,116 of record VZRJ01006051.1, read on the forward strand.
GGCACAGTAAACAAAGCAATCCCAACCTCCTCCCAGCATTTGAGATCAGGAGGGGTGAGGGCCCTTGGTATGCAGACGGAAGCATTTGCTGCTTTGTAAAAACTGAAGTCCCAGATCATAGATATAAAGAGAATGAAAACCAGCCATTGGAAAATCTGCAAGCTCCTGAAACGGCACAAGTCAGAAATGTGATAGCAGACAGAGGCTTGAAGCGAGTGTGTTTGTACTTTTGACTGACTCTTCTTGACCTAGAGCACCAGGCCTCCTTAGTCACGCAGGACATAACCCACTGGCAAGCAATGCTATGTAACAGGGGGCTGTAGGGGTGCTCGGGCAGCCCAGCACACTTATGGAACCTCTGCCCATACAATAATGCACTGCTGCAGCAGACCCAGGAAGTCTGAAGGGCAGAGCTGCCAAGGAACTGTACAAATCCTGCTCCTAATGAGCAGGAGGAAAGCAAACGTGTGCCTTTCTCCACCAGGGTACACAGCCTGCACTTCTGATTCCCTCTCCCTGTGTGGCCTGGCTAATCGCACGGAGGAGTTGGGTTTGTTGACCCTGTTGCTGTGCTGCTTCACCAGCTGCCCGGGCTCCTGCCTGGAGCACCATGGCACGGGAAGGGACGCGGAATTGTTCCGAAAGCAGAGCCTTGGAAGCCAGCGTGGAACACAGAGTTACCAAGGCAAACTGAGTCACAAAACATCTGTGGGTTTTTTTCATGTCTCTTGAGTCATCCTGGAAAAATATTTGGACTGCACTGTGTAAAAATATATACTCAATAAAGAAGTTTGGAATAAGGAAATGTGATGTCACTTATATTTCAATCAGCAGATGAGTTTACCTTATTTTGGAAGTGGTCCACTCCCGGGAAATATGAAATAATATGGATAAGTCATGTTTGTTCATTTCTATATCATCAAATCATCCACTGAGCAATGAGAAGATTAGAAAGGTTATCTTGTCATGTTTTTCAATGCAATGAGTTGATCAGTGCTACAAAGTCTATTTGAGAAATTAGGTAATCACATTCCTCTAGGCAGATTTCAGTAGATATGAGACTCTGTTCATAACAGTTTTCTCTCTGTTTCCAATTAATGTTTTAATGAACAAGTTTTCCTCAGAGAGCCTCTTGAGGAAACAGCAAATTTTACTTGAAAGGAGAAAAAATTTCTAAAAAAATAAATTTTACATCTTTCTCCATTAACATTTGCCTTGAAGACTGATTGAAACAATTTGATTGATTTGGTCAGAGAGATTCAGTCCCTCAGAAAGCACAATAAAATTGTGGGTAAGTAACCTATCCCTAAAAATGACAGAACATAAAAAAAGTCAAAGATTTTAGTGTAAAATTCAGGTACTACATTCTATTCAATAAATAGGCAAACCATGTAAATAAAGGTAATGTGCTACAAGTGAGCAAATTTTTATTTCACAGGTTTGGTGACAACATAAAGAAATACCTTTTCATGCACTGTAGTTCCATTATGTTGACTTATGTATATGCAATAATGTTTTCATCAGGTAGACAAGACAGTTCTCACAGTGCTTATATGGCCTCTGTCCCTGTGTCACTCAAGGATTACTGTGAACTAAATAGACATTAACCTGGCAGCACACAGAAGGTTCATATCTCTTCTCCCAGTCGTGCCATGCACCCAAAGGTGTGTGCCCAGGGAGCCTCTGTTCCCACCACTGCAGCATGGGCAGCACAAGAGCAGTGCTGGTCCAGAAACAGCCTGTGGCATTGAGGCGGGTCACCAGAGCTGCTCACTTCACAGAAATTTTAGAGATGCTTCTTGGCTGAGTTCTTTCTTGCTTTCTAGATCTTGAGCCTGAGGGCCATCTTTCAAGGCTTGCATCCCCAGGCTCAGGAGTTAGCAATTTAGGACTTTCCTATTCAGCAGCTGGAACTGGGAATAGGCTGATGGCAGAGCTGGGAATGGTGCTGTGAACTTGCTAAACTAGGTGTGAGTTTGAACTGAGTGGGACTGACTATATCAAAATCCTTATATGGCATTTTTATTCAAAAGTAAAGGGTCTTTGCTCAGGTTGCTTAAAGTCATTGTAGGAGTATAGGGAGGCAGGGTGAATCCAAGCTACTTTTAACAGCTAGAAAGCATTCAAGAAAGGATATGATGTAGTTTAGTAAACCAGTTAAGACGGATAAACTGCTTATAGCCTCACTTGGCAAACTCTGAAAACCCCTGCTGATTTCAATTCATATTTTTAGTTCCTTTTATGCAAGTCTGTGATTTCTTTATTTTTAATGAATGAATGAAAGCACACAGTAGAGATAGACCACAGGTCATTTCTGGTACCATTCCTCACGTTTAGCCACTTTTGCTGAGAACAGATAGGATCAGGGGTGCAACAGTGCCACAACTGCACTTACTTTACAAGAACTCTGCCAGTGAACAGGTGTAGTCCTGCACTTTGCAGTTCTTTCGTGTGTGCAATGTTTTAGGTTCTGAGAATAGTTTCCCATGCTCTGTTCTGTAAACATAGCACTTGTTATTGTAACCAGCCTGATGTTTTGACTTCTCGTAGTCTGTATGATAGACAATTCTGCTAACCAGTGAACAGTAGGAGGTGGTATTCTCTCCCTCCAATCCTGGTGGTTTTCTAAAAACATATAAATAAAGACCAAGGGCAGAGGTCAGCCCTTTTTTTGGCCCTTCCTTTGCTCCATTGCTCCTTGGCCTCTGCCCTGGCTGGTGAACCCTGAACCTGCAACTCGCGTGCTTATTTGCGTCCAAAAACAACAAACAGGCACTGAAACAAAGCATGAGAAAGACCCCAGGGGAAACATTGCAGGTTTCTCAGGTGAAGAAAGGACCATTTGTCCTTTGGACCCTCCCTGTGCTGCTCTTGTGGGTGTCTGCTTTTGCAGAATGTACAGTTGCAGCAGTTTGTGGTAAGGCAAGAGCCTGTTCGTCCTTTGGCTTTGGGGATAGCCTGTTCATCTGGAATTCAAGGGCTCTTACCCTGTTCTTGGCTCAGCCATCAGCCATCTGAAAAACTGTCTCTTTGGACTACAGTTTGACTACCTGTAAAATGATTCTTTATAGCTTTGTAAAGCATTTCAAGATCCATGGACTGGACATGCTATAAAAGAGCAGGTATTTATTGGAAACATTATGTGAGTGACTTAAAAGCCACCAACTGTTAAAAACAATAGGCATTAAGCTCTTTTTGTCATTTGGCTTTATAAGTTTCCAGTCATTTCTTCACACCACATAGGTCAAACATCGTATGCCTTGAGCAGTGGTCCAGCACCTTTGGGAAGTGTTGGCTTTCTGGGGCAGAAGTTTTATAGCTGATCTGCAGAGAACATCTACCGTGTCTGAGATACATTGGATCTGCAGCATGCCCAGAATCGACATACCATTTTTTGAAAAGGTCGGATGCAATGCTCAGATGTCACTTATCTGACCTCATCTGTAGCCATGAACATGAATAGAAATGCCAGACTAAATTTTCAGTCAGAAAAAATGGGCATGCTTGGAGAAATCCGCCTACAAGCTAATTCCAGCCAAATGCATTCCTTCATAAATGAAAATTATTATTTCTTCTGTACTCTACATTTTGCCAGCCAGCACTGGAGAAAATCCTCCAGGTACTGAAAAGCAATAGTAAGTGTTTAGTAGTTAGCAAACCTGGTTGCCAATACACCAGGCAAGGAGCTTTCTGATGGCAACCAGCAAGTAGCCCAGCAACTCACCTACCAGTGATTCTGCAGAGCAGATGGGTCACATCTCCCGGCGGTCACGTCTCACACCCACCCGCCCCTTTCCTCCAAAGCTTTGCAGTGTTCAGACACTCTGCCGGGACACGGTTCAGGTGCATGTCATGGCCATGCCTTCCCCTGCGCAGGAGCTCACTGGCATGGAGAGAGGCGGTGTGACAGAACAGGGTGCAGACAGCCCTGAGACAACACCCTGCTTGCAGTGCTGCACACCAGGCCTGGCTCCACAGCCAGACTCCCACTGCCCTCCCTGCTCTGCCTTCTCATCCCACCACACAGTACAGTCCTGGCACTACAAAGCTGCCAAGTGAAATTGTTCCTCTCCAACTCTGTTTGCCAAGACTGCACAGGACCAGTCACGCTGATTGTTCATTATAAAGCCCTAATATATGTTTAATAGCACCAATTTTTTTGCAACACCAGTTGGTATTTTAATAGCCTTAATAATAGCACATATTAGTAGCATTGTTACTTGCTTGTGTAACACCCCCCACCTTCACTGTGCTATGCCAGCAGTAACTAACGAATGCAATCTAGGAAATTGATCCACCTGAAGCCGATTTCTCTGAGTAAATCTTTAACTTCAGGGAAATAGGGCGTGATCTTGGTATGGGAGTGGGTATGAGAGAGATTTAAAGCTCTTTTTGGATTTATAAAACATCTTCCAATTCCTGCTGATGCAGAAATCGGTTTAAAAATAGATAGTTCCACCTGGGCCATTTGTGTTCCTGCTGCTCCAGACTCAGCCAAGAACAGCAGACCTGCTGTGCAAGCCAAGCTGCTGAGAAGCAGGAATCCAAGATGGGGAGATGCCAGTGTGACATCTTCCAAACAGTCTTTTCCATCCATCCTCCATATGACTAAAATAATGAATGGTAAGAACAGATGAAATAAACAATATTACTGAGTTACAAAGTCAGGGGTGTCTGATGAAAGCAGCTCAATCAGCAGCCTCAGGTATGCAGACTTTGGGAGAAAGAAAGGCCAAAGACTATTTTAGGTCTTCTGTTTGGTCTTGAATGTTATGCTTTACTTAAAATACCATGCAGCCCTAGACTAATGTATGAAGTTGGCAAGATAAAATGTTAGGAATGTAGACAGCAGAAGCAAGAAGGAAGCGAAATTGTAAAGCTTGCTGCTGAGATCAGCCCCAGTCCCTGGGCCACTGCTATAGCTGTAAATGACGGCAACAGCCATAAATGCTTTTGAAGCTGTTACGCAGAAGATGGCTGTCAGCACCTCCAGTAGGAGTCCACATTTGGGTGATTCTGTGGACCCTCAGTGGGGGCAGATATTGGCCAAACTTGCGCTAAGCATTTGTTCAGGTTGGTTATTTGACTTTTGCAATTTGTTATATACTTGGTCCACACACTGAGCATGTCCAGTACCTTGACATCCTACAGGGATTATCTTTTACTGGCACTGCCCTTCTCCCTGTGCCTATTTAGGAATCTGGTTAGCATCAGAGAGCTGGTGCTAATTTTAGGCACACTGTTATGCTAAGTAGGTCCTGTTTTGACTCACAGCAGCTCCCAAGATGATTTGTGTGGGATATCATTTTGACACAGTCACTTGGGCTCCTTCCTTTGGATCCGTGTTGATAGTCAATCCTTTGCCTTTTCCTACCCATCTGACGAGAGAAATTATCCCAGCACACCAGTCCTGTATGGCTGTATTCCCCTTTCTCCCCCTTTCACATACTTCCTGGCTCCTTCCTCTTCTGCCCTAAAAGCACAAGCAGCCATAGCAGCTATTTTGAGCAGAACCTGTAACTGCTACCTGGGCAACTGCTAAAAAGATTGAAACAATTTTCTTTGCAAAAATTCCACCAGAAAAGACAAGGACTGAACTGGCAGTTCAATGCTATTTTTCACACACCAACTGAAAGGTTTTCTAATTGATTAGCAATTAGCCTGTTCTGAAGGACTCAGGGTCAGACTCACAGCTGGTGTAAATCAGAGAAATCCCACTCAAGTCTCTGATTCATTTTCCAAATGGTTAAAAATTCAGTAGGAGCTTTAAACTGCCAATGTTATCCATCAAACAACTGGCTAAAATTCAGAAAGATAGCACATTTTCTGTAATGCCCTTTGACATTAAGTATTCCTCATGGACTAGATATAATCAATACAAGTGCTAAAGTGAACATTCTGGGGTTTAAAAAAAAAAAAAAAAAACCCAAAAAACCATGGATCTGATAAACATAAGTTTTACGAATAAGAGTCAAAATGTGGAATCAAATTTTACATCTTTACAGATGTGTGCTGTTTATCATAATGAGTCAAAACTAAGTTTTAAGAGTTCTGCTGTCTCTGGCATGGAAGTTTGACACTCCTTTCAAAGTGATTGGAAAGATTTTGCTAGCTCTCGGTGGGAGCAGACTGCATCCCTTGTGAAGCCCAATTCCCCAGCAGGTGTGGATGTTGCCTGTGTGCATAGCACAGTTGTTGCATTTTGTTTCCTTTCTCTTTTCAGTTCTGCTTCTCAAAACATTCAACTCATTGCTATTTCAGACAAATGTTCTCATGACACTAAAGGCCCAGGAGCTGAACAGCCTTGGGAGAATTAGAGTGGCAAAGGAAATGGGGAAAGCTCCAGAATCTGCCTTTTCTCCTGTAACAAAGACTTTGTCCTAGGAGACAAACAAACATTGCCTGAACTTGGTTCATATCTTCTGGGAAGTCTAATATCAGGTCTGCCTCTAGCATCTAGATATATTAGAAAACTTTCGTAAACCTGGTAATTCTGACTGCAATTCTTCCTATGTTGCCTTCAGCTGCCTGACAAAACAGAACTGGTTTGGGGCTGCTGCTTTTCAGTGGATGCATCTTATTCCTGTACATAAGCTAGGCCATACTGTATTCTCTGTCTGCTTCACATTGTTGGGCAAGCAAGTCACTGCTACTGAAGTCTACATTATACCAAGATAGGACAATGATGTATGTGATATTGAGTGGTGATATTTCATTTTACAGGCCAGAAACTCTAATAATCATTGAGATAAAGGCAGGACCAGACTGTAAATTGCACATTTTCTTTAATCCTGTATTTATTTAAAATATAATGAAAACCATTTCTGATTTAATAGAATCAGATACTTTTTTATATTTAGTAGATAATAATTCACAATGCAAAATATAAAGAAATATAAAAAAGTGGGTATTATTAAAATAAAAACACTATACTCAGGAAGTGAAGAAAAGAATTTTACCACCTATAGGAACGTCCACTTTTTTTAACACCCACTAAAGCATAAACTTTTTGTGCTTATGTTGCCTTAAGTGAACAATATCAAAGTCTGTGCTGTGTTCTAATAACGAGTGATTTTCTTGGTAGAAGATGTGTGTATTAGTCTTTATTTCAGAAATGCAGTCTTTTAAATTAAGGATTTTTTCCCTCAATGCTCAGCTGCCATCCTTCCTCCCACTCTCTGGGAGAAACTAGTCAGTGTCCCGTTAACGTAAATGGCTCTGACAGAAACAATGAAAAGCTGGGAAAGCCTTTGCCTTCAGTGCAGAGGCCATTTCAGTGAGGTGTGCCTGAAAATTTGGAAAAAGGTCGGGCTTTACTTTGTAAATTCCACGTGCAGTAGGAAACTGCAGAGCTGCTCCAGCTCTAAACAGATCTTCAGGGAATCAATGCTCAAGCCTTCACCAACCACATCCAGTGAGGGTTAAAAAAAGAGCCACATTTTTCACACTTCTAAGTACTGAGAAAGTTACATTTAGTTGAGACTTCGTTTTTCTTTAGGGAGTTTGTAGTTCTGTAGGGAGACTGTGAAAAGTGATCTGAGTAAGCATTGGCTAAGTTAGAAAATCCAGCATTAAATTTAGAGCCCAGTAGAAAATTCAGGTACTAATTCAGCAGGTTAGGGTTCAAGATATATTAAGATTTAGATGTAATTCAGCAGGTTAGGGTTTAAGATATATTAAGATGTAATTTTGTAATTTTCAGAAAGTGGCATTCCTCAGTCTTCCACCAGTAGAGCACAAGGTGGAAGTATGTGCAAAAAGATATGAGAAATCCATAATTTGGTCCACTACTCTCGATACAAAGACACACATGATTAAATTATTGAATATAAGCATAAAATAATCTGTCATTCTTTAGGTTATGAGAACTCAGATAGGGAGTTACTCTTTAATCCCCTCTACATAAAAATGGGAATAATAGAAACAAACTCCTAACTATTAATCTGACTCATTAGGTGTACTTAGGAGCCCTATACCCATCAATTTCAATGTAGGATACAATTAAAAATGAATGTGAGATGCAATCTGTACAGTGTTTAAAGTGCTGTATTTAATAGTGTTATTGCTGAGTTTAAGCATCATTTCAGAGAGTTAAGCACCTGAATTATGCCAAAGGAAATCTATTTTGCACTTGACTGTCAAACTGATTTGCAGCAAAGCCTCAGCCTGGGATTAAGATCAACATCCAGCCATCTGGAACTGGTTGAGTGATAAAGAAAAATCCTGACTGTAATATCAAGCAGCAGAAATGGGCAAGAAGGTGCAGCATTACCCTTCAGCTGCCTCGAGGCTAATGGGAGAAAAATAATTTAATACTGAATAAGGCAGGATGATTGGGACAAGGGCTGCCTGCACTGGATCAGAATTGCTGATTTAATTTGAAACACTAACTGAACCTTGCTGTCACATGAGTCTGTACCTCCTAACTGGCTGAACATACAGATGGGGTTTGCCTGATTGGATCTAGATGAAGAAACAAGGCCATGAATTTTACAGCCACTTCACGGAATAACAGCAACCAGGTGCCAGCTTCAAACATCTGTACTTTGCCAGGATGAGAGGAAATAGAAGGGAAACAAGGAAATATCTTTGTCAACAAAAGCCAGTGGGAAATGTGGTACACAATGCCAGAGAATTACTAAAAATGGATGTTCCAAATAACCTGGAATTCAGAATTAGTATCGGATTTCCCATTTCGAAGTGACTCATAGAAAAGCCTAGGAGGGTGATCAGTGGGTAATTATGTCAGAGCAGTTTTCCTTCTGTCCTGTTCTCATTCCCAACTACAAAACCATTTCAACAGATGGTTTCAAAAGACTAGATGTGCTGGACACTGTACATGGTTTCAATTATTAGTGAGATATTTGCAGATTTGTATGTTTGTTAATTTTTTGGTTAGGCAAAAGAACATTTTAGGATATTCTCATACCTCATACCAAAAATCTTATTAAAAACAAAATCACATAGGATATTTATTTGTTATCTAAATGCTTAGTAGCTTGTCAAAATCTTTAACAACTTGGATAACAAACACTTTTAGATATGTCTGTGTTTAAGTGTCTATACGTACTTCTTTGAAACATGCTTTTGCTTGCAATGCATGGCTTCTGATCTATTTTAGGAATGTTCTAGCATGGAAGAGATACCTATCAATGTCTCAAGATCCTTGTGGTGTAACTTCCTGGAAGACACCTCAGCTTGATGCTGGGCCTACTGAAACCAAGGGAGCTTACCATTGACTTCGTATGGCTTTGTGTCAGACCATCAAAAGCACTGAGAGTTTTGTGCTTATCATCTGCCCCTCGATTTTTAGCTCCATGTATTACTTCCATGATATTGCTAAGAAATATTTAGTCTCCTAAAACACAAAAGGAAGAATCACAATTTGTAGTATAATGGCAGAAAGTATGTTCATCATATTTAAAAGCATCCATTCTCATGTACAGAGATTACTTCATTTTATCACTACCACTCAGTAGGTATAATAACACAAACTGAACTTTAATCCACTGCAGGAAAAAAGCCTACAGCTAGAATAATTTTTTTCCACTGTCAGTTTTAGTATGACACATTGCATTACGTTCCACATTCCACATTGCAGCAGTTTTAACCATGCAGCTGCTGAGAGCCCAGGTGCAGGTTTTCAGGCCTGTTTAGGTGTCTAACGTGTACTGTAAAATAATTTAGTCACTGTAATGGTAATGTTTGGTATGTCTAAATCTTAAGGATATAAACACCAAGAGGAACCTGTGGTCTGAATTTTAAGGCATCTGATTCTTCACAGGATGCTCTATGATGGTTAGATCCCAGGAAAGAAATGTGCAAATGCCAGCACATCGGTTCAAGATAGCAAAACATAGCCAACAGGAAACACAAAGAGAAGAAAACAGAAGTCCAAAACGTTATAAAATTAGAAATCAGAAATGCTTCTCACAGGAGAACAGAAAACAGAGAGTTTGATCTTAGAAGTGCAGCTGATACAAATTTATACTTCATCTCACATAGCCTGAGTGTCCAGCCTCTAAAGGAGAGGGATGCTAGCAGAGGAGTCAGAAGGAGCACCTGGGTCAGCTTTCCCCATGAGAACAGACTCTGTGTGTGGGGTTTGGGAAGCACAGTTACATCGTGCATGTCCTTTCACACTACAGATCTCAGCCACTTGACCCTCACAAAATCATCTGGCCTGCCAAGACTGTTGAGATAGAAACTGGCCAAACTCCACTGCACCTGAAGTGGCCCTCAGAAGGTGCCCTCCCCTCTAAAAGGTGCACTCCTAATTTAGTTGTCTCACCTCAATGGATATATTGGGTGGGAGAAATCTGGGCCTGCATGCCTAGATACCTGGGTATACATTTGTACAGGATGCACTACTGTATTAGAGACAGTTACAAATTTAATACATTCACAGAAGAGTTTGAAACTTGATTTTATAAAATACTGTTTCACTATCCTACTGTTCAGTAACTATGAGTGTGACTATCTTACTGTAAGTTGTGACCTTAATGAAGACAGCAAGAAGAGTCAAAACTAACATCTAATTCAATGCTGCTCAGAAAACGTTGAGACATTTTCTTTCCTACTGACATGTATTTCAGTCCTACGGCACAAGCAAAATGTCAAATGAATCATTTTTACATGCTTCCCTTGAAAAATCCACCACAATCAGCACTCTGATTTTAAAAAAAACCTGCATTTTCTGAGAAAGCCATTCCATTTAAAAAAAAAGGGAAAAAAAAAGGAAAAAAGGAACAAAATATCTCTAGTTTTCTTCACTATAAATATTTGCTTCAGAAAAATTTTGGTAGATCTCCTGCATTTATTTTTTGAAAATAAATACTCTGAATTTAGTTTATATTTTTTTCTTTTAAAGAAGGATCATTGTAAACTTGATTAATTTCCTATTGATTGGCTGAGGTTTAGTCACAGTCTCTCCTAACTTAAATAGAATCTAAAATACTTTTTTAAATATGTTTTTCTACAATGGAATTCTGTTAAAAAATAATGAAATTTCTTCTCACTAGCCTTCAAGAGCTCTATTAACATGATGTTTGTTCAAAGCACTATTGCTTTTCTAACACAGTTATTAAGGCAATAACTCACTGAGGTTAGATATGAGGATAATAACATATTTTTGAAGAATGAAAAGCTGCTAAGAGGTGCAAATTCACAAAGGTCTAAGCCTGATGGGATCTTTAAGGTTCTGAGACAAAAAGGAAAAATAGGAGCAGGTGGGAGTTGGATGTTACGTTTCAAATGTTTGCCTGGATCAAACAGGAAAAAAAAGCAGGGAACACAGCATAAGTCTCACTGATCCCTGTTTATCCTACAGCTATTTGTCTATTCTTTATCCAGCTATATATATTCCGATACAAAGATATATATATAATACTCCTCTTCCTAGCACTACTTATCAATTTTATTTTAAATAGTCATGGTTTTAAAAAAACCAGACACTTTGTTGTTAGACTAGAATATACACATTTCTGTCTCAGTAAATATACTAATACTTTTTCTTTCTCAGCTCTTGAATTTCATTCTTCTTTATCTTGTGGAGGGCTCAAAGCATGAACACGTTTATCACATAGAACATGAAAGAGGAAGACATGGACTTGAATTCACTCAAATGGAAAAGAAACTAGGAATCTCCCTTCATCTTTAGTTTTCTGGGAGGATGCTCTATGCAGTATGACATCCAGTATGATATGGGTAGACTCTTCCTTTCTTTACAAAGGGAAAAAGTTAACCTAGTGCTATTTTATTCAGAAGTAGCAATCTTCTGCTGTCCTGGTTGTGCCTGTCAACTGAGTAGAAACCAGGCTTCTGGATTTCTAAGCAGCCTAATCTCAGAAAATGGGATTGAGAGCTAGACATGTTCCCGAGATATGTGCATTTTTGACTCAGCCTTCAAGGTGCTCCCCTCTCTCTCTGTGACTTACGGGCATTAAACTTCAGGGCACAGCTGCAGGGTTCGGATTTTGTCTGGGACCATGACATTTTCAGTCCCCAGCTGCAGACCATGTGAAACTTTTTGTTGGACCCACTCTACCTTTCCTCTTGAGTGACTGAAGCCAGCCCTTTGACTAAGCAGTATTTAGAGAAGATCACTGCAAATCTGGGGGAGACAGAGTCTGCAGAGCTGTCTGAAGGGTCCTCAGAAACTTTAACTTCATCGCAATCAGTTCCTTCATAACCCTGACATCAGCGGCAGGCAAACATCTCTGCCATTATTTCCAGACCTTCATTTGATGTTTCTCCTCTCACAATAAATTCTTGGTTCTGTGAGGCATCTATCTGGAAGGTCTTAGAATTTAAATATAGATATGTTGAGGCTCTCCATGTTCTTTGCACACATGATCCATTGTCCTGACAAAGGTGCCTCCTTCACACCTCAGCTGCTGCTGTGACATTGATAATATTGGGCCCAAATTCAGATTCAATGAATTTTTGCACTTCTCTGCAGTTGCTCTGTAAATGGTAGAAAGTAAATTTTAGCTAACGTGAAACTACCCATTTTATTTTTTCCTTTTATGTTCTAAAAAATATGCAATATGTAAGCAGCCTGCATTAATTAATTCATCCTGGATAACTTAAATTTGACTGATTTAAAGGATTAATAAGAATTTTTATACAGAAAGTATAATCGTATCAAGGTGCAACGGGCTTCAGCAACTTGCACTCCCCAGGAAACACCAGTGTGTAGATCTTTAAAGAAGCCATGACTTATGCTAGAAAAGCAGGTGATGTCAGTGTGGCTGTGTGGCAAGATTGTAGGTGTCTGGAGCTGATGGAGATGCTCCAGAAGCTTGACTTTGTCACTTGACTGGGGTGGAAGGAAGTTCACCCTCCTATTCATATTGATTCTGACAGAAACCGCATCCAAATGTTTAAAAAATTGGCTGAAGTAATTGAATTTGCTGAGGACAACTGAACACTTATTTTCAGCCATTCGTTCTCATGCTGGCTGGATTTTCTATACTGTCTGCCAGGAGAAAAACAGTCCAGAACACCCATTTCTCACAGCTTTAAGGAAAATGTCTTTTCTTATGACAAAGTTTGATATGTGGCTTTCTCAGAACTCCAGGACATGGCAGAGCCTCAGAAATCAGTCTTTGATCTTAATGTGGCTGGGTCTGATACGTAATACAAAACCTCTCCATCTGATCTTAGCAGCCTGCCTCATTTTACTTGCCCACACACAAGGAGAGTTCTCATAACCTGACAAATTGCTGAGCACTACTAGTAGACCTTGTCTGGTGTGCTAATCAGGCTTTAGATAATTTCCTCGTGTTTTACCCAGCTGGAATGGAATTTGACCCCAACAACTGAGGAACTGTCTTCCAAAATGCCTGGTATTAGCCATTGGCTTCCTGCTGCTGGTTACCTGTGAGCCTCAAAAGATCTTGTTAAGCCGGGAAGAACTGACCATGTTCCATGTTGTCCTGACTGGAGGAGAGCAAAGACTGATTAAGCAGTCAGTTCTGCTGGTACCAAGTACTTGGGACTGGTGCAGTCAGATGCTGTCTGTCAATATGATAAAATGAGGATCATACACATTGCATTTAAGTCAGGCCCAGGCTGACCTCTAAAAAAGTTAAATTCATATCTTGCCAAATAACAATGCCTGCAGCTCCCAGGCACTCTCTCCAACAGTGTTGAAAAGATCTTGCTACAGTGAAAAGAGCAAAGACATCACTGCCAGGTTAATTCAGCATTTCACAGTCTTTCTGAAGTAATCTAATGATATGTTATGTGGCTATCTCTCACACTAGGGTTTCATTCTGGTCCTTATGAACCATATCTTATTCTGGCTAAAGATTTGCTGTCTAGACTACAACAAGTGTTAAACAAAAGTTGCCAACTTAGGTACTGCCTGAGATGTTGGTAATAAACAAGTGAATAAACCCAGAGAAAAAAAGCATTTTAATTCACTTTGATGCAAAAATTTAACCATAGCTATTTGATAACTCATCAATTACTAGAAGCAACTTAAATCCTTTCATTAAAGTGGGATTTTTAACATGAGAATTCCCCAAAGCATTGCCTCAGTTCTGTTTTTTCTGATAAGGGGAAGGGGAGAGTGAGCCATTTTGCTGTGTCAATCAGCTGTTTTCCAGTCCCTCTCCAATTTGAAAGCTGGGATTCCAAAGGCACGCACTTTTCTTGTTGCTTTCCCTAGGAGCTCACTCAGATTCTTAAAAAAATCTAGAAAAAGCAACTGTAAATAGGCCCACACTATAGGAGGGAAATACCAGCATTCTGCAACCTTAAATAAAAGAGAAAATGCAACACTTGGCAAGTCTTAAGAATTTCAGTTTCAATACTCTTTCAAGTTTATACTCTTTCTAGTTTTGTTTCAGAGAGATGTTTCACTATTCTACTCATTTAGCAGGCTGTAAGGAGAAGGTATTTGGTTCTTGGTTATTTATCCTTAATTTGAACTGTGATTAAGGATCAGCAACTAGTGAACTACTATGCCACAAGCATAGAATTTGAAAGGCCATTGATATGCAAGTGACTTCCTAGACACCATAATTGATTTAGGGGAGTTTGAAGGCCACAGGGCATCAAGAAATCACTTGATGTGGAAAAAAAAAATCATAGGAATTAGTTGCCTGAAGGGGAAAAGAGGCAGGACGTGGATATAAAATGGCAAAGAGGATGCAGCAGTTGTTGATGTCTATGTTCTCCTTGCAAAGCTAAGGAAGAGCAAGCTGGATAAAACCACCAAGGCAGGTGTCTGCATCAATGCCGCTTCTGCCAGTGCCTGGCTATTGGCTTGGCCGCGGCGAGTGGGTTCGAAACCCGTCTGGAATAACAACCGCTCGATTGCTGGTTACCGAGGTTTGCGTCCTCAGCTTTTCTGGCCTGAAAGCCGTTACTAGCACCCAGCACTTCTCAGCTGTTTATAAGGCAGCTGTACGGGGCAGCAGCGAGGGCAAAGAGGAAAGAGTTGGAAACTCTGTTGCTTTAGTTCCAAGTTTTATTTCTCTGTCCTGTTAGGACAGGGTACATCTTGAAGGGAGCGGGCAGAGAGACCCTTCTCGCTCTCTCTCTGCAGTATTTAAGGGGTTACAGAGTGGGATAGGTGTAACAGAGCTTAACCAATCAGAAGTGATGATACATAACAGAAAACCAATAAAGACATTTCCAGGGAGGAACAAATTCAAATTGACTAATAACAACATAGTTGGGGGGAATTTCAAACCACGCTAGCCTGTTACAGGATCTAAGGTCCTGTGACGAAAGAAAAGACCTGATAGGAGTGACAGATACGGGGTGTAAGTTGCTATGCCGCAGATTTCTCCTTTGATCCGCCTTCAGGGACAAAACCTGGGCTGCACCATAGCAACACATCTCCTTTAATGTCTTCAAGGCCAAAAGAAGTGAAGCTTCTTGATGGGAAGTGTTGTCGGCGATGGATGGCAGTGATAAGGGAGAACTGAGACCTAATAGAAGAGAGAGCTAATTCTTCTCACACAGCATGTCAACTTCAGATTCTGTACCTCGGCTGAAAATTTGAAAATAGCTTTTAAAAACGAATACAGCTCACTTGCTAAACTCCAAAACAGAGAACTTGGGGACTGCTGATAGTACAGTCACCGTCTACAGGTGAGAACAGAACCAGGGCAGTGACAGACAAGTTACGCTGTTTTCACAGGAAGTCTCCTGCCCTCATCCAGGTTCTTGGAGGGTGTCCAGAATCACATTAGAAAGGCTTAGGGTAATGGACTTATCTTGAAAATACTTTTATGTGTGTGTTTGTATGTGTTCAGCTGATGTGACCAGTACTCCTCTGTTCTGGTGAACCATTGGCCCAGCCCAAGATAGGTATTATGGGACTAAATTAAATGGTTTTGAGACATGCAGAAAAACTGATGGTTCCAATTTCCCATTCATATGTACACAGAACAAGTTGTTAACATCTCTGCCTCAGCTTCCCTTCTATAAAAATGGGCAGGTATCTGGGGATTAGTTAGCGATTGCATACCTGTGCAGAAGAAAGTACATCAGGGAGGATTAATGTATTAATAGCTTCCTATGTACTACATCAAATTTCTGAAATCCTTTTAATCCATTCAAATGCATGTTTGAGTACAGCATAGTTATGAATTAAAGCAAAAAAAAAGGTATTCAAGGCTGTATTTTTCTTCAGAACATTGTGCTCTTTAAAGCATGTGGATAATTAACATGAACCAGCAGAGCTGGCCTAAGTAGGAGGTTTTCCATCCTGATGCGCCATCTGCAAGAATGGTTAAAGGATAAATGCAGCCTACATTGTTCCAGCAAAAACTTCCCGTAGAGGGAACTAATAAAGGCTCCTCTCTATAACCTAATCAGGTATACACAAATACAGGCAAAGCATAATCTTGGAATGTCATGGATGAAATCCCTATGGATTCATTCAACTGATAAACGTACAAAATATTTTTTAGTGTTTCCAAGAGGTTTCTTAATGTCAGTGGAAAGATATAGGGCTGCAAAGCTATTCCAGAGCCAGGAAAATTCATTGTTCCTCAAAACTTCACTCCTTGGGCAGGAACCAGTGTAGTTCTAATTACGGAAACTGTAATTATGACAGAGTATAAGTAGCATTCCCACAGGCCCTTTGGTTTGCTTTTCATTTCTAATGCAATTGTTTCCTTCATAAAAGCTTTTGCACTTTCTTCAAAGGAAACTGGCTAATGTTCAACATCGTTTGCTGAAATATTCCCTTCCATTTCAGTTATGAGTTTCCTGAACTTTCTTCTGTAGACATCTTTTGCACCACAGTTGCAGGCCCGCTGATGTCTCCAGTGTGCCCAGTCTGTGACCGATAACCCAGTGAAGTCCTTAGCTGGGATGTAATAGTAAATGCCATGCCTTTTTTTCTGGATAAGTTTGAAAACTGAAGTTTTAGGGTATGCCAACATTAACAGGGATTTCCTGTGATGTGCCTGCCCTCTTGCTTTAGATAGGGTGCTTCAAACCATATAGAACATTTTCAGGCTCAGTACATCGTACCTCAGGAAGCACAGTTCTGCCAGACGTTCCAGGAGTCTTGAAAGATTTATTCTCCCAAACTGCTGATCAGGCTGGTTTCATAGCAAGGGAAGTCCAGATGAGTGCCATGTGCAGCCATGCCAGGGGCTGAAAGGTGAACACTGCATAACTGTGTTCCATTTTCAGGCAGTACTTTCATGACTTAAGAGACAACATTAGGCAAATTTCTCAGTTTGTCTGTAGAATGTAACAGAAGAGCTACTAGTATTTATTCCATATATAGGTATATGAATTGGTATCAGTCAATTCTAAGGCATCTACCATGCAAACACCAAAGAAGCAAGGTGAGCACAATCTATCGCAAACAAAGAGGGGAAATTCCCAGCCAAAATAAACTGGTGTAAGTCTGGAAGTCAGCATACCACAGTTACTTGTCTCATCAATTCAATGAGGGTGTTGCCACCACTTCAGTGGGCCTCAGGATGTCTTAGTGGCTGTGGCTGTTGCAATTGGAAAGGCTGATGAAGAAATGGTTACCTTATTCTTCAAGCTTTCTCAATAACAACAAAGGTAACTCTAAAATCAAGCCTTGGCTTTTATCACCATCTTCACAGTTTCATGAGCATCCCTGACCTGTCTAGTGCAATGCCATCCAGAAATACTCCAAATAACTCTAAACAAGCACACATATTTTGTTGTCATTGTGCAGTACCATAAAGGGATCCAAGTTCAAACTCTTGATAGCAATAAAGCAGATATATGAAAGCTTGTTCTGAGCTATTTATTAGCCTGGCTTCACTATCACATGTAGCTAGTGCCTTCCAGACCTGCTCTGATATCTCTGCACAGCATTGCAGTGTGCAATGTGGACTTTGAAGCTAAGGCCTGTGGCTGCTGCTACAAGCAGCATCATCAGTCACAAGGTCCCTACAGCAAAAGCTACATACCTATATGTAAGAGAGAGAGAGAGAAAGAGAGGTATCCATTTTCCAACTCCAAGATCTCTCCTGCAATCAAAACGCTGGGAAAATCCTACACACCTTATACAATCAACCATCATGGATTTGTATTTGAGTTCTATCATTAATCTTCTTCCTCAGTCCTTGACTACCTGTTTATCACTCCTGGGATTGTGATCTGCTGAAGGTGAGGAACATGGTTGTCATATGGGCAGCCAGACTGTTATATATATACTACTGGGAATAATGTAGCTATGCTATCCTTCCTTTCTCTCAAAACAGAAGAACAGTAAGGGACATCTATGCACCTGAGCTACTTTTATGGGCCTCCCCAATCCCCCATTTCTCTGCTATTTTAGGGTAGGCCTAGCACAACCTAATTTCAGATACCCACATCAAAAACATCATCCAAGATAAACAACCTAGGTACTTCTAATAAGCCATTGATGGTTTTAGGATATAGTCTTCTGACAGTCTGAGGCACTGGAGTGCTTTGAAGCATCAAAGGTGTGCCTGTTCCTCCTGCTGACCAGGCAGGCCATCCACAGGACCAGTGCAGTATGGATCAGACACTGCAGAACTCAATATTTTGTCAGAGAAAACCCACCACGTGAGACTCACAATACAGAGCAAGCCCAGGTTTTCAGACTCAGTACCCACATATCCACAAGTGCCATACCAGCATTACTGAACATTTTAGAAAATGGTGTAAAAGAAAATCAGCTTGATTTGTTGAGTATCTCTTGGAAGTGTATACCATACCGAGAAATCAAACTCAGCAAAGCCACTCAGGGCTTGTCAGCATTAAAGGGAAGCCAAACTGAATTTTATCATCAAAAGGCTGCACAGCCAAAGCTGGAACATGGTGGGCTTGGTCTTCTGAGGAGACAATCAATAAAAAGACCACCTTTAGAGTCAGGCTGCCACTTAACTCCAGAGAGATGGAGAAAAGGAACAGGGAACTCCTGCCAGCCCAGCAGCCCTGCTCCTTACACAAGCCCATGCCTGGGATCAACATGTACTTCAGGCTTTCCAGGAGGGTTCCAGGGAGGTGCCAGCAATGCTGCCCAGCAGCTTTGCCAAAAGACAGCTGGAAAATGCAGACCTTGCTGTGCTGGAGCACTGTTGCTGAGCTCTGCTCTCGCAGTTCACAGAAAATCAGAGCTGTAACAAAATACTGCCAGAGGGCAGCAAATCCCTACAATTGTTTGGTTCTCATATTGCAGCATGTGATTCTAAATTGCAGCATGTTGAGTTTCCCCAGTGAGAGCTGTACTACCATTGGGCCCTTCCGCTCCCGCACTTGTACAGCCTGATTCAGGGGGGTGTCACTACCTGTGCTGGGCACATCCTCGGGTGCTTCACCCCTGATTTCAGGGAGCACTTCCCACTCGGGACCTCTGTCACTTGGCACAAGCATGCCAGTGGTGTGCACGGGCAGGCACCCATGCCCTGGGCCACCTCATGGCACCACACGAAAACCCATGGGGCTCACCAGAGACTGCTCTTCCTGGGATCTGCCTGCCGCCGGGAAGTGGGGAGGCTCAGCTGTCCCACACCGTGGGTCCACACAGCTCTCCTCAGGCAGCACTGGGGTGTAATTACCCCTAGCCTTTACTTCATGCTGTATGTGCTGATTTGCTGCCCCAAAGCCCTCTTAGCTGGGACATGGCAAAGACTATCAGCAAGCAGAAGAAAATAATAATAATAAAAATCATCAGCAGCAACATAACAACGACAATAATATCACTATAGGTTATCGAAGACTGCAAGTGAGTGACAGACCATCCTGCCCCCTCAGACAAACTTTTCCTGGGAAACTTAACACAGAAAGATATTTGTAGTTGCTCTACTGTTAAGGAGGAAGCAGTTGGTCTTTTGTATTCAATGTGATGGCAAATCACTGACTTCTGATTTTATTCCATTTGATGCATTTAGCCACCACACAAACACATATGTGCTCCATCTGAGAACAGTCTCTGAAGTCACTTGTTTGCAACATGCAGAGAAGATCTGCCCAAGCTCTGCTCAATATTTTTCCCTTTCCCCAGACTTTTCAAATTTGCTTCCAGTTGTACAGGACTGCTAAAAAATTATCCTCCTCTTTCGGCTAGGTATTTCTTTCACTTGTATCTGTCATAGTTGACAAAACCCAGAATACCCTTTCTGCTAACTATATTTTTCCCTGGCAAGGGCAACACAGAGCCAGCCCATCTTGGTGTCCAGCTGACTGAAAATGCAGAGTGGACAGCAATTCCCAATAGAGACAAAGTAGAAACTATATGTGTTTACTAGGCAACAAATGGGTCTAGTTAAGACTAAGCAAAATCAGCTTAAAACAGGCAGTTCTGAATTGAAGAGACATAGAGAGAAGTACTTGAACCAGAACACAAGATACTGCTGAAAAAAATAGCTGGCTAAATGGTAAGAAAATGACTAAGCATTCATCGGGTAATATAAACCCTGCATCTCTCTCCCCCAGTTAATCTAGAACTCAGGAATGCATTTTCAAGCTTTGTCATCCATCTTGTAACAGAAAACCTACTCCAGTGATGTTACACTATTCATATCAAGGGATTAGAAAAATTACAAATTATTAATAAAGACAATGATACTTTCTCCTTTCTACAATAATATAGCATTGACACAGCACAACCTTGATGGGCTTAAACCAGGCTGTCTCAACAGGCAAGCCAGTTGCAAAATACTTTTATCAAGACACGCATGCTTTTTGGAAGAAGAATTTTCACACCCACAGAGATCCAATAAAATCCCTGGATTTTTACAAAATAATCCCTGTGTTGACTTTTTATCAGCAAAGCTAAAGCTGATACACTCAGAAGTCTGATGGTGGAACAAGGTTTTTGCCAGTTGAGGTCATGCTGTCAGCAGTGAATCTTGCTTTCTGTGCTGGACCTGGATTTGGCGGCAATGCGCGCGGGGGCTGGTGACAGAGGAGACGCCCTCGAGAGCCACAGAGCCTGCAGCAGCCTCAAGATGGAGGGTATGTGGCAGGATGCATTGCTGCTGTCTCTACCTTTCCTCATATGGATGGGGGCTTATTACATCAAGGCAACCTTCAGTGATTTGCCTCATTGAGATTCTGCAGAGTATCTCTGTTATGTTAGTAAATGGAGAGGACTGAATATGCAGCATGATGGATAATAAAAATGGAGAAAAAATCATAATTATAAAAATGGATAATGGATAGTAAAAATAGACCTCATCTCACAATTATCTGCCTGACCCAGTAACTTTGATGGCTGATTATAGCCAAGATTCAAACTGTTAGTACAGTCCTTCACTGATCCTGATGAAGGTGCTAGAAAACCTGAGCAGCATTAACTGCTGAGGTACACTTCAAAATTAGGGCAGGGCCCCCTCAAAATGCTACAAATTAAAGTATGAATCTGATGCAACAAAGCTATTTCCCTAGCACTGTAAGGAATTAGTTGAATAATGAATTGAAAGTTAAAATGCTGTATTATTGGAAGGCAATTTTGTAGGAAAATTTAACTTATTATGACTTCTGTGTGACTTCTGGACAGAAGAGGTCACATTTTAACAGACAAGCTACAACTGTGTGTTGGGCTGATCAGGACAATCATCTGGCCTCTATCATCTCAGCTCCTTTTTGCCACCATAGTGAAATTTTCTTATTATTTACATGAGAATACATGCATTCTGGTGGCCTACTAGATAGCTGGACTTCTGGATCTAAAAAATATCCTCCACTTCATGCTGCATAGATGTCTCTCATATGGAGACAGCTACACCTGACAGTGGTCCAGCCTGGGAGATTAGACTCATGCTTAGTCCTAGCAAAAGGCAGATGGTTTGATGGCTTGATTTAATGGCCCACTGAAACATCCAAGCTAAGCAGTCCTTATGCTTAGCTTGTAATTTCCCCTGCTCTTGACACCAGTGACTGTGTCATTATTTGGTATACACTGAAATAATCACAAAGCCTCTTTGGCCCATGTCCAGCCTTACAAGGTTCTCAGTGGTCAATACCACAGTTTTCTGCCTGTTTTAGGCCCAAAGGTTTTCCAGAACCTGCCTTTTCCAAAGAAGGTAGCTTTTACATTAAGAGCTCTATTTTGCATGCTTACACTATAGAATCAGCACAGTGGCCTGAGTCCTAAAACAGCCTGAGTGGGCTGCATTGCTACTTCATTGTCTTCAGGGAGTATAGCATTTTAAAAAATTATATGGATTACACCATATACATAGCAAGAAATTTCACATTCTTTGAGGTTACATCAGCCTCAAGACATGAAGACTGTGTTCAGGAGTGGGCTTCAACTGGCTCCCAGGATGCCCAGGTTTCCTGCCACGTTGCTCATTTACCTGTAGTTCAAAATACCGACACTCCAAAGAGTGGGAGATGAGGCCTGTGCTTAGAGGACCACAATCCTGCATAGCCAGCCATCTCACTTTAGGCTGCATTAGAAAAAATGTTGGAGCCCATTTTAAAGCATCAGAACTGCCTGGGCTGTCTCTCTGCCTCTCTTGCTCCTCATAGCATTTTAAATTGTGCTAAACTGGTTCTTTTGAGAAGCAGTTTTCCTCGCTGTCCGCTTTCCTGATGCAACTGTATGGCAAATCCTAACTGAAAACTAAACAACTGATCCTTAGTGTTCCAAGCATGTTCTTCTCATAGAAATTAAACAGGAGGTTCGGCCTGTGCGAAAGGAGCTGACTCTCCTCCCACCACTCTTCCTGGGAGCTCAGCAGAGTTACTGTGTATTGGCACTAGGGTAAAATCATGCCTCCAGACTGAGCAGAACAAGCACCCACACACGCAGTGGAGTGATTACAGCTTGCACCCAGCACCAGCAGGTACGGGTGACATTCCTCTCTTCCTACTCCTACAGAATAGCTGTAACACAACAACAAAAAAGCATTTGATTTTCTCACCCCCACCAGCTGAGCATTACATTAGAGCTAAATGTTAGTGTTGGAGAAAATACAACAATTCAGTGTTGTCAGTCTAAGGGATTATTGCAATTATTTTAAGCCAGCGGTCATGTAAACCTCGGTAAGCCTCATGTATGGATGGAGACCATGAACAAACCTAATGAGCCTCTCTCAGTGGCCATGCCCCTGTAGTGCCTCTCCATCTAGCTCTCGTCAGCTGTCATGGGACCTGCTGCTTCACTGGAAGGAGCACGGAGGGGATATGTTGAGGAACTGCTACTGACAGTCCTTACAGCAGCTGGTGGGTGCTGGGAACTAATGGACTAATGCCAGTCTAAAAGGAAAAATTCCAAGGGTGAACAAAGCAAATATGAATATTTCATGCCTACTTTTCAGCTACTGCAAGTCAATGATGATAAACCATCTTACAGCAAGTGAGGTTGTGCCTCTTTAAGAGTGGAGAAATCAAAGCAAAATTAAAATAGGAGATTGCATTCTGGTGAGGTTAATGTGAAAAGTGAGATAACTCTACCACTGAAATTTGCATCTTCAGTGAAATCAGGTTGGTTTATAATCCAAGCTTTTTAATCCAAGTATGCTCAGATTTGAGTATTGCTGCTGAGATATGAACACAACCATGGTGCTTACACATCACTACTCCTTCTAATTCAAGATGTATTGGTACCTGAATTCCTATGGAGGCCCAGGGAGAGCTTGTCTCATTCTTCCCTACTTCTAAGTTTAGAAAAAATGTCCAAATTCCACACAATAAAGTTTGATACTGAGACTTAAGAAAAGAATACTTGTCCAAGGAGCAGTCCAAAGTTTCCAAAGGGCTTCAGTGCATGCTTGTGTTAATTAATCCCATGCAAAGAGCATCACTGTCCATTGTAGGTACTCAAGGGAACTTTGAGCTTGACTCAGTTTTATGAAGCTTGAGGAAGAATCTTTGATAGAGCAGTGAGTGGCACACTGGTCCTGCCTCTGTCCTGTCCCTACCAAGGCCAGCTTGCATCTTGCCTGGGGGCAGTGTTCCCCCATCCCTGGGTCCCACTGGAGGAAGATCAGCATCATCACCAGGGCCTGCGGTGCCTCATGTAGGGAAATCCCATGTCAAACTGTCCTGCCAGTGCTTTGGGTATCCCCTCTACTCACGGAGCCAGGAGAGCCCAGCATGGGGGAGGCAATACCTGGCATGAGCCTTTTTTAACATTCCCATTGGGACCCATCTGCAGAAATTGAGAGGCAGATTCCCTGGAGATTAAAATGTACACTTCCTCTCATGATGGAGACAGGCACGAGCAGCAGTACATGTTAAAAAAACCCAGCTGTCCTCTGTGTACATGAGCCACTGCCATGCTGCAGTCCAGGAGGGAGGCGTCAGCCCTGGAGGGTTTTCATAGCACAAAGGGCAAGTGAACACAAAGCCAAGGTAAGGAGCACCTTCAGTAAAGGGAAAACCTAAATGCTTTTAGTTCTACCCTGGAAACTCAGCATTGGAAGGAGCAATACAAAAAATACTCTTAATAATCTGCTGTCTAATTGACTGAGGAGGTTATTGCTACCATGGAAACCAACATCAGTTTTTCAAAAACTGCCCACAAATATCAGACTTCTTGACTGTCTGAGGAGAAAAGGCAGGACTGATGCTCTGGGCTGCTTTACTTCTTGCAGATATTGGAGAGCACCTTAAATAAAAGCTAGGGAAGTTCTTGCTCTAATGGAAAAATGATAAAAGAGCTCTGACTTTCTCTGAGAAAATAGGCTGCCAGTGTGTTAAGATATCACCCTAGTCAAAAAATATATAAAATTTTTGAAGAGGCCAAATTTAATGTTGAAATAGGAGCAGCCACATAAGTGAAGTTTAAAATACTGTTGTTTGAAATTATAGAAGTCTGCTTATTTTTAGGTTGTTAGATGCTGTTATCTTCCTGTACAAAGGGGGTTACATAATAGACATAATCCACAGGGCAGCACACACAGGCCATACGTGCCAGGCTATAAGGTTATGCAACTGCTCTGAGCTTGCTCCTGCCAGGCAGAAAACAAAGCCTCACACCCCTCAGAACTGTTCTGCTGCTTCTGAGTCAAACTCACAGACACACAGATTACAATATGAACATGCATACTTTCATTTACATATGCACATAGATATATGTGAATAGCAACACCCACACGTATCCCCTTGTTTTCTTATTACAGCTTAGACAACGTTTGTTGAATCAGAAAAACACTACCGTGGAATTACTCTGTTGGCATTCAACAAGGGATGATCTGGTACGTTTTATCTATTAAAAGCAGCAAAGTTAACTCCCAAAGTTAAATCAAACTTAATCCGGGAAACCACCGAAGGAGTTCTCCCCTCTTTCCTAATGGGACATCTAACTGCTCCTTACTGCCTCCTGCTATGGTATGTGGAAGGCACCCAGTGCCATGGTGAATAAGAACAACTTGGAGGCTTTAAATTCATTAAGCAATATGCAACAGCATTGTTTTTCCTTAGGTTTTTAGAAGGATCGAAGTTTTACATCTGAGAAGCTGCACTGTTCCCAGTCAGTATCATTCTTCAAAGTGTACAGAGTTATCATTTCCAACTTATTTTTAGAGTAACCTGTGTTTGCAAACACTCCCACCTTCCAAGTCTGGCCCAGATTGACAGGAAGTTATTTTCCTGAAAGGTAAAAAAAAAGAGAAGTTTTGGCTGCCACAGCATCTTAAGCATATCAAAGTTTCTTTGGCAAAAAACTTTCATATGTATCCTTATTGTTCATGATATGCAAATTTAATTCATTATCTACAACAAATGGTTTCAGTGCAAAAGGGATGAAATTTTTAATTTAAGCAACATTTTTTTTTATCTTAGCAAGGAGCTTTAAAATAAGAAATGTACACACATATGTATTTATGTGCAGCATTATAAATCCAAACTGGTTTGAGATTTCATTCTGTTGGTTTTGTTCATGAGAGTTGTTAGCTCCTTTTTAAACAACCATATCATTCCCATTTTCACAAAGCCACTGACCCTGGCAGAGAACACTTCATTTGGAAACAGCCAATAAAACACAAAAATGCCATATAATTATGTTCAGCCGGGAAGCCTTTCTCATCTTTTTTCAACCTTAAGACTCAGTGGCAAAAGGGTACTTCAGAAAACACATTAAATACCCATGTTCCTGAGTTGGGCCATGCCAGGAGAGTTTTACTTATCCTGACTTTGACATCTGGTGAGGCATCAAGGTCTGGGCTGATCACTGCACAAAGCCCTCAGTTTTGGGGGAGTCCAGCAGGTGCCCTGACATGGCAGTGTCCCCATCCCTGGACCGATGTGCTGCCCGCTGTCCCCCATGGAGGCAGGGAGGAGAGCAGAGGCTGCCAGGCACTGCCCTTCCCCTGCCACACAGACCCCGGGGATGGGCTGGGTGAGCCATAACTGATGCTGCCAACTGCATACCAAGGCTGCTTACTCATAATTTATTGTCTTGAGTGACAATACTCAGCATATGGCTTTGCTACCACTTCCTTGTGGGTTTTGTCTGCTTCCTTAGCCCTGGCTCAATGGTATGGGCAGAATGATGTGAGTCAGATAGAGGAATTAATCTAATTTTCAGAAAAAAAATACCATTGTGGGAAAGCACTTTTTTTTAACAAGGGAACTTTTGACCTGGATGGTTTCCCAATCTAGATCAGGGCAAGGACCCCTGAACAGCTGTGCCAGCTCAAGCAGGGGACAGCACACCATGATGGAGGGATGGGAGTGAGAGGAAATGTAGGAACTAGCAAGAAGATGCTGGTGGCAGCTAAAGCTGGTGAAGTTGGAACCACAACCCCACACATCTACCAGTCAGACTGAAGCAGAACAAAATTAGTCCCAGACTTTCCATATATTTATGAGCTGCTCAGAACATACAACATTTTATTAAGTGCAACACCCAGCTGTGGTGGGAGAGAAAAAGGAAATGAGCATAATATTTCCTCAAATTTCAGAGTTTTTGAGTGCTAAATCAGAAAACTTGATAAAAGCTGAAAGTCTTTTAGTCTGTTGGTACTGTTTATCCCCAGCTAATTAGAGGACTCTACAGCTCAGCCTTTGGGAAGAACTGGGGTCTGGGTCCATGACCATTTTGAAGCAGAAGTGGTTCAGATAAAATATATCAAACTCTTATTTCTGCTGTCTCTGGAAACCAGTGCCTATTTCTCAGGATCAACTATGGTTTAAGAACTGGTTCTAGCTAAGGACATCATCATAAATGTTCCCTGCTGCTTCAAACTCTCCTTTCTCCAAATAGTTGTACTACAGATACGAGTTGGATCATGTCTCTCCAAAGATTGGACCATACAACCTGTTTTAAGTGAATCAATTAGTTCATAGTTTAATTTGAAGAGTAGTATTAATTTAAGGACAACCAAAGGTAAAAATTGCTTGTTACCAAGGTTTTGATTATATTTCATGTTTCTCCGCGAGAGTGGTGCATGGAAGGTGGTGCATGCTCTGGGGTCCTGCCAAGCATCAGTTCCCAGCCAACCTGGTATGATACCATCCTACACTCTCCCTGGTAAAGGGCGCTGTACTCAAGACATAAGAGACCTTACATTCATCTGTGCAACCTCTGGCTGTCCTCAGTCAGCAGCAGAGCTACCTCCAACTCCACCTCTTCCAGGGACATAATCTTATGGTAAAAATTATTTCCTTTACAAAAAAATGGACTCTATCTTGGTGAAATAGAAAAGCAATTGTAAAATTACTTTCACTTAGATAATTGATTCCTCTGATAATTATTAAGAAACCCAGACCAAATTCTGATTTTGCTCTTCTACCTAAGACAACCTAGTGATGCGGATGCAGGACTGGGCTTCCAGTTCTTCACAGAAATATATGAGCTGAATTCAAAAACCTTTGTGTCCAGATGGATGTACTACCACAGACACTCATACACTCTTCTGTGTGAAATAGTAACCTAGGTTAAAGAAGAACCACTGGACAAATTTGGACCTGCCATAAACTGACAGAGCCTTATGCACTTAAACAGGGCTCTATCAGGGTTTCCTAATACAGAATATACATCACAGACAGAATCAGGAACACTGACACTTCACCCACAGCATTTTTTTAGTTTGCATAAATTTCCCACAAATTACCAGAACTGTAGCTGAAGATCTTATGTCAGTTTAATTGAATTTATGTTATCCAAATAAAACCACTATTTATTCTTACAAGCCTACAGAAATAATGAAAACACATTACAAAGTGACACAGAACAATTTATAAACACATTTCACTGACACAGTGCATGAGCATTACAATATTTTCACATCAGCTCTACAGGACAGCATTACACAAACCAGGAGCCTCCAGTTTAAGTACAGACCTACATTGGTGACAGGTATTTAACAAAACTGGGCTAATAGTTTCTATGCTCTCAAGATAGTAAAGTATATGTAAGTTCCCTTGAAGTTTAACAAACTCTGAACTGAATAAAGAAGCTAAAGCAAAATATATATATATATATATATAATTTTATAAACACCATAACTTTGATCTAAAGGCATAGCTCTTAATAGCTATCAGTTTTTCTAAACTTTAATTTTAATCCTGTCTCTCCACCACCAAAATAAGGAAGTCTTCTACCTTCACTTTTGCTGTCATCCATTGCTGTTACACAATTAAAGGTCAGTGGCAAACCTCTCCTGAAGCTTCTCTGCACATTTCATTACAGAGTCACTCACTATAGTCACTCAGTCTCTATTTAACTGAAGTAGGTTCCATTTCAGTGTCTAGATTGAAAGGTAGCCTTCACATGCACTGCAGGTCTGTTGTGACCTGGATCTTTGGCTCAGGTGAATCTGAGCATCACAGTTCACACCAGTTGTGAATATGGTCCTGGCAAAGCAAAGATGGTTTTTGTTATGTGGGGTTACCCTGAAGAAATATTCGGAGATAAGGAGATTACATAGAATACAGGATATCCCAGCAGTTTATAGTTCATAGAAACATGTTAATGTTGAAAGTAATTTAAGATAGTATCAAGAAGGGGCCTGTGTGAGAGCCGGCTTCAGACCTCCTTACACAGCTGAGTATCTTCTCCACATAGCCTTCCTGATTTCAATCCAACTGCTACAGGAATAGGGTAGTCAGGCCACAGATAGTCAATGCAGACACTAGTAAGGGCAAAAAAATGTCTTAGACCCACATGTGAGTTTCTTATTAATGCCTGTGTCCATGATCTAGAACAATACTCAGTTCAATGTATCATGCAAAAACTCCAAAAGAAAATTATTTTAGTAAGTCAGAGTGGTGTAGAGAATTTCTTGGCCTTGTCTTCAATTCAATGAAGGCATCTATTGTTTGTTACTTGGAAAGGCTATGTGGAAGACAGATAGGTCTTTGATGAAATACATTTGTTCACACATGAACGTGAACCAATGAATAACTGCAAATGGACGTGGCACAGCCTGACAGGATGGCGTGTTATGGATGCTAAATTAACCGGTAATCAGTAGTTCATTAAGCTATACCACCTTCAGAGAGGTCCCCATCTGAAGCCAAAGGCTGCAAGCCAAAATATTTCAATGAATAGAGTTCTTCATTTTCTCCTGACCTACTGAGGGAAACACACACTGACAGTAGGATCTGTCAGCCTGTTCTCGTTTCCCACTCACTGACCAACCAGCAGAAAGCAAAGACTTGCAGCAGCTCCAAAGGCAGCAGGGATGCCAAGCAGCAAGGCTGCCTCCTTCCCAAGGGGTCGGAGTAAGCAAAGAAGCACTTTCCTATTTCCTGCCCAGACAGAAGCGCTGCTGGATGCCAGCTGCCAGCGCTGCTCTCAGAGCTCAGGAGCCCCTCAGCTAAAAGCAATCTCAGATATGTTCAGCCAAACAGTACCTTTGAAACTGATGACACAACACGAGTACTGGAAGTACTGATACCTCTAGAAGTAACATAAATCAAATTAGGCCTCGGAATACCAAAATATACATTTTTAAAAGTGTGTGCTGATGTATAACTCTATATTCTTCGCATTGTTTATGCAGAAGTAGTAGGATCAGTGGATGTGGGCTGGGGGCACAGTGCAGCTGCTCACACACACAATGTGCCACTTGATTTCAGCAAGAGCTGCAGAGAACAGTTTGCAATCCCTCGTCCACATGAATACTCTCCTAAACACCATGTTAAATCACCCAGCCCTGAAACAAAGAGGTTCTGTGTTCTTTTTTTTAAACTTCTACGTGGTTGAAGCTTTGTACAAGTTCATTCAACTTTTTTACTCAGGTAAAACTTCCACTGCCACAACAGAATCTGTTGAACACACAAGTGAAGCAGGAGCTAGGAGTAAAGGAGCTAGTAAAAAAATGCTTTCAAATTGTTTAATGTCTGAAGAAATTCCAGGAGTGGGAGATGAATAAAACACAATAAAATTATTTAATCAATGTCTTTTCCCTGTGCGATAAAAATTTGCTAAGAAACAGAACTCTTAGAGGCACCATTTTTTATTTCCTTGCACTGCCTCAGAAGACCTTAGCGTGCAGAGCAAAGCAGAAGAAGCTGCATGGCTCCTAAGAGAAAGATGAAAAGGTTTTGTTTTCTTGATCTACTAAACACTGCATGAACCCAGCGCTCCAATAGCCTTTGGTCAGGCAATTCACAAAATATTCCTGTCCAGCCCTGGTAACACTGACAAACGAATCTCTGCCTCATGGCTTCAATACTCTCCAGGCTGGGTTCACCAGTCACCTGGAACCTGGGGTTCCTCTCTGAGTGATGGTTGTGGATCTTAAAATCAGTAGGAGACAAGTGGAGGTAAGCGGAAGAGTCGCTGGTTTTGCGGATACATCTTCCATTCTTCTTGCACAGGACCTTACTACAGAGCTTGGCTGCTGAGGTCACATTAATGACGTAATGTCCTAAAGGTCCATCAATGTACCGTTTCACAGTTAAGCAGCTCTCCTGTAAATAATAAAAGACCATGACACATTTCTCAGTCCCTAGTACTGTGTCCAAGTTTATTATACCTAAAAAGATGCTAGTACTAAACTGTTCTTGGCTAAAGTCATCCATTGAGATAAATCTTGTTGGACTTAGATACTGGAGTGATCTATTGTGTTTAAATGAGCTTACTTCCATGGGTAAGATTAGAAAAGTATTGACCTCCACTGTATTTTCTATTTGAGTTCCTGGTAGGAACATGCAGTATGAGACTAGGGAGGAGTCCTAGGAAACAGACAGAGAGTTCATATGGTAATCTGAGACTAACTGCTTCCTTAAGTAGAGATTTCTGGTAACTGCTGACTAGGAGAAGTGCATGGGACTAACAGGTTTTAAAGCACATATTAACTCACCAGTCTGGCCTTGATCTCTCCAATACCTTCAGTTTACCTGGTCCCACGTAAAAAATTTTCATAAACCAGCACAGAAGTAGCTGCAATTGCAGCTAGAATGTTCCAGTTCAGATTTCTTGCTTCCTCTGACCACATAAGTGGTACTTTGCCAGAGACTTCTGGAGCAGGAGAGCAGACTGCTTGAAAAGCAGAGTGGGCACCAAAGCCCAGCCTAGGTTTAGGAATGGAGGCTAGCCTGCCATGCCTCCTGGGAGACTCCAGTGCTGTTTCCTGTCTCCTCCATTTATTCCACAAATAAGAAGGATTATTTGTGAAAGTCTGAAGAACCTGGAAGGAGAAACTAGGGCTTTTCTTTTGGTATTATTTTCCACGTATCATTTCAACATTAGCAACCAGAGAAAATACCTCACCTCCATTCCTTCCCAGCTGATCTCTACAACTACCACAGTTACAAAGTAGAAGTAGTAAAATAAGGTGTGCTTATATTTGGATGGAGTTGTTTCGAAACATGTCTTCCTTCTCACCCGAACTCATTACTCCATCGAGCTACAAACGACCTGCCCAAAGCAATGTGCTCTGGAGCAACAGGAGTTCTCATCCTGACAAAAGTACAGAACTAATGAGACCTGAAAGTAGTACTGAGCCATCGCCCTCAGTTGTTGGCTGATGATATAGATGGGTGCTATGGAGGGCGTGGTGTCAGAAGAGAAGAGGTATTGAGGTGATTCCTGAGAACTGATAAACTGATATGACCTACCTTTGAGCTGGCATATTGCATACTGCCCCAGAGAACAACTCCAGCTGCTCCCAAAGCCGCACTTTCCCCAATGGTATTGACCAGATCCGTCTGAAAAAGGTCAAAT
Organism: Ptilonorhynchus violaceus; assembly: GCA_013397565.1. NCBI lineage: Eukaryota > Metazoa > Chordata > Aves > Passeriformes > Ptilonorhynchidae > Ptilonorhynchus > Ptilonorhynchus violaceus. Next base: position 110,172 of record VZRJ01006051.1, read on the forward strand.
CCACACATGAGAAAAACAAAAATACAAAAATAAAAGTAAAAAAGCACTAGGATATGGACATCCCTTCCTTTTTTTTTTTTCCTGCAGAGGCAACATTGGTCCTGTGGTATATTCATCACAATAAAATCACTGTTTAGTTTAGAAACCTCTTCTGTGTCTCTCCAAGGGTTTGCATAGGTAGCATTCATCAGTGTGCCTACTAAGTAATGAAATCCTTATAGTTTATTCACAAGGGTTCCTCCAACCAAACTGGTGGGGTAAGAATTGAGTGATCTGTTTTATCTACCAGTCTTTGAGTGATTACTAAACCTATATAGGCAACATTGTTGGCAAGTGATGATAAGTGTGATCGCACATCACTGGATCACCCTTATAGTGTCTAATTGCAGTTGACAGACTTTAGGCAGGGGTCTCACTTGTGCTGCTTTAGCCATGCCAACACAGTTATAGGGCTGCTCTCTCTACCAGCATGGATGCCATTAGTCCAGGAAACATATGTTTGAAAAATGAACCTCTCTCCCTGCTACACAGTGCCAAGTGGGGGGAAAAAAACCAAAAGCACACACATTTGCATACTGATTTAACCATGCCCACTCTTCGAATTGAACCAATAAGGAGCTGAGTTGTAGCAATAGCAATAATACAACTCTACTAGAGCAGCCTAAGTGGAGAACAAGAGTCACCAATGCCTTGCCAACAGCATGGCAGTGTATCCTGCAAGTGTCTTAAAGCCATTCTCTGAGACTATGAATATTGTGTCTAGACAAATGCAATTAAATCTTCAAAAATACGATGGAAGGAACTTCTTCCCCCAAATTTCACGGCATAATCATTACATCTAAAACCATTTCTGTCTACAATAATTGATTGAAAAGTAATTCCTGATCAGTATTTGTAATGACAGACATTACAGTATTTCTCAATTTGACAAGGAGAAAATTCCTTTAAGAAGATAGTGATGGTCTTTGATACAGTATTTGCAACCCTTTTTTGAGAGAAAAATCCAAAAGACAAGCCAAATTATCTCAGTATGGTGGTGGCACCTTAGAAAAGCAAAATTATATAGTGGAAGAACTATTTTATTATAGTTACTTACTACTAAATATTTCTCTGTGTTAGTGGGCCTGTTGATTTACCAGTGCATAGTTACGAAGTTCCTGAAACATTTATGGCCTGAGAGATATAAAAACAGGCATAAATAACTGTTGTGGGAAAGGGAGACTCCACAACAAAGAGTTGAAGACAATTACAGAGAATTAAGAGTGAGCAGGGGCTTTGACCCTTATTCAAAGGTTGGACAAAACAATGCAGAAGTCTGGAAGAGTACAGCTTGCATACTGGCTTTTAGTGCAGGGTTCAGAGTGATATAAAGTATAACTGGTCTTGCCTGAAGTTTGTGTTACTGCTTATCATCCAAACAGTCTTTTAGAGACTGTCATTACTCCTAAAAGTATACAGGCCAATGCTAGTTTTTAAAGGACAGTGGTGTGGGCTGCAGGTGTTATTTTCAAGTGTGAAATGGGGAGAGGGGTATTTCCTATGGCAATTAATTAATTAATCAGTAAAAACAAGTATGTTAATTAAAGATCAAAATATCAAATGTTAAAACAATGTGAGCTACAGTCTGATGTCTTGGTAATGAGGGTTCCCAGGCCTTCGTCATCTGCAACACATTTTATGAAGTTTACCCAGATACAAAGGCTGGACTGTGATTCTATATTAGCCACATGATGGTTGAGTGATTTTGCACTAATACATCTCAGATCTCATTAACAAATGAATTAAAACTTATGAGATATCCAGAATAAACAATCAATAAATATTTACCATTGCTGGATGAACTAAGACCTAAGAAAACCCTGAAATAAAGTTTTTGTAAGTAATATGCTCTAGGAATTAGAGTGCTTGACCAGAAGTCAGTAAATCTAGTTTTTATAAACCCATATTCCACATCTTTTTCTTGTTACTTTTATCAGAACCACAAAAATATTATAGCACTCATGTCTAATTCACATGGATATAAAATAACCAAAACCAACCCTTAATGATCATCTAGTCCTCTTGGTATGTGAAATCCAATGGCACTGATAATTTCACACCTGATGTCCCTGAGGCACCTACTCTTTCACTTTCCTGCAACCTAGAATCACCACTTTTCCAACACTGAGAAATTCAGCACTTATCTTGGGGTAAAGCCAAAATCTGGCATTTTATTGGAAGATATGTTTCCCTGGGGATTCTTAAAGGACTCTTATAGCACCTGCACAGATGCTGCATGCTGGTGAAAACAGCAGCTCACTGCAAAAATATTGTATAAACTTCATTTAAAGACTTTCCTTACACCTTACATTTTCCTCTTTTTAAAACAAAGGTCAAGAGTCCTTCCCAGAAGAAGAGAGAACTAGAAAGACCTGGTCTGATACATAATCTCCAGCTAACCCTCCAGAGAAGGTTACCTTCATCATGAGGTTTCAGGCGACATCTCTGTCTGATGCCATTTCACTTTGCACCAACTCAATAAAGGTTCAAAGGAGAGCAAGAGAAATAACCACAGCTTATGGTAAATTCATCTTAATAATTAGGTAACCACCCACAGGAAAGATGTAAGGTTCCTGACTGTCATTTCTAGGCATAGTTTTGTCTTTTACTGAATGATTGTGTCAGGCTCAGTACCTCAAAAGCCATCAACACAGAAGGGCTCTTCCTTGAATGACCTATGGACAGGAGGTTGCACCTTCGCTTTTATTTTTGGTCTCTGATCTTTGTTCTTTTTGGTCTGATGATTCCTTAAGTCTTTTCTGGTGCCTGACAGAGGGTGCTGGATTCATCCTGAGCAGGTTGGGAAGAGAACAGAGCCCAGAGCTTCTGCACCAGGGGTAGGTGCTCTGCTCAGTGGACGGTCATACAAAGAGGGAGGCATCACCCCCTACTTCCTCCTCCCCTGCCATGGACAGGGTTAGAAAATAAAAGTTTCATTCCCCATTTGGGTATTTTGAGAAAAGGAAAGATATGCTCCTCTCTTAATAGCTGAGAGTGGCAAATTGGGGCCAGAGATAAGGAGGTGCCTCCATGAAGAATTGAGTGAGGCACATGAGCTCCAACAACAGGCCTGGTTTTGAGGCTGAACCAAGTGCCCCTCCTCACATAGCACAGCTTGGCATTCGTGGGAAGTCACTGGCATGGCTCTTCTGTGTGAGTGTGAGAAGAGCCTCATATGGAAGAAAATATGCAATTTTTTTTTTTAAATTGTATATTTTAAATACAAATATCTTGGCATTTGTTTAGGTAGAGAATCCTAATTTTTTCCTTGTATCAGACTTAGGCTACTGGTATTTCTTCAAATGATTAACAAGTCAACAGAGCCTCTTCCCTTCTGATGCTCATTCTTGTTCAAGCTTTTGGGGGCAGTGTGCAACTACCTAAGATCCCCAAGACTGTGCTGGATTATCTCCAAATGGACGGCTGATTTGGCAGGTAGGAGGAGGCTCTAGTGTCTCTCAAGGTTTCTCCATATTTAGATCACCCAAGTCACTGCACTGGACATTAAAAAAATAAGAGGTGAACTAAACCATTTCAGTTTTGGAGCTTGAGAGGAAACAGGACAGTCAGTTCTAGTTACATGTTGAGGAAAGAAAAATAAGTCCATCTGTAATCTCTTCTTCAAGTCTTGAACAGCCTGAGTTACAGACATGAGTTTTCTGTATTCAGCAATGGTAGTGCAAGCCTGGCATGGTTGTAGGGAATGGTCTCTGTACAAATGCACACCTGGTCATCAAAGAAGACAATCTGTAGGTAAACAACAGTATTGTCATCCATTATTAATCATTTGTCAGTTGTCATCCTGCTTTATTAATGACTTCAGCCATCTAGTCAGGGAGCACAGATGCTACTCTGTGACTTCCCTCTCCCACACAGTTAGTAGTGAATTGTCAAGGCAGAAAGTTTCTAAATACCCTGCAGATGGCAAACTGCTTATAGCCATTTCTAGCAAATACAGAAACCTTTCATAATGATTTGGATCCCAAATAATAATTTATAAATTGTTTCCAAGATAAAAAACAGGATTAATTTCTCAAGACACCTTATGCACAATTCACCTGATTTCCAGATGCAGTCAGGGTGAAAGGTACAGCACACATAGCTACAGCACCTGTCTGGGACCTGGGCCTTTCATCTTTCTGAAGGTCTGCTAGACCTGTGTTTGCCTCAGTGATTCCAACTTACAACCATTCTTTCTATCTGACTGCACTGTGCCATTTCACATAAGCCCTGTGTACAGAAGGGCTTACACACAAATGCGTGTCTCGAATGTGTCAGTAGTGTTTCTGTTGGAATAGAATGTACAGCTCTTGCACAGCTTGATGGAGCAAGGCTGTGGTTCTCCTGGCCCAGTCCTTGACAGAACTCAGGTAACTGTCCCAATTGCCTACTATCCCAATTTTTCTATGGCCATTTAGCCTGGATTTCATTGTGCTACACTGGCACCTTTCCTTGTCACCTTCATGCACATTTTTCTGGAGCTCAGAGGTTTCATGCCTTGTTTATAACTTTTAGCATCACTCAGGGGCATGGCATAGGTCAAATGAGAAGCTCCAATCTAGTCTAAAGTCTGAACATACAGATTTAACTACATTTAAATTATTCTGGTGGCTCCAGGGCTATGAAAGAAGACAAGAACATTATATTCTGGATCATTCCTATTTAGAAGGTTATTAAATGCAAGCCTGCAAGTTCCTGTCAGACCCCAAGCTGTTGTCACAGATTATGTGTATAGTCTGGACACGTTAAGCCCTGTCCCATGGCTGCCTGTGGTGCTGGGTACTCTCCTTATTAGAAAATATGTAGTGGAGCATAATCCAAATATCTTTCTCTGGCTATGCTAAGATCTTTCCTGGCTGCAGAGTTGTAAAGTGATCTTTAGAGCATCCAAAAGTAAATGGTTACGTGCAATTGGAAAACAGGCTGGTGAGTTAAAGAGTGTAACCTGAGAGAAGCATCACTCCAAATTACCACTATACTGTTCAGAAAATAGCTTAAGGTAAAATAGTAACTATGTACCACCACAGATTTTGAACTCACACATAACTGGTAACAGCATGTTAGTTTTCATAGCTTTCAGTAACATTCATGGTATTTTTGTATTGATCAAGGGACTAATTAATTTTTTTAAAATGTATTATTACAGACTGCATTTGAAGAATGCTTATGTATTCATATCCTGAGTTCTTCAGTGAAGATGACATCCTGCCTGTACTGACCCCAGTGACTCCTTGCACTGAGGTCCAGACTGGCCTCTCTGCCCACAATTTCTGAATCAGCTAGGACCTGTGATTTCCACAGACTAAACAGCTCCAGAGAATTCTTCATTGCTGAAAACGAGTCAGACCAAATTCATGATTACTTCTATGTACAATTTGCTTCTCAAGGGCAGCCTGAAAGTACCATTTGCTTCCTGGGATCAGCCTGAAACATTTCTCAGGCTCTCAGGGATCTGCTGCACCTCCTCAGCTACAGCTCCAGGCTGAAGCCCAAACAGCCTGTGGTTCACTGGACTGAACTTTGACTTTTCCCTTGCCACTTGTCTCCCTTTTTCTGTTCTGGTTCGAGTAGCAGCAGTAGAAGCAATCTCTCATGCAGCACTCCATAAAATATAGGAAGGGAGCACCCCTAGATGCCCTTAGTGATCAAGGGGTTGTTTCCATGAGTTCTCTGCCCCAGATTTTCTCCCTTTTTATGGAATTGATAGCAATCAAAGAAAAGCTTTTGGCACTTGAGACAACTATTAGAGAAATGAATAAGCATCTGTGTCTCTCTGTTACATGCATAAACAAAGTCAGATCAACAATTGTCATTATATATCCAGAAAGTCTGAGATTTGCACATATATAATTTACCATCAGTGTCATGGCCACTATATATTTATTGCACTTGATCATTGGTTGATGGGACATTGCATGAATCAAAAACTTGGTTTCTTTAATAAAAAGACTCCACACTTTAGCACTAAATGTTGGACATGAAGATGTTGTACTTCTGAAAAGTGAGATAGATGGCCAATGCTCATCATGCAGGAGTTAGGAACTCCAGGCCAGATTACTTTACTTGACTAGTTTACTTCTATACTGAATGAATTTACATTTGCATAAAGAAACAAAAAAGCCCTGAGGCTCCTTTCTCATGAAAGTTTATCTTTCCATTGCACTAATTAGTTTTAAACTTCACAAAATTTGTCAAGTTCATTTCACAAGTTTCCCTGAAGAATTAAAATATCAGAATGAATTACTTCCTCAAGGAAATTATGTCTTTGTACTTTCTCTCTAAATTACCCTCATTAAAAATACACAATATTCTCTTACAGAGGTAGACCAAATCACTGCAATATTAACTCTTGAAAGGTATAGGGTTTGTACTGTGACTACAGTACTTCCTCTCAGGGGGCTGCCTTAAATACGAAAAACAAATGTGTAAGTGCTTTTATACAGGAAAAGCACTTAGAACGTATTTTTTCTAAGAGGCTATTTCTAGTTTCTGAATTTCTAAGGAAGTCTGTCTGCTTACCTCTGTTAAAACATGAAATGTATAGGCATAAAATGGTCTGGAGTAAACAAACACAGGCAAAACATAGTCTTTTCTAGCAATTGAGGCAACACGTATTGCCTCTTTAACCCGATAATGAACAAATTTTAGTGCATTTGGACTTGACTTCAGTATATAATCCAGATATATAGAAGGGTAGAGAGCAGTGCTTTCCTTCCACAGCCAGAGCAGGAGGTCATTGCGGAAAGACTCAATGGGAGGGCATTTCCCTGTGTATGTTTGAGGGTGCTCTTTGTAATCATAATTGTAGCAGTCTGGGTAGAGATAATAACCCCACAAACCATTTGGTCTCATATGCTCAGCCAGAAGGATGGTGTTATTCATAAAACTCCTGCCAGCATTTTCAAATTCGTCTTTAGCTGCTCTCCTAATTTTGTCCTCTGACCACCGAGGATGCCTTCTCCTAACAATCTCAAGAGATTTATTTCTATAAATGCTTTTATTGCCCCAGTTCCTATCCCACTGGGGCCTCCAGTTTTCCCAGTCAATGACTGCAAGTCCCTGAAATTTCTTCATGGGTATGCAATAGTCAATGTCAGACTTTGCTTTACTAAGGTGTTTGATAAGACTTTCATTCTGGGGCACCCCTCCATTAACAGGATCTCCATTATCTGAGTAGTAGGGATAGTATCCCAAATGAGTGTGATAGAAGATTGTCACATTGGAACCACTCAAAGTCTCATTGATGTTGGATGCAATGTCAAAGACACCGAGATCCAGGTCCACCTTGTACCGCAGCCTGCACTGCTCGGTTGGCGCGTTCCAGACAACCATGAAAGGCTTGTGCAGAACCAGAGGGGCCTGTGCCGGCTTCGGCAGGTGAGCATCGACCAGAGCAAGCAGTGCCATCACTGCCAACTGTTTGACCCGAACATCCATGGTATGGTTTTTTTCTGGGAAATTGCTATGATGTGCCCTTGAAAACAAAATCAAGATAAGATGTTAGAAAGGCAGCACGGAGGCAGATTTGATGATAAGGGGGATGTCTTTTGGTTTGATTTGCTTTTTGTAACATTAAACTCAGTGCAAAGAGAGTAAAGTGCAAAACTGATCTTGTAAAAGTTAAGGCTAATTTCAAATGCTTTGAAAAACATTTTGATAGACTTTGCTGTCTGGAAGCTTCACTTCCTTTACACCCAGACCCCTCCCACAGTTGATTCAGACCTTTCCTTAACATTTATTTGCTCCCTCATGTCTACAAAACTAGAGAGTAAATAACCTAAAACAATATAAAAAAGAGTATGCTGCTCTTTCGAAATTTCAGCTTCCAAACGAGCTCTGCTACAGTCAGTCTGACTTGCCTAGAAGATCATCATAGCAGGGCTACAGCCTTTACTATGTGTACATTCAAATGGTCACAACAGGAAAGGTAATTTAAACAAAAGGTAGGCATTTCTACCTTACACAGATTAATGAAAACAGCTCAGAAACTCTGCCATTTTCAGCATGTGGAAAAAGTATATTGTTATCTACCCCTGAATTTTATTTTCATTTTCTAAATGAATAGATGCAAGAGTGACAATCAATCTGCAGGCTAGAAGAGGGATACATTTGAAAAAAAGGCTGGTTGGCAGAAGTGAGGGTTATTCATGTTAATTTCTTCTTTCATGGTCTGATGTTTTCCCTGACTGGCTTGGGGCTGCAGTACTCTGGGAGCTGCCAGAGCTGCAAACCTGCTGGTACCCTGGACAGACCCCAGCTTTGCACTCTGTGAGGCAGCTGTTCACCCACTCTCCACAGGTGGCTGCTCCAAAATCTGCCTCTGCTCCGGTCTCTTCACCAAGAAGCACAACTCAGCTCTGTTCTGGATTTGTAATTCAGGCCTCTTTGCTGATCTGTTTATGACCCAGAGATCATAAAAATGGTTTCTCTATGAATATATATACATAGTATGACATGGTTTATCATCTCAACTGTTATCTTCTATCATTCACGATTTTAGGTGCATGTTAAATCACTGCAATCACTGAGTGCATTGCAGGTTCAATTCATGCACCAGACATGTGAACATGTGAATTTGAAATGTCCTGAAACTGGATGTTTCCCTGTTTTTACATCCATTTCAGTGAGTGTTTTCCTTGCCTGTAAAGTCTAGCTTCACTTGTCCCTGGTATTTTCTGAGTTAACATCAGTTAATCACTTCATTCCTTTTCTAGACTAGGAGAGCTCTTCACACCTACTCATGCATCAGCTCACAGCCAAGATTTTTACATTTCTTGCTTTCCAAACCAGAACGACCAACACACCACTCTAAATACTACATTTTGTAGTGTTTCTTGCATATTACCTTTTAATCCATAAGGAGATGCCAAATCTACAGGAGGACTGCAGGTATCTATCGAAATTTGTCTGTAGACTTACTAAAGAGAAAAAAACTTTCCCATGTTTGAAAATATGTTGGCCCTAATAAGTTATATAATCCAGGATTTGTTCCTCTGTCATTTGTCCTTCCTTGCTGTTCTTCCATCCTCTGGGATTGATAGATCTTTTCCTGTCTGCCACTGCTCTCCTAATTTTCTGCCTTTCCCTTAAACTCTACTTAGTCCTTATGTTTCCCAGAGAACAGCCCTTCTCTATCCCCAGTTTTGTGGTTTTCCATCCTCAGTCCCAGAAAAGCATTGGGTTCCCCTACCTGTGGTCTGGTTTGAGAGCACCTTTCCAGGATGGAAAGGAAACAATTTGCATTAAGCAGTGGCTGGGACAGGGAGTGAAGGGCAGGACTGCAAGAAGCCACAATGCAGGATTTCCCGGGAGCAAGCCCTCATCAGCAAGCTAGAGAGTTACGCTTCATTATTTCCTCACCGACTCTCTAAATGATTGTTTTGTAGACCTAAATATAGATTTAGCACCCAAGTTTTAAAATTTTGTCCACAATTCTTTAGATCCTATTAAGGATAACATCCTTGAGTGAAATGGGCCATTGCCATCAAGCTGGTACTACTTAAAAGCCTGCCTGCTGGAAAAAGATGCCAGGTTATTTTCACTCCACTGATATGCTGGAAGGAAGTCTTCTGCTTGCAGCTGGTATATTTTTCTCCATTTTCCTGCAGTCTTGTGTAATCATGGGCTGAGAAAAACAAACAAACAAACAAACAAGAAAGCCACAAAAAGTGCCTTTCCCTTCCTGTTTTATACAAAATGTGGAATGCACCACAGTACTCTGCATTCCTTCTTTGATGCAGCAAACTATATTACTACACAGGTAAGTGATTTTTTGTTATTTGGACCAGATTGCTTTGCAGTAGATGTGAACAAATCCATAATATAAACAGAGATTTTCTCAAAAGGTGATAGCTCAGATGAAATGGGAAGAGCACCAGGAAAAAAAATAAAAGACCTTCAGTGAATTTCTGTGTAAGAAAATATCTGGGAAAATATCCCAGTTGCCTATTCCCACAATCCAAATTCTGGATTGTTCAGCCTTGTGTTATTATGTACATATAGTTAGATCATTTTGTCAGATATTAATGACTAATACAGTACAGTTCTTGTCTAGATCTGAGAGCCCTAGGCATCAGAACATTGCAGATAATAAATCATAACAGAGGTCAGGAGATAATATTGCAGGCAATCAAGTTATATATTTTTAGTTCTTGGGCAATTCTTGTTACTGTCCTTGACAAGGCTTTAAATCACAGAACGGCTGAGGTTGGAAGGGATCTCTGGAGGTTACCTGGCCCATCCCCAGAGCTGGTCACTCAGCACCAGGTACAAAACACCACGAGTGATAACATGAAAATGTTTGTCTCAGGACATGTCAGATAATTCTCAAGGGCCTTTTGACTGGATTGACCAAATCTTTGAAACTGTGAAGAAGGCTGGACATGCTCAACCCTAGACATGCAGATTTCTGCACCTGCAAGATGAATCCTGCAAAAAAAGGCAGGAATCTGTCTAACCCTACTCAAGCTGTTTAGAAGTTAGGGTCTGGTCAAGCACAGTCATTCAGGATCCTCCAGTGAATACTTGATACCTCTGAAAGTTGCTATAAATTCCGTATTCAAAGCTATATGGAATTAGTCACCCAGCTCTCTCTATTAATCTAAATAAGATGGTAAGTGCATAGATAACATGCCTACCTTTTAGATGGCTAAAGCATCTCATTGCAATTAAAGTATTGCATTTCATTGCAAAGCATCTCACTTTTCCTGCTACTTTCTATTCCACACAGGAGATATTACCATATACACAATTATTAAGGGGGAGATAATTAAAAGAAAAAAATGTCCTTTGAAAAAGTTCCAATCTAGTTGTATTAATCTGCAATTAATTCTGATGTTATTTGCAGATGGGAATTTAATTACAGATACTTTTTCTTTAAAAAGTTTTCTGGAGGCAAGTGAAACAAGTTTTCAAAGAAACAGATAAGCCTATAGCTCTGAATGAGGAGAAAATAAACTATCTGTTGTTTCACAAGTGCATGAAGGAACCTCTAAACAAGAACAAAACATCTTTTATTACAATTTCCACTGCTCTATCTTTGGACTTTGTCATTTAACTCTCATGCATGGGCACTAATTGGACTGCTTTAATCCCTGTTTTTTAATGAGCACAGACACTAACGATTCCTCCTTGAAGCTCATTATCAACTTTGATTCAAATTCTCCCTTTTTTTCTTTTTTTTAATTCAATGACATATTATCATGGTCAGTTTAACTTCTCAAAGATGCAAATAGCTTTCTGAGTCACTACAGTGTTTTCAGAGCAGAATATGCTCTCAGTGTTTCTGCTCTATATTCTAAAAACAAAAATGAGTTCTTCATAAGTGAAAGAAGTGGGGCCTGATCACAAATCCATTGAGGAGATTTTTTTTTTATCATATTCAGGAAATTCTGGATCACATTTTCATTGCACAAAATAACATGTAGTTTTCTATTTGCCTCAGTTCCTGTTATGCAGCTTAGGATGAAGCAGTTTATGGCCAGATTTCAATATATGCTTTAGAAAGCAAGAATTTTGCCTTTTCTTGGATAGGAAAAATCAGTCCATTTCTGCATATTCCTTTCATAGCTTTTGTAAAAAGAAACAAGAAAGCATTTGCTTTTCCTCTAGCAGTGTGTCCAGAAGAGGGTTGTGAAGATGCTCAGATGCTCAAAGCACCTCTCCCAGGAAGACTGAGACAGTTGGGGTTGTTCAGCCTGCAGAACAGAAGGCTCTGGGGAGACCTGTGAGCAGCCTTCTGGTTCCTAATGGGACCCTACAAGAGAGATGGAGAAGGACTTTTTACAAGGGCATATAGCAATAGGGCAAGGGGGAATGATTTCAAACTGAAAGAGGGTAGGTTTGGATTAGATACATGGAACAAATTCTTTACTATGAGGGTGGTGAGGCACTGGAACAGGGGTTTCCTGGAGAAGTTGTGAATGCCTCATCCCTGGAAATGTGCAAGGCCAGGCTGGATGTGGCTTTGAGCAACATGATCTAGTAGGTGGCATCCCTGTCCAAGACAGGGGGGTTCGAACTGGATGATATTTAAGGTCTTTTCCAACCCAAACCATTCTATAATTCTGTGATTCTATGATTCTATGGTTCCATGTCTGTAATCTTCCTTAAAGATAATCAAAGTTCAGAAATGAACATATGACTGACATATTACAGTTCACTTCCAATAGGTGAGCATAAATACCAGGTTGTATTTGAAGTACCATCCCTTTATTTTTGTGCAAAGTATATGAAAATAAATTCAAAGAGCAAGGAGATGGGGATCCAGGCATATGCTATCACTGCTGACGTTTTTGTGAACTGTGGCTTATTCATTTAAAAGCAAATGGAAAATGCCAGAGGACATTCTTTGGTGCGTATCACAGATTTACAGTAACTCGTATTTGGGGCAGAGATCTACTTAGGCATTTCCTGTTTAGTTTTATTGTTTCTGTTATGTGCAGCTTGTGTCGTGCCTCAAATTGAGAGAAAAGACTTCAAGGAAGCATGGGAATGACAAGGAAAAGAATTGGTATTGAGAAGATATTCTTGCCATGGAGCCTGCAATTCTTCTACTAAAAATAACCATTTTAGTACTTAAAGTGTCCTGGTCCATCCTCCTCTACCAGTAATGCTTTTGTCTCTAGTCATTAGAGGCCAGACTCTTACATGTTTACACGCATTGTTTCTTATGACAAGTCGTCACATTGAGGGCTACTCAGCACAATGACAGAAGAAAAATAAAGACATAGGTCATGATTCCCAGTATTATTCTAGTTAAAGGATTGTGCTGTCATTTTAAAGCACTGCAGATTATTGATGACCCTTTGAAACCAGGGAAAGATAAAGTCATATGGTTTAAATCTGCCTGTGCAATAGAAGGAGATTAAATATATATGTGCCACAAACAATTTTTCAATTGCTGAAAGATTGAGTAAAAGAAATATTTTGTGAGTGGAAGACACCACATAACATCTGGAGTATTATACCATTTTATGTATCTAATACATGAATTTAGCTTGCATCTAATACATGAAGCACTGATCTATATTTTTTATGTGAAAGCCTGATGCATTGTTATTTTCAATTTCAGTCCACCTGCTTCTATTGCATTATAAACTGAAGACAAAGGTATTTTAGGAAAAAATATTCCAATATTTAAAGTTTCAAAATTTATGTCAAAAGTATGAACTTTTATATGAAATTTTAATATTTATTTCTTCCCCATATGCAAAGAATAAAAGGGAAAAATAAATAGGTGGGGTTTGCCTTTTAGAGGAGCTATATTGATTGTCAGAGCTTTTAAAGCCTTAATTCCCTGAATAATTGAGGCTAATGTCTTCAGCAGTGTTCAGTACGCTCTTCTGGTGCTGACCTTCAATGGGTGAAAATAAAAGTGCCAACCAACAGCATTCTGTAAAGAAGTTCCTACATTTTTATAGATTTTCCTTCTGATTTTATTACTAAATACTCTTAACTGAAGACCATGAACATTAATTGGCACTAATAGAATACATCCTAACTTCTAGCATGGAATTTTAATAGCTTATAAGAATGTATGAATGGGTAATACTGTAAAATAATTAATACATGAGTTTACATTGTTGCAAAGCATTTAAAATAGTTTAGCTTCTTTCACACCATCTGCTAAATTCATACGTTCATTTTCTGAAAGGTTTATTGTTATTAGAGGCACTTATAAGAGAGAAAATTAAGTCAAATTGATAACAGAGAGAATGCCTGCAATCAGGCCCTGGCTTATTCCTGAGAAAATGCTCTAAGTTAAATTAACTTTAACTCGCATGAAGATAAATTATTCTTTCAGATAGTGTAATTCAAGAAAATTCAATTGAAATTAATTGAGGGGTGTAAATCTGGAAATATTCCAGTTGAATTCATGGAGTTATTAAGTATTTATAATCTTGTGAGAGGAAAAATGTGTCCTTTTGTCAGCTAAAAAAACCTAATATGTTGGCAAATGCTTAAAACATTTGTGTATTTCCACTATAAATCTCTGCTTGCAGCAAATAATTCCTATTCTTTGGATAGTACAAAAGGGAATATTACACTTTGCCGACACAAACTCAGTACTATTTGGAAAATACACGTAAAGCACTTGAGGTGAAATTAACTTTACCCTTTATTTGCATGCCAATACACAGCTTAGTCTAGTGTCTACAATGTTTCAAATAAGTGAATTTAAAATACCTCTAGCTCTACAAAAACCCAGCACAATACATTGACACACACCATTAATAAATAGAACTCATTGCTAAACAACAAACTGCATCTTCTTTTGGGCTCTTCTTGAGATTATTTTAAAATGCACTGTTTGTAGGTGTGACTGCCATTTTGAAACAATTCCCCTGAATGTTTTGCTTTTAATGAGAGAAGTATTTTTTTTAATTTTTCATATGGGATTAAATACGCAAGCAGTATATGATTAGCTGCCCTCTGCGTGAGCAGTCCAGTGTATTTAAGTACTAAATTGATAAATCAAGTTCTCAAATACCCTTAAAGTCAAAACATTACTCTTGGTTTTGAAATATGACTTTTATTCACAAACAGCATTTCAATATCAGTTTTATAACTTTAAATTACTGTTACACATTGGAGTGTTAAGCACCAAATAGCTACTTGACAGAAAAAAAAACAACCAAGAAATAAAATATAGTCCAGAATTGACATGATACAGAAAATAACACAGAAAGCCTTCCTAAGTGTTAGACTCTAAGTAGAACTGGAAACTTCATCTTTACTGATTGTTAATTGAGTAAATAACATGGCACTTACCTCTATAAAATCAATGAATAGCAGAAAACTTTGCTGAAACAACTTACAACAGCTGATGTGTTTGTCCCAGGAATGTGTTCCTCCTAATGAGTGGGCTTTTAACTAATGAGAAACTGAGAGCATCTGAAGAAGAGGGCAGAATTTTACCTAAACACTCATCATGTAATTGCAAAAAAGTAAATAAATTTATTTAAAAGGTAGATGTATTACTTGCAAGAGTCTGGGCTCTTGCTGTAATAATTTTGTATCGCCTGCTTTTACGGCCTGATAAGGGATCAACCGGACTGGTGTTTGTGCAGAATTAAGTTGTGTTTTGAAAGTTACACACTCTGGACTCAGCAGCGACAGGCATTAGCAGAAGGGACATCTAGGTCACTGCGGCACGGGGAGAAGCAGGGATGCTGGCAAACTCGAGCAAACAAAATTGTTCAGGAAGAGTTCTTTTAAAAACTGGCTGGATGGCTGAGTCCAAAGAATGGTGGTGAATAGAGTCAAATCCAGTTGGCAGCTGGTCACTAGTGGTGTTCCCCAGGGCCCAGTACTGGGGCCAGTCCTGTTTAATGTCTTTATCAATAACATGGACAGGATGATCAAGAGAACTCTCAGTTTGTAGATAACAACAAGTTGAGCAGAAGTGTTGATCTGCTGGAGGGTAGGAAGGCTCTGTAGAAAGATCTGGACAGGCTGGATCTGGACTGAGGCCAAGTGTATGAGGTTCAAAAAGGTGAAGTGCTGAGTCCTGCACTTGGGTCACAACAACCCCATGCAGAACTACAGGCTTGGGGAAGAGTGGCTGGAAAGTCGCCCGGCAGAAAAGGACCTGGGGCTGCTGGTTGACAGCAGCTGAACATGAGCCAGTGTGTGCCCAGGTGGCCAAAAAGCCCAATGGCATCCTGGCTTGGATCAGCAACAGCATGGCCAGCAGGACTAGGGCAGTGATTGTCCTCTTGTACTTGGCACTGGTGAGGCTGCACCTTGAATCCTGTGTTCAGTTTTGGGCCCCTCACAACAACACAGACATTGAGGTGCTGGAGTGTGTCCAGAGAAGGGCAGTGAAACTGGTGGAGGATCTGGAGCACAAGCCTGATGAGGAGTGGCTGAGGGAACTGAGGCTGCTGAGCCTGGAGAAAAGGAGACTGAGCAGGGACCTTATTGCTCTCTGCAGCTACTTGAAAAACTTCTTCATGGAAAGGGTTGTCAAGCACCGGAATAGGCTGCCGGGGGAAGTGGTTAAGTCACCATCCCTGGAGATTTATAAGATGTGTAGATGTGGCAGTTAGGGACATGTTTTAGTGGTGGACTTGTCAGTGCTGGGTTAACGGTTGAACTCAATAACCTTTATGGTCTTTACCAAACTGATTCTATGATTCTATCATTTGTTCATAATCCTCCCTAAAGCTAAATATGAAGTGCTGAGTCTTTGCTATTCCTTGAATGTGACACCTGCAAGTGGACTTCAGGGACCACCATTTCCTGATCCCATGGGATGGTGTGAGTGACCAAAGAAGGGCGGAAGGGACCAGAGATATCACAGCTCATCAAAGAGGCTTTTAAAGTGGTTCAGCATGACAACAGCTTTAACAGCTACATGCTACTTCAGTGATCAGTCAAATCCCCATCGGATGTATAGGGATGGATAGAAGGAGTCTCTTCTTACAGAAGTATTACGGTGAAGAGCATTTGTGTATCGTAACAATGCAGACAAAGAGGTCAGAAACATCCATATCTTCACGTGGGAACTGCGAAGTGTAAAAGAAGGAAGTCCTGGGTTTCCTCATCTTGTCAAGAATGACTGTTGGCATTTAAGTACTAAATTTGAAACAAATACAGGAAACAAGTACAGAGAATTATTGGAACAACTACAGACATTTTGGTTATTGTTGCCACATTTGTCTCCAAATCTGCACAGCTATTTGAATTGAATAGGAAACAAGTAGCTCCCCGACCCTTGGAAATAATAAAGGCAAGTTTCCTATGGGCCTGTGTCTCATCCTTGACTGAGCTCCAAACTAAGGTTTCCGAAGGCTGAGGCATGTACAGGAGATCTCTCCTGCGCTGGTTCTCCAGCCTTGCAGCACAACTCCCTTTTTTCTTGCCTTTTACTCAGAAGGTTGTTTCTACCTGAATGAGTAGACCTGAGATGGTGTTTGAGACCTGAGCCACTCTCAAGTGTCTGGCTGGTGTTTGCTGTCAGGGACGGACATGCAATCGCACAGACAGACAGGGTTTTGCTCAAATCTGTATGGTCAGCGAGGGCTTGAACATCGCTCCTACAGTGGGAAAAGCTGAAATAACTTCTGATTACTGACTGTTACCCAACTTCATCAGTAGCTGTGCTAGAGGGTGCATTTGGCAGCTGTCTCAGCTGTGCCACATGGCAGACAGCACAGCCCTGCAGCGTTGCTGAGGTGCCCCTCAGCACCCATCTGCAGCCTGGCAGCGCTGTGCCGCAGCCCTGAGCTCAGGGTCCTGTCCCAGAGCCCAGCCCGCAGATCACCCGGCAAGCACTGCTTTTCCTGAGCACCTGCCAGATCTCAGCAACCGCTTATTCAAAACAAAGGGTGATCTATTTGCCTAAAATAGATTATAGGACAAAGGGTAACATTAAATAGATAGCTTTTCATATTTGACCTTATATCCGTCTCTTTCATTAAGCCAAATTATCTCAGCCTGTAGGCTCGGGAGTGGAGGCCAGTCTGACACTTGTTTGAAGTGCCTCTTTCTCCACGTGTTTCTAGATGAATTTTTCCTTTGGAGGGTGGCTGCTAATGCAGGTGCTGCCCAGCTCATCCTTAATACACCCTTACCCTATTTGCAAGGGTTAGCATCCCCTTGGACCCTCAGCTCTGTGCAGCTCAGCCTTGCCAGATCTGCAGTGATATACACTCTGCTTTACTTTCATTCTTGTTCTGTGTCTCATTTCACTTCACTTAAACATTTCTGTTTTTCTTATTTGCACTCAGAATATGAACGCATAATTTGTGAGGAATTTTTTTTCCATTAATCTCTTTGTTCTGTCTGTTCAAAAATACCATGCAAAGAATAACTTCCCAATTAAATGTTAATAAAAATATCAGTATGCAAGAGTAAAATATACACATGCTGTTCACACGTATTTGGTTTATATGCATATGTAGATAAAATCTTTGCTATAGACAAAAAATAGAGCTGAACACACTTAAAATAGAGTGGAAAGGTGGAAGAAGCAACTCAGATAAAACAGTAGAAAATACTGCATTTCCCCAACTAAAGTGGTAAAGAACAACAAATTTGAAATACGTGTTTTATTTGATAATGCAGTTTCACTTGATATTTGGGAAATGAGATCACGAGAGAGGTGCAACAATTGTTATGAGACAGCAGCAAATGATTCCCACCATCTGAAAAATGATGCTTCTGTGTGTATATATATATATATATAACTCTGACAGAGACGAGAATGATACCAGGATGTGCAGTCTAGCTCCTGCCAACCTCCCCCTGTGCCATACAAAGCTTCTGCTAAATCCAAAAGCCCAGAGCAGCCTTGCTCTGTCACCCTGAACTCAGGGGATGGGCATCTGTATCAGGAGCCTCCCCAGGTTCTGCTCCTTCTTGACAGCCAGACCTCATCCCCAGCCATGAAGAAAATATTTTGGGGAACAGAAGGAATGACAAGCTGCACCAGAAGAAGGGGAACTAAAGGAGAGACATTTGGGTAAATAATTCAGAAAGACACGTATACTTTGGTTTTATTTGAATTATAAATGAAACCAAGTTCTTCAGTGGAAGGAATTTGAGGAAGAGTGCTATGTTTTATGTAAAGCAGTAATTGTTTAGAGCTGGAGAGGAAGCTCAGCTGTCCCCAGCTTCTTATTACGTATCTAAAAATAATATTTTTATTTACAATTTTATTCCTGATAAATATAATTCAGTTTCCAATGCATCAAGAGAGAAATGCCTCAGGAAATCTCAATGGGTATGTGGGTTGCCACTGGAATAAAATGTACTATGTTCTCAAATACAGAACTGATCCGATTTGGGGTTTTTTTTCAAACTCTTGACAAAATAATTAGAATGCATGTTTCCTAATTAATTACCAAGTAGTTTTTAGCATGAGTGTTTAGAGACTTTAAGAAAAAGATGAAGTCCTGATATATATTAAAACCCAGGTTCTATGTCATGTCACAAATGCATTCTGAACAATAAACACTTCTAAAAAACTCATTTTATTTAACAACTGGGGTAGCATAGCCATTCTATCTAGAATACGCATTTTATAACAAAATTACTTTTAAGAGTTTTAGAAAAAAATAAATTCAACACTGCTTACAGAACAGCTTCTTTTGCTTCATAGCTAGGAAAAAAAGGGTGAGTAGGAGGGTGGGAATAATCTAATATTAGTCTGAGTTTTAATAACCATTTTTAAAATAAGTGTTGTCAGGTTGATTAGACCTGTGGACTATGGGTTTTATTTCAAGCTCATACATGTACCAAGAACTGAATTTTGCTCCTAAGAGTCCACTTCAAATAAAGTTCACATGGAGTAAGAGGGCTCACCAGATTTCTGAGTCACATCATTGCCTAAAAATGCAAACAGGCACTTGCTGATGCTGTTAAAAGCAGTTGAACTGATTTGGTCTCATAGGACTAAGGGTTCATATCTGTAAAATTATTCAAATATTTAATTCTTATTTATTGGTGGTTTCAGTGCAGTGAGGCATCTAGTTATCAATAGGCCTAAGACTGATAGCACTGAACCAGGTTTGCTCCTTCTGAAAGTATTAGGTATGTAACTGCACTTTAAGTCCTTATGTACTTTTGTAAATCTGTCCCTTCAAGGGTTAAAGGATTAGGTCCCTTCCTCAGTTTTCTGAACATATTTAATCATAAATACTAGACATTCAATTTTATGGCTAGATAAACTATAACTAAAACACACCCTAAAAATATTTAGCTAACCATGAGACAGAATAAGCTGCCTCTCCCAGTTTTCTGTTTGGACAGGGACAAGTTTGGTACCTATTGTTAGCCAGCTTTTTGTCAACACTTATCACCAACACCTTTTCATGGAACAGCACCCTCTCATGACAGGCTTTTGGTGAAGTCTGGCTGAAGTCAAGGGTGCTCAGGTCACCTCTGCCAGAAAAGTGCTTGGTCCCTGTTGCCAGCACTCAGCCTCCAGCCCAGCCATATCCAGCTCCCTCAACCTGCAGGACCAAATCCAACATACCCCACTTATTTTTTTGGCAGGTAATTGCCAACACAACCCACAGATGCCAAAGGATTTGTATGCTCCTACATACAAATACATATATTTATAAATTTTTTCAAGTAGGACTGTCTCTGAAAACCATATGTACAACCTGCATGTGAGTGGCACTTCTGCCACGCAAGACAGGACAGTGGGCATGCACAGCTTGAGGGTGAAAGAAAGGTCAGACCTGTGTGTACCAGGGCAGTAACAAATCAGTCAACACCAATGTGAAGTCTGGGCTAGCAATCTGACTTCATCAGGAGAAAGATCAGGGATTTAAGAGTGTTACAAGGAAATTTTGCAATTTGATTAGACGTTCTGTCCAAGAAACATCTGATGCTTCCTCTTAAGTCAAACACAAAATATAAGAAATTCAAGATAACCCCCCTTTACTTGTCTCATGTTTTCTAAAGAACCTAAAAATCCATTTAAGACTGAACCTCTTACATCAATGCGTCTGCATTTCCACAGATATTTAATTCTGTAAGTAAATTTAAAGAGCCTGCCCTTCAGTAACATTCTCTGGATGTATCCAGTGGTTTGGCCAATCTTAGTTTTTAGGTATTCTTGCAAGGAACTCCTGAGAACACATTTGGCATGCTGGGCCTTTGCACTCAGGTAGCTGGAATCTTACTCTGGCGATGGTCATTTACAATACAAAGGTAGAAGATGTGTTTAAAGCTCAAAGCCTGCAAACATTTATAAGCTTATCACACTCAGAACATAGTTTTGAAGAAATAAATGTTTTATTAATGACTCTGACAAAATCAGGTCTGTGGCCTCCCAGCTCTTAGGACATCTATTGAACAGAGAAAAGTTAGGCCTGAAGATACAAATTACCAGGTCTGAGATATTGATGTCTGAAGAGACACTTTACTCAAAGAATTTTGCCTCATTTTTTTTCTGTGATATTGCCATTATTTTGGCACTCCTTTAGAAAAAGATGTGTGCATTCACTTATTTTATGAACACAGATTAATTTTCCTTGTCACACCAAAGTGACTTGGTAATCCAATCACACAGGAAGAGAATAAGTGACAGACCTTGTCCCCAGTGAAACAGAGGAATGAAGCTATATTTAAAGAGCAAGGAGGAAGAAATGGAATTTATTGTTCAGCTTCATGCAGAGAGGTGGCTGACTCATAGGCCTGTGCGACTGACAGTACTTTCAGGCAACAGCAGGAGACAAATGAATAAGGAGAAAAAAAATGTCAATTTATGTTGACTAAAGAGGAAGCTAAAGAACAGCCATGACTGCCCACATATTTCTGCATGGCAACTTTCTTCTGTTTCTATTGCATAGCCAGAAAGCATAAGCTGGGGCCTGTGGCTAAGTCACATCTCCACAATTTCCACATATTTTCTCACATGATACAGAAACAACCAGGATCATAAAAAAAATGCAGGAGATCACATTATTCCTTCATATTAAAATAAGAGATCTTTAACTTCAGCAATAAATACTTTTGGATGCTAAGAGAAAATAATCAGACAGCACTTGAGAAAACACACTTTTGTGAAAAGTAAGTCTGCTTTTCTCTCTGACTTTATATGTGTATGTGCATACAGAAGTGACAGTCATAAATCCACTGCTCACAAAAAGCTCCTCACACTTTGGACTCATTTTTTAAAGTCTATGCTGTTAACCAAAACTAGATAAGTGGGGAGGGTAACAGTAAACTACCAATAAAAACAAGAGGTTTATTTTTCTGAAATTATTTAGTCCTTTTCTTTGTTGAACATTTATGTTCATGAAATCTTGTCAAAAACTTGTTTGTCAGCTAGTAGAAATACCATAAATATAGATATTTGCAGAAGTGTTCACTTTGGTCGTGCCCCTTAGACTTTTAAAATCTCTCTGTGTAGGAGAAGTGAAAAAGGAAAGATTCTAAAAAATGCTGAAGATGAAACAGTGACGGAGGAACAGAGAACCAGCACCCAGACTCCACTGGCACTGCACATCTTCATTACAACACCTTACAACAGAGAGCAAACAGGTGATGTTCCTGGCACTGTGGGGCTGCTGTGTATGCAGGGTGCAGTGCTCAGCGGCCCTTTGTTCCAAAAAGGCAGCAGCAATCAGTGGTGGGGAGAATGTCACCTCAAGCCTCTAACACAAGCCCTTTCTAAGGACCATCCTTCTAATGTATTAACTTCCTTTCCAGCTTCTTTTCCTTCTTTGCAATATTTTTTTTCTCAATCCTTTCTGCTTTCTGTCTGATTGAGAATCCATCTTCACCAGGCGGACCACGTTAAACCCTCCTACATTTAGGTTACTGCAGCAAGATAAAAACTTGTCCCAAACAATGAAACCTAGTTTAGAAAAAAAAAAAGGAGTTTTCCATGAATTGTAGAGAGGAAAATAAGAGCAAAAAAGCAAATGTTTTTCCTGGCCTGAAGATCACAGTTTGGATCACGCGCTCCTAAAGCTATCCAGATACAGAAGCTATACTTTCCTGCCTTTGCTACGCCTTTCTCCTTCCCCTTCCTAACAGAGGGCTTTGTTTTGATTTACAAGGAAGTATGATTCAATTTTAACAGTGAAATACAAAAGAAAATGTCTTAAATCAACACTTTTTTTCCCACATAAGAGGCATTAGTTATGACTTTAAAGAATACCAAATGAGAGGGTTTTTCCTCTACAATATGGTATAATATAAGAAATATGGTATTATTAAGGGGAACTATTTAGCAATATGGTGTCCTGAGGTTTTTAATAAGATTTAACTCAAATTAAAATCAGTTAAATACTTCTTTAAAAATCTTAATTTTAAAGCTTTTTCTGCTTTTTTTCTCCCTTCCCTCTATTTAGCATCCCTTTGTTGACATTTTAGTAAAAATGAAATGCAATTTTACTTCTTACATAACTGGTAAAATCCAAGGGCCTTGTCACATAAGCTCAAATCTCAATTTTAAGGGAGTAGTAAAGTAATCTTCCATAAAATTTTGTCTCTCATCTTTAAAATAATTTTTGTTTTTCAAGCATATGTAGAATACATATGCACATGGGGAATTCCCATAAGGAACAGGAGAAGCAACCTGGGTGACGTAGGCAGGGACACATCCTTAGGCTTGCAGCTTGCCTAAACAAATGAGGTATGGAGTCACCGTACTACCATGAGTCACACACAATCCCACACTCATGCAATTTGAATTAAAGGATCCCTTCTGACCCCCACTGGGATGGTGACATGCCCCAGGTGTAGAATAAGTTGTTCCCTCCAGAACTTGGGGCTACCACATGGATGACACCATATCACCTGGGCCAGGAACTACCTTGAGACAATGACTTGCTTCCTGGATCAGAAGTGGGTTCATGCTTTGTCACCAGACTGCTCATATTAGGGTTTCTACATATCAGAAGATTTTGTTGGGCAATAAAAATACTTGAAAGCATTTCAATTATTCACACTGCTGTTCCTACCCATGTGAAGGGAAGCAGTTTTGGGTTATATTCTCAAATAAGCCTCACAAGACTGCCTGAGAGATGTAGGAGGCTACATGTTTTGACTTTCAGTAGGAATCACTCACACAATTCATTTGAATGAAAGGTTGATTTTTCTGTCTTAAATACAGACGAGGATTTCCACGATAAAACACAAAATTACACCTCTATTCTTAGTAAACTAAAACATAGTCTCATCATGTGTTGTACTAGTAATGATGCATATGGTCAAGTTTGTCCAATATTTATGCATCATTACAACACTCTTTTAGTGCTACTTGAACTCCAAATAAAAGCAGGGAGACACTCCACTCTGTTTTGCTCCCCTGCACTTTTTTGGGGTGACTACAGAGGAAGCAGCTACCAAATGAGTGTGAGGGCAAACAGACAGGACAAACAACCAGGCAAGCAGATAGAAGATTCCTGGTGAAGGTCAGGGCAAAGGCCAGGGCCTCCAGAGGGACACGTGGGGATGAGCAAAGGGGAGCCAAGCCTGGGGACAGACAGCTGCCAAGGGGCTGTCTCTTTTGTCATTTCCTACTCTTTCAGTATCTGATTTCAAGATAATTTTATAGACAAAGTGCTGCTCAAAGACTTGTTAGTCTTAGACTTGTTTCTTCGTCTTTCAGGTTTTTGCCCATATAAGGTGAAAAGAATAATAAACCACAGTTACCATCTCAAAAGGATTCTTCTGAAATGACTATAAAAAGAATATCATGAGTGGGTTAGATGGGTTCTCAGGCACACATTGGCAGCCCCACTCTTCTTAAATTTCAGTTGTATCTGTGCAGAACACCCATCTTCAAAACACTTCTTCAGATACAGTGCTTTGACATTTGCTAAATAATTGGGTTTATGGTACACAGAAAGAAACAGAAGCCCACTCAGGCTGACCACCATGATTTACTGAAGATCTGGCAGTGGCCATATGCACTAAAAGGCTACTTCTGTCACACAAATTAGCAAATATGTCCCTGAATTCAAGCAGGATGTATCCTAGTCTTGTGCAGAGGGACAACACAAGGACCATACGTCATTTAAATCCCAGTTAAATGCTATTTTAAAGGCTCTAGTAGGACTTCTGTGCTCCATCACTCTTTCTATGGGGCTTAATTTGGTAAATGTCATTTTTATACCATTTTCAAAGGAAAATTGTGCTTTACGTTGAGGAAGTGGCACCATCTTGTGGGTAAAAATGAAAGTGTATTTTCTTTAGTAAATTTAGTTTGGTTTCGCTTGTCTTTCTTTTCCCCCCTCTCGATTTTTTTTTTAGGTTCTCATAATTCTACAGAGCAGCTCTTTAAGTCTAAAAAATAGCCATCATTTCCAAAGACTGTAGCGCAGAGCTGAGATCTATCATGCAATAATTGCACAATATTGTGATGACCTAACACACTATACAGAATTGTGACACATTGGCTAATGTCATAGAAAGATTTTTGAAAAATCCTTTTGAAGTCAGCTCTATAAAACAAGAAAATAAAAGGCCAGCTAAAATATGTTTATCAAGAAAATAATGGCTATATTTGCAGTGGCAATGTCTTACTCCAAGAAGTGAGTCAAAATTCTTCAAATCTACATGCAGAATATTTGTTTACAGATTTAAGCCTATAAGCCTCAATTAAATTATCCAAACTACATTTAAGCATAATGTGTGGGTTTGCCTTTCCTCGCATGTTTTCAGGACCATTAGTAAAGTTCCTGCAAGCTTAAAGATAAGAATATAGCTATATAGCAATTTCCTTAAAAACTGATACCTGGGCCTTCACTCTTAGGACTATCAAGTTGCAGATTCTTTTTTTTTTAATACCTAAATTTCTTCTTCTTTTAAAGGACTAGTCAGAATTGGCAGTAAAATACCACGAAGATAGTAAAAAAAAATATATCGTTGAAGTTCAGTATTACCAGATTTTTTAATATGCAAACAGCTGTACAGCTAAGAGTAAATGTGTAGTGCTTGAGCTCATTTAAAGGCTTGCTCATAATTACTGTCCGTCACCTCAGTGAGATTCACCTCTCTTTGGATATCACCAGTGCAAATGTCTATATCTGAACTGGTCACCAAAACTTGTTTTGAAGTCTCTAAGGAGTAAGTGTTGCTTTTAAGGTGCAATTCATGTCATCCTGTACCAGATATCTGAAGTAGATCAGCTGACTCATACTCCTGCAGTGCTTATTTCTCTTCTTTGGTTATAAAGGCAAAATGATGTGATTAGCATAGATGCAGATAACTCCCGCAGTGATCTGCACACAGTCGAATGAATCCTACCCCTTGTGCCTCATAGAAACGACATTATCAAAATTTTTTGAACCCTGTGGATGGTATTTAATTCAGAACTCCAAATGACTTTAAACAGAGAACCTTGAATATGGATTTCAAGAACAAGCTTTAAAAATCAAAAGCAAATTAAGAGCCATTAAAATTGCTTAATATAGGGCTACACATGCTATATCAGGAGGTTGGCATGATCCTTTGTGGTGAACCTACAAGGGGAACCATATATTATAGTGCCAGTTGCTTTACATTTAGAGGCACTTTCAGTTCATTTTGCCTTTGCTAAGTGTATGTAGAAAGTGGCATTAACAAAATTAATGTGCAAAGTAACAATAACTGCTCTTTTTAATTACTGAAATACAATGGCACCATTTAAAAATGAAATAGCAAAAGAATATAAAGAGATATACACATATATATATATATATACACATATATATAAAGTTGTAAAAGCAAATCATTAGACAATGCTTCCACAAAAACTTATTTGGCAAGACCATAATTACCTACTTGTAAATTTCTAGAAAGTAGGCAAAACAGATTAAAAGTGTTTATTGCAAACCAGCCCAATTATTCAACTGATGAGAAAAGATACCAGAACTTTGTGCAATAAGCATAATTTGGGAAGATAAATTGTCTAATTACATGTCCAAAGTTTAAGGAAAGGACAATTCCCAGCCCACCATAAAGCCCTCTGAAAATTAAGGAGTTTGCCTAGGCTCCTTGGCTCCATGTTTGTACAGAAGCATTTGCACAGATCAAAACCATTATGGAAATACTGCCTCAGGCAAAGCAAGAATCTGGTTGAGCCTTTGGCCAATTATTGAACTGAAACTCTATTGATGGTAGAAGCAGTCTGGCTCATCTAAATGTCAGCCACTCCACCCATCTTTTCATCTCCTGCTCTGCTTCTTCGGTTGAAAATGTCACCAAGAGTAGAAACTGTTCCTGCACCTGTCTGGGGCCTGACAGCAAGTGTGATGACTTTCTCCAAATTTCTGCTCCTGCCATTTGCAGCCCACAGAATTAAGACAAGGGCATAATTTCAGTGGAAAATCCTCTGAACATTAAACTTTGCCTGATCAATTTTAACAGAATTTTGAGTGAGCTTGAGAGAACCCAGAGCCAGGTTTGTAATTGCAGAAAGCACGGTCTCCATCAGTTGGTTTATTGACTGCCACGCTAATTGTCATGTACTCTGCACTTCCTTGATATGTCTGTACTAGAATGGGCAACACCTTAGTATAGTTTCTCTTTTTCAGTATTTTTGATGGAGCAAAGTGAGGGATCATTAGAAAAAATGGAAATAAACATATTATTATGAAAGGGAAGACATCAGAAGATTTAGCCACATTTATTTGCATCAAGATTTATCAATCAAGAAAGATTTTTTTAACATTCTGATAATAATACGGCACAATGCAGAATAATTTGAAATTTCTTCATTTAATAATCATACATTTAAAAAATCTTAATACTTACTATCAAGTCTCTGTACTTTCACTGTCTGTAATTAAACTCAAGAGAGGCGTAAGTCTTTTTGCTAATAAACTAAAAAGAGATTTCATAGAATAATTTAGAATTTTAAGGCAGCAGTGGCTGAAAAGAGAATACAAAAGAGTTGAGTACTGAGCTATGGCTGTTTTGGGGTCTGAAATTATTCTCACATCTTTTCTTAGTAAAAATATCATCTACCTCACTGCAGATAAGACTACACACTGGAGAACCACTCAGGTTTGCAGTGCCTTTAAATTCTCATACATCTGTTGAATTCAACATGCATCCATTACAGATGTCTTTGATTCATTGTAAATGCTTACCATAGGAGGAGATTTAAATTTATAGACCGGCTGCTTACAAAACTCGTAAATACATCAGGACTTTGAGAGTGGGAGGTTCTTCACGTGACTTTGGATTCAAATTATCTTGCATGACCAGCAGCAACTTCAAAAACCCATGTGAAAAAGCAGAGCTATTCAAAGATTTCCAATAAAATGCTTCTTGGAAGTCCTGCCTGTCCTGAGGCCTCCGGCTATAAAAGCTCATCCAGACAGTCAAGCCATGTTAAAAGTTCAGTTATAGCCTCAGCTGGTGCAAAAGCTCCAGTATAAAATGCACTGGAAAGGCCAAAGACAAATGATGCTCTACAAGACTGTTGAAGGTAAATGGTTCTTCTCTCGTGAGAGTTTTCCTTTAGCCAAGTGGTCAGGATGTATCCTTGTTGAAATAGAAGTGCAGGACAAAAAAAAATCAATTATGATATATGTACAAATACTACATACATATATACATAAAATACATACATACATACATATACATGCACAAATGCTCCCACCTCTGCAATCCGTGTCAGTTTTAATGAAACCAACTGTAAATAACTTCTGCTCTCTGGATTGTGGGCTGTCATGAGTCACAGAGTGGTACAGACCTGTAAAGTGCCTGTTTTGCTGGAGGGAGAGGGGTTACCCCTAGTGAGAAAGTACTGCTAATCTTAGAGAGTATATTATGGCTGATTAACTTTATGGACTGCATTGGTTAAAGGATGGTTTTGTTTCCAAATACTTTAAATCTCTGATTGCTGGCTCAGAAGAACATGTTGAAACACAACTCACTTGTGTAGATTGTTTACTGGGTTTTGTTCATTTGCTTGTTCAAACTTTTTTCGCATAACTTTAGCTATTCAGTTTTACCAAGAGAAAAACAAGTACAGCAAAGCACAAACTTTGACGTTTTATTAGTAACTGCTTTTAAGGGAGAAGAGAAAGTTAGAGCAGTCAACCACTAGCAGTAAACAATAATTTGCTTTAAATTAACACACAAGAAATAACACATAGAAGTGGATGTTGATCAAAATTATTGCTACAAGACAGCAAATGTCAATAGTAACACTCCTGAACAGTGGCAGGGCCTCACTGCGTTTTTCTTTTGGCACTCCTGTTTTCCGAGAATCACAGTGCTGAGCTGTATGGGGTTTGTGTCCATATGTGTAGCTTGCAATTACCTTGCAATGCCCTTCCCCAGGAAGCTACTACCCGTGCCAGATCTTAAGCGATCTAGAGGTTGTGATAGTAGAAGGGTGAAAACAAGAAATGACTTGCACAGCACCATGTGCCTGACCTGATGGCAGAAGGGATTGTGTTGGGAGTGGTGGTTTTTAAGCACATGTAGCTGTGTAGGCTTTGAGAACTGCTCTGAGAATTGCCACAACCAAGAAGCATCTGTGTCAAAAAACTTCACCATGAGCCCAGCCCAGCAACCAGGGGCAGCTTCACAAAAATGTGATCACACACTGGCATTTATGAGTGCTTGGAATCAATCAGAACAGGGATGTTACACAGTCCCAAAATACCTGCTGGTGAAGTCTTCTCTGTTGTTCCAAAAAGCTGTTCAACATCTTCACATATCCTCTTTTCAGCATTCTTTCTTTGCATCATTACAATATCATCTGTGATCTCTCTAGCTTTCTCCTTTTTATGTATGCTCAGCATCCTGAGTGGGTTGACTGGCATTACATTTGTCAATTATTTTAAATATGGGAAACAGGAATATCCCCTATGCATTATTTTTTTTGTGACACGAGTGGTGTTTGAAATTTTTAATAATTTTTCACACATTTACATTTTTCACTTATAGGTTACCCAGAGGTTATAAGGGTAAAACCTATGGCCAAACCTATGGCCATGAGAGAGAACTCAAAACGAAGCCAAACTGATGGTTATGAGAGATAGAGCAAATGTTGATGAAACCACAAAGTAAGTTTAGAGGACATTATTTTTCTAAATTTATACATTCAAAATACAGGCCAGGAAGTATTGTGATAGTTATTTTCATTTTACTAACATACTTGTTTCAAACGATGTTTGCAAGAGCAATACCCAGCTCTAATGTGATATAGAAAGAAACCCAACAATTTTTTATTTATGTGGCTGTTGCTTTACTCCTGTGGGTAGGCACCATTTAGGTAATTGCTGCTGGCTGATGGGCTCTGTACCATTAGATATCTTGTCCTCCTGATGGGATACTAGAGGTGTTCCAGCCAGGCAGTTCCCAACCTTATGGCTTTTCATAGCTACATAAACTCTCTACAAGCCATTCTCTGAGATACTGCAGCTAAGTGCCCCCACACCCAGTGAAAGAAATTTATCCCTCAGCATTTATAGAAGTGTATTGTTTAATGGGATTGCATTTAAATATCTATAAAGCTTGTCAATCCAATGCTTATGACTCACAATGGAAAATTCCTCCCAGAGAGACTTTATTTAACCACTGACTTCTAGATTCAGAGAATGAGCAGTATACTGCAAAGAGAGGTTATAAACTTTTCTTTCTTTTAAAATAACCAGCAACCAGTTCTGGCTTCAGAAGTTTTATTACTTTTCATTAAATGCAGTAGAGATTGTCTGTTATTGAAAAATGCTAAATAGAATGAAAAAGTTTTTGACAAGACCCATTACACATATTTTATCATGTATTTTCTATTCAAAGTAATTTTACTGCTGTAGACTAAACAGACTTAAATTAGTATTTCACAGATTTATTTAGAAGCTACTGTTCTTCAACAGACCCCAAATCATTATTAGTTTTAGACAATTTCAGACAGAAGGATTTTGAATTCCTTCCATAGCAGTGATTTGGTTTATTATTACTTTTTAGAAGGTAACATATCTAGAAGACAAGGATGAACAGAAATATTGAAGGGATTTTCTGAATTACTGAGTCCTGTCCTTTGGTATTAAAAACAACGCTGTACAGAATCACTTTGATAAATGTCCTGAGCTCCAGATTTAAAGCAGTGTAATCTTTTTGTCCCCACTGCTAGAGACACATTACAGACTGTCCTCATAAGAACGAATCTGTAAATTTCTGTATAAATGTATCCATTATTAATTTCTAAACATTTTTCTTGAACTAACATCACCCTTTCCTTTAAAAAAATATATTTCGTCTCTGTTCCTCATAAAGTCCCTCATCACATGATAAATGACAATGCAGTCACTGTTGACTGTTAAGAAATTACATGTATGTACAGAAATTATATCTATTCATTGATCAGGAAGTATACTGTATTTAAACTGTTATATCTTTTATTTGGTCTTCTGTCATTTTGTATTGCCATGATACCTCATCTCCTCTCTCCTGTTCTCCCAGACATATATCTGTTTTCTGAACCTGTTCCAATCTAAATTCATCTTCTAGAAAATGGGCAGAGAGAATCATACACACTATTCCTAAAAAGGTGCTTTAGGGCCTTGCACTAATGACACTAATGCCTTCCTGGCTTTAGTGGGAATCTCTCACCAGAAGCCCCGGGGACCTGCATTCACCTTTCCAAGGCCACATCGCCAGGGCAACTCCCAACCACTCTTGGATCTACCCTTCAGTCATCTCAACTCAGACACTTAAGCACAGCTGGTTTCACAACTCAATTTCATCTCATTCCTACAACTCATCCTCAAAGCCACTGTGCTCTTTCTGTCTAATTTCTTATCCTCCTCATATTTGAACACAATAAATAATGGATAAAGACAGCCCATACTGCAAAATTAAGCAAAACGCAGGTTATGGATTGCATCATATTTGAAATAAACCACACATGGTTACAGACTTTGGCAAACATCCTGTATATTCAAGAACAATATTAAGAATTGAGTGAGTTGTTATTTCAATTAAAACAAAATCAGAGTAAATATGTATTGATTTTTGTCTTCTCTTTTGAAAGTTTAGAGTTCATACATTTATTTTAGTCCATCTGCTTTATACCACTCCTTGGGCAAACACCGGGTTTTTTCAGTGTGAAGGAAGGCTCTGTATGACACAGGTCTGGGTAATATTCTCTTTTCAGCCGCGACCTTCCACATGGAGACAGCCAGAGAAAGGAGAAGTATAGATTCAGTGTAGCTGTTGAACACACCTAAACCTGCTTTGGAGATTGGAACCAAGATTCAGTTATACTTGAAGAGATTTGGGGTTACAGAGCACCATAAAATTTACAAGACCATTCATATTCCCACAGAGTTATGCTACATTTGTAACCATGAGCAATCTAAAAATGCAAGGTAATTTGTTTCATGTTACATGCTGGCAATCTAGATGAATTCGTGAGCAGAAGAACCTAACAACTAAAGGCTGCCTCTTCTGCCACTAAATGTATCTCATGTTTGCTTGTTCTGAATTGACCACTGTAACTAGCAGAAATAAAACCACCTATCAAAAATAATTGTCATAATGCATCATCATGGGAATAATCTTATATTGCCTACATATGAAATATCATACCTCAGCCTACTGCAATGTGTAGGCAGAGTTAAAATAGCATAAAAATCTTATGGAGCCTTATTCCATTTGAATTGAACAAATTACTTTCTAGCACAGTTAAAAATGGCTTATCTTTTAGGAAGTTTAGTGAAAAATTAACATCCCCCCCCTTAAGCAAACACTGCAGGCTATGCTTATGGAAAACCATCCTCATGGTAATCAGATGTACATGCTGACAAACTTGTTTTCTGGTT
Source organism: Ptilonorhynchus violaceus (assembly GCA_013397565.1). Taxonomy (NCBI): domain Eukaryota; kingdom Metazoa; phylum Chordata; class Aves; order Passeriformes; family Ptilonorhynchidae; genus Ptilonorhynchus; species Ptilonorhynchus violaceus. The sequence goes on from VZRJ01006051.1 coordinate 142,448, forward strand.
GCCTAGCTATCTACCAACCTCCTCTGGCTCCACGCCATGACCTCTGTGAAAGAGCTGCTATAGCAGTAGCAAGTAAGTTCTCAGAAAGCCTTATTAGCTGTGCTGTAGGTTTCCAGTTATTGAACAGCAACTTGTCGCAGTGTAATTATTGTGAGAGTATTTTAAACAAAAATGCTTGGTTTCATCTTTTAAATAGATATGAGAAAATTCAAGGTCAAGAAAGCTAACTGGACAAAACAGGTCAGCGTTACATGTTATGCTGTTGCAGCAAACAGTGCAAAACCAAATCTGTGTTTCAAAATGGTAGGTCTGAAGCTGTCATATATATATATATATAATTTCAATGCATGTAATGATAGCCTTAAAAAACTATGACATATACAAAAAAAGTTACACATCTTCCAAAATTTATTTGTCAAAAGAAGCATAGAAAGAAAATTAATTAAAGAAACGGAACCAAATTTCTCTACTTCAGGCTGTAGCACACAGTCTCAGTATTTATTAAAGGATGGTTAGTTTTAGGAGGTGGACTACTGTGGATGTTCTCCAAGTCTAACGTTTCTTCCCCCCAGATCAGCTACTGGGTTTCCACACGTGTTTAAAAGGCAGTTGGGCACCAAAACTGTGCAGGGCTTCAGGCAATGCTGTGCTACACATATAGCAGTATTTTAGTTATAAAAAGAAAAAATCAGGTAGGTTAGTTCTTATTGGACAACTTCTCTACCTTCAGGTAGAGTTGATGAGCATGAGCGAAGTAGATATTCACACAAAGCTCTGACATAATTTGTATGCTCCATCCTAACATACCATGGGAGGAGTCCTTAATCGAAAGTAATAATAAGGTACCTAGGAATGTACCAATTAACATAACATGGCTGTCTGAGCTAAATTCCAGATATTCCTAAGGTCTTAAGAAAATTTAACTGTCTTTACTTACTAAAATGCAATCAAAAACAAAGATGTACTTTTAGATTTAAATCTCTGAGAGGTGAAACAACTGGACAGACTGCAGATTTTCTTATTGATCGATCATACACATTAAGCAACTGTCAACTGACTGCACATAGTAGTTTTGAAAAAAAAATCAATAGTTTTCATCCATCTTCTCAAGCTAGTTTGCAGATTGCTCAATTTTATTTTGTTTATATATGTTAAAACTCCCACAGTATACATTTGTTAAGCTTTTAGATTTTTTAAGGATATTCTCTTTTTCCTACAAAAACAATACAACTCACTGTACCAGTGGCTCTCATTGGCCTGGAGCTTACATAAGTAAACTCCCCAAACACAAAAATCAGGCTGATCAAGATATGCATGTTCTCAATCTTGCTTTATGAGGCAGAGCCATACACCTGCAAGAACACTGATGCATAAAGACTGCTCTCTCTTTTCCCCCTCCCTCCAAATATTTGCATCAACTGGCAAAACCCACACAGAAGCAAGATGATTAAAGAAGTACCAGAGAAAGTCTGATGCAACAGAGAAGCCCCAAATCTGGATCCAAGCCTGCCATTTGATGGGATCTCAGTCTCTGGCCTCCTGGAGAGCAGCAGCAGCAGCAGAGCAGGACTGGCAGGACACAGCCAGCCCTGACACACCATAGACCTGCAGTAAGGATCTGCTAGTGTGAGCCCCAGCACAACCCCAACAAGGACCAAGGTGTAGTTCATGCCTATTTCTTAGGGTTGTTATATGCCAGATAGAGAATTAAAGGAAATGGGAAAGAAGAATTTAAAAAAATAAACAAAAACTATATAAAAGTTATTCAGTTATCCATCAGGATCCAAAAGCAATTGTTGCTGAGTTGCATTACATATTTGCCAGCTGCTCATTGACCTATTGCAAGTAAACTACCGACCTCAAGGCAGATTTTAGAGGGCAAGTATGTAACTTGTTCTTAGCACTTAGACTAAAAAGGGTGGATTTTGAATGCACTTGCCTGTGCTTCCCTCCTCTCAGTAAAGACAAGGCTTCCTGGTCAGAAGCATGCTGATCAGGGTGGGAGGTCAGTCACGCTGCAAACAAGAACTGACGTTTCAAAGCCAGAGCAAGATTTTTGTTGTTAAGGAAATGTGCTCTAACAACAGATTTGCAGATCACAGTAAGGAAAGAACATGTTTTTCTTCTGCTCTTTTTAACTTGTGAAGTTCTTGAGCTCCATGGTGACTGACTAATGGCTAAAGGGGGATGTCATTACATTGAATTCAAAAATTGTCAGGAAACTTAGAGGAAGGAATAAATATTCCCTTTAATACCTGCGAATAAATCAAGATTAACTTATTTAGTCCACTCATGGTTATTGTTGAGTGTAAAACTCAAGAAGTCATACCTTTCATGAGGTATAAACCAAGCAAGGAGAATAAATAGAGTGTTTCAACAAACCCCGTGCCATACAATTTTGAAGACTAGCTCTGACGCAAGGCTAGATGCTGGCTGGGCTGGGGAAAGAAAAATGTTTTCCTCTAATTCGCAGAGCAGCTATAGAACTGTTGCACAGTTGCTGCAGGCAATGATCAATAAGTAAGAGGAGAGAGAGGATGCCTCAAATTCCAGTATGTTTTCGGTCTATCTTTCCAACAGTCTTGAAAAGGAGAGTGATACAGTCTGACGCTTCAGGCCACAAAGGAATTGCTGAGCAGCTCTTGAAAAGAGTTAGATCTCCCCATAACTCGACAGTACGATTCTATACCAAAGCAAAATGAACGTTATCCTTTGCTGAGTAAAATGGAAGGGCACAAATTACTTTTCTTCAAGTAAATAGTCCGATGTCAAAAATGAGGGCTAAAAAAGACATAGCAAACAAAAAGACATATACAAAGTGCACTACAGGAAAAAAAGTTCTAGCTGGCACCTAAGACAGCATTCGTGCAAGAAATGAAAGAACTTAATGTCCCACAGGACTGGTTCTCCGGCTGCAGCCTGCTCACTCTCGCAGCAAGGACACTCTGCTGCATGGCCTGCCCACCAAGGGAGAGGGTTCTTCCTACTGACACACATAGGATGCATGTATGTCCTTCCTTCCACATCCATATGGAATCAGCAGAGGCTTTCCTGACCAATTAAAATAAAACTTAATTTTCATCTTTTGCAACTTTTGTTGCTAATTCATGTCCTTCTGTAATTAAAACCTACCACATACAAATTCGATATAGAGAAAAAAACCCACCATAGGTTTGATCCTCTTTCTTCCTGAAACAGATAGTGCAAAATCTCTGAAAAAGGAAATGCAGCAACTGAACCTGAAATGAGCTGTAACTTAATAGATGGTTCAGTTACTCCCAGAGGGGGTACCTCTCAGGGCTGAGATTCCTAAACTTTTAAAGGCTCAGTAGATAGAGAGCAGAAGAGAAGGAGCCTATTATCAGTAAAATAACTAATATGTTATTTGATATCAATTCAGTAACGGTCCAAACCCAATCCTCTTCAACAAGGTCTCTGTTGAAAAAAACATGATTTACTCAAAAAAGAGAACTTGTGTCTTCACAGCCGCAAACCCACTTCCAACCACAAAGACAGTTCCTCATTTTCAGTTACCACAAGTGGTTTTGCAGTGAGCAGACTGCTGTTTTCTACAGGCCAAACGAAAAAGGGCATTGAGGGAAAGCAGCCTTTCTTCCCTTTTGGTCATTCCTGGGCTGCCCTGTTGACAGACCCCTCCTGTGTGGTCACAGTAATCATATGCTCTCACTCCTGATCTCCCCCAGCCATGCTCATGTGGTCGCTACAGTGAGATTTGCACTTGTCTCAGACCGTTCCACTTGTCACTGAGAATAGCACGAGATGGAAGAGACGGTAGGAATTTTTTTTTTCCCCTATGGAAAGGCATATTTTCCTTTACCCTTGCTTGTTCTTTGGTGTAATCAACTGTCTCTTCATTTTATGGAAAACAAGAAAACTAAACCATGACCTAAAATCAGGACTGTGACAAGATCAAGATTTGGGAAATGCAGTGATGTTACTAAAAAGATAATAAATCCTTAGATAACATTTTTTTTTTCATTTGTATAGTTCGGCAATTAATAAAATCTTTAAGGTACTATTCATAGCACTAGAAAAATGAACTTTATGTAGAAAGTTGTCCTCACATTCTTACTCAATTTTCAATTGCAGAATGTTACTTCTGAAATTGTGTGACTATTTAAACTGTGAAACTCAAAGTATGAACAATTACTATAGAGGTTCACATTTAAAGAAAAATTCACTTTTCTGTCAAAGGTAAGTCTGACAAGGCTAATAGAATCTATTTATTAAACAAGTATTTATAATATAGATCTTCAAAATCAAGACACTTGCTTATATTGATACACATTATGCAATCTCCAATGTATTTCAGTACCTTGGTGCCATGAGCTGGTATCCTGAAATGGAAAAATATGAAAGAAGAGCAGCTTCCCATGAAACTCATAGACATCAGCAATGGGTAACACAGTTGGAACCCCAAGAAGTGCAGTGAGAAATTCAGAGGACAGCCTCCAATAAACAGCAACAGCAATTTCCCTACGTCGGTAAGAGCACTGCTATTTCTTCAAAATACAGACAGGTAACTCTACCTGGTGGCTTTCCTCGAGAGAACTTTGCTTGAAATTGGATTTTTTATGCAGAAATAGCAGCTTTTTGCTGAAATTACTGTAAATATAAATATCAAATGCAAAAACCTATTTTTCAGTGGATCTCTTGGACCTATTGGCAGATATTGGTATTTCCCCTTTCCTTCAGGACTCACTGCTTAGGCATCATATAAAAACAGAAACAGCTTTTGCATAATTAATGAAACACAGGGGCTGAAAATAGACCTCTTTCCTTCCCTTTCCTGCCTACCCTTATTAAAAAAGCAAACAAAATCCTAACAATAGAGCCTGAAGGTTAAAAGGCCCTTAAGAATAGCTACCAGCCAGCTGGTCTGAAAAGAACAGTGTGAAGCAAAATGTATCACCTGTAACACAGTCTCTTTGAATGGCAAGATCTGCACAGGAACAAACATCAGGAATTAACAGAAATGAGAGAAAAAATAAGCAAGTAACACAAGCGGTGAGAAGGTGAGGACAGTACCAGCATATCAAAGGTGTACTATATTTACACCATCAGCAAGGGATGTATGTCAATTTCCTCAAAATGGCTTTGACTATACAATGATTGTTTGGTTTGTGAAATAATAAAAAAAAACCAACCATACAAAAACCCCACAAAATACCATCTTGTAAAGTGCTTCCAAATGTTTTATCTTTTTACATACATTTGCAATGAATGAAATGCTGCCAATATTCTATAGCTAAAATATTCCCCATTCCACTAAAATACACATATAATTACACAAGAAAGTGTGTAAAACTGACAAACCTAGGATTGCTGAGTACTTTGGAACCATTGGTTCCTACTGGTTTTCCTTTACAGGGAGACCCAACTCATTTCGGAGAGACCTGCAGAATGAGAAGTCCTGTATATGCATGCATTTCAAATTATTTTTATGCCGTAAGATCAGGATTTTCTGTCATCTTCTCCCTTCCTTACACTTTTGGACACAGTTACAGGCTCTAAAGTACAGGCAAAAGGGCCTGTAAGTAGAGCAGAAGTGGCTGTCATCTCCCCTGGCCTGATCTTTTGGAAGATATGAAAGTCAGTACAGCTTTGTATGCAGACTTGTGTTCCCAGGTTTTCCTACTGTTTTCCCGTTGGGAGTTTGGGTCCTTCACGGAATTTTTTGGTCCCATCTGGAAGGGAGACACTGTGAGGTGAAGGAGTTGTTTAGGAAACAAACGGGGGTAATTAAGAAATGAAAAAACATGGCCAAGCACTCCCACATACCAGGACAATTGCTCAGCCAGAGAAACAGATCTCGGGAGTTTGGGCTGTGAGGTTGTTCTTGGGAGTTGCGGGTAATGCCGCGAGAGGTGGGGGGACTCCGAGGCTTGGCTCAAGGGTGCAGGGGCTGGGCTCTGCCTCTTTTCAGCTTGGCGGTCGGGGAAGGCGGTTGTGCAAGGCAGTCAGCGAGTGTCGGTTTGTCCCAAGAACACTGCTATGTCGTGACTTTCTGCCAATAGGATCAGCTGTCTCCACTGTCCCTGCCACAGCAGGGGTTGCTGCTACACTGTAGCTTGTCATCTGCCCCCGGGTCTGCCCACCTCCGCTGTTTCAGCCACTGTTCAAGGATACTACTGCGGTCCAGCTCGCCGCCCGGACTGCTCCTTGTGAGTTTTGCCATTGCGACGTGGAGAGGTCACTGCGCTCCCGCCACAGCGCCCCCTGCAGCCGCGGGGGAGTCACCGCAGCCGCTCTACCCCAACACGAGCCAACAGCGCCCCCTGCCGGTTGTGGTCATAACTACACCAAAAAGGGAAATTGCTCAATGGGCAAGAAAAGGCTGTTACCGGGTTTCTCGTTTTTTTCTGTTGTCGCTGTTTTGCCTGTCTCTTTATATATCTATATCTATCTCCTACTAAAGAACTGTTATTCCTTTTCCCATATCTTTGTCCGAAAGCCCCATAATTTCAAAGTTATAATAATTTGGAGGGAGGGAGTCAACTTTTCCATTCCAGGAAGGTTCCCAACTTCCTTGGCAGTCTTTTAAACCAGGACACGTTTTTAGATAATTTTCTCTTAGGCTTCTTCAGTTCTTCTCTACAATATAAAGTAAATTACAATGGGAGGATTGCTGTAGCACCTTCCAGATAGACAATTAATTTGTCAGAGGATGAGAAGCCAACACACTCTTCACCTAAAACCACAAAAACTAGCAAGGTGCTCACTTTGACATCTGATTTTCACCTTTGCCTGTGAGAAATGTGAACATTTCTTTTGAGCAGCTGAAAGCTGCATATAAGCAGCCCTGGTTTAGATATTTGGGTTTTGAAAGGCCTTCAACCTTCATCCCAGCTAGTTGCTGTCACATGGAGAGAAGCAGGGTGAAGAGAAGTCTGGCTGACAAAGGCTATTGATTGTATACGTGATTTCTCCTCAGCAGCTAACCCCTGGAGAGCCTGAAATAACCTACTACTATTTTGAGGTGTTTCACCTCAGACTGTGGCAGGCAGCGCTAGGCGGGGTTGGGTGACACCCCCACCCAGCCTCCCCGCTGGCCGCGCACAGTGACTCCCGGTTGGGCAACCTGCGCGGCCAGCCAGCGGGAACAGCTTCCTTCCTGCCACAAAACGAGAAAAGACTTTTGAGTTACCAATTACATCGGGTTCCACTGACAATTGAAGGGCTTCCAGCACACGCTGGTTCCCGCATCCCCGCGGGCGGCCCGAACACTCGCGCTCAGGCGATGCTTATCCCCTGTCGGGGCCCCTTCGCGCTCCGGGAGATTCCCCCACGACGCCAGTTCCCCACGACCCCGGCCCGCAGCCCCCGGCTGCACCGGCCGCCCTATCCCTCACCCCCCCCCTGCCGTTCCCACGGCTCTGGGACGGCGGCCGCATCCCGGCGGCGGCGACCGCTCCTCATTTTCGTCGTCGTCTTCTCTTCCTTTTTCTTCACGTTCTGATCCTCCTCCTCTCCCCCCGCTAGCCGTCCCCGCCCAGCAGCGCCGGGCCCGGCAGGTACCGAGCAGGTGGGCGCGGAAGGCGACGCCCTCCCGTCCCCCCGCACGACGCATGGTCGCGG
>VZRJ01006051.1:150585-219618 GCA_013397565.1 Ptilonorhynchus violaceus
CGGCCGCGGCCCCTCGGCTGGCCCGGTCCAGCCGGGCTGCTGGCCCTGAGCGCCGGGCCCGGCCTAGCTCCGTCCGGAGCCGGGCGGCTCCGGCACCGGGCGGCTCCCGTCTTTCCGCGCCTCACTGTCCATCGTCGTATGGAGCTCCCGGGGGCCGGCAGGGCTCCCTCTGCCCTGCAGCCGAGCCGTGCTCTGCAGGGGGAACCGGCCGGCCATGGAGCAGCCGCGGGGCTGGGGTCGGCACAAGTTCCATTGCTCGACGAGGCTGGGACAGACCCCAGGTGCACCAGCGGTACAACAAAGAAGTGTTGACGAAGTTGTAGGAAGGCTTGTATCAGTGCTAGGCCTGCTTTGGGTTTAGTCTGTACTTTCCTTAGCCTAAACAACAGGTTCGTGTACTCTAATGTGACGCAAATACTGCATCTTTTCCTATTTCTGTATGAGTAAGTTCGTTTTCGGAATATCTTCTTGCATGTTACTATAAAACCGTACAAAAACTACTTGTTTACATTACAGAACTATTTGAAGGCTTCAAAAGATAACCACTTCAATTAAAAAACAAGCTGCTTTTTAAAAAACCGTATTTTTCAAAAAAAATGCTGCTTTTTGGAAATCCTTGTAAATTATGTCTTCTGACTGTGTTCTGATGCTTTGTGTCCAGTACCTAAAATACTGTTAGGCACTTGCTGTAAAGCTGTGGAGGGTGTTTCATGAACTTAAAACTGTGTCTTAAAGCAAGATATCCGTGTAGTCATAACGATTCCCCATAACTCTCTGGACTTTGAAATGGTATTGTTAATCAAACCGACTGTTACAAGGAAAACATAAGATGCAGTAACTGAACAGGTAATAGAGAATATTTACATTTGAGCGGGTTAGATAAGATGCTGTCAGAGTAACTAAGCTAAGTGTGTCAGAAGGTATGACCCTAAAGTATATGTTTTGAAAAGCACGGGTTTGTAGAAACGCCTCAATTAACTGAACTACTTTCAGGCACATGTTTCATATCTTCAGTTTCGTTGCTAAGAAAAAAAAACCAGCACCAACTGTTCTCTAAAAATAAAGAATAGTGCATGAATTTATGTGTAAATTGATTTCCAGTTTGTTTTTCTATAACTTGATTTTTTCTTGTCAAGTCAACGCACTTTTAATTTTTGTTATACTCAACTGTAAAACTCATCTAGTCAAGTTCTCAGCTTTTCTACATAAATAGTATGTTGAAAGCAGAGTGGAGGTAAACATCTTCACAGAATCTGGGTGTCATGTGATTTATGGCAGGTTGATAGCTTTCTAAACATGGCTTGCTTGAAATTACACATTGGTACAGTTTACATTGAATACTGGATGACTTTCACGTTGAGGTTCTAAAAATTGTGGTCTGTTCTTTCCCCTTTTCCCCAGCCCTTTATGCTCTCTAATCATAGGCTTATCTTATTACAGTTGCAGTTCTCTGCTCAATCTTGAGGACTCGAGTGTTGAAGCTCTAGAGATATTTAACCAGGCTGTTTTGGCTTACTGTGTGACATGAGCCAGAAATTCAGGAACAAATGAACGGATTGAATATTTCTGTCTCTTGGAGGGCACTGTCTTAACCAGAGAAGTGGAATGAGCACCTAGAGGTGGTAACAGCTTTGATGTCTAACTTAAATCCACAATTTCTGTTGGAGCCCAGTGGGACTCTTCGTACTTTTGACCTTCTAGCACAGCACATGACTCAACATGCTGTACTGATAAATGCCTTTTTGCTGTAATGTACGTGATATTTGATCTTGTAATATCCATGTTTGAATTACTCATTAGTGAAGCTTCAGACTGTAAATGCTGCTCCTTAGGAAAGGAAAATTTTGCGAGTTCTGTAGGATGCTAAATGCTTGCTTTCGCAATCAGCTGAAAAGTCTGGGCTGCCTGGCTGCTACAGGTGCTGTTTCTGTCACTCTGGGGCATGGAGGGGCCGCTGGATGCATCAGTAACATTGACATAATTTTAGATTTTGTTTGTTTGGATCACTACTTCAATGAACACCAGAGGAACAATTGAGACATTAAACTATGATCCTAGATACTCTTTGTAGTAGTAATTTATAGAGCTCTTTTGGAGGGCATAGTGCTGCTCTCAGGCCTGAAGGGCTTAGTTAAGAAAGCATGTGGTGCTCTGGATCTGATTTATTTCAGTCTTTTCTTTGCCTGTTTCTGACTGATAACAAGGCAAATACTTTGAAATAACATTAATGATTCAACTACCTGATTTTTGTTCTATGGAAAAGCAAAGGAATGTATCAAATAGTCTAACTTTGACTACTTTGAGTACTCAGAATCTGTGAACTCCAAAACTGACATAGTTTCAATGGCATCTTAAGTAGTGATGACTGATAAATTAGAAAAATTACCTTGGAGTGGGGGAAATGGTGAAGAGCCATCACTCTGTGTTGCTGAGGTCAATACCTTTTGCAGACTACTACTGATACTTTGGGAATCTCACTGGCTAGTAAGCAAGTGTACATACAGAGGGAAATTGATTTTTTTTTTTTGTCTTTTTTTTTTTCCTTTCCACTTGCTGAGCTGTAAAATGTTTATCTGAATCTATAAGCAATTAAAATACCTTTGCCCATGACAGATCAGGCTTTCAAAACCAAGCCACTGGCTAATTGTCAAAACTGCAACTATAGTTAATTTGGCTGAAATATTAATCCAAATGTAGTATTACTTACAGTGTGTATCTAGCATAAGGTAGCCCTTTAGAGCTTTCATTGTTGTTTAGGCATGTGACTAATTTTCATTCAGGTTTGTGACATTTGTTATCTAGGTCAGGTGTAAAATTTCTTATCTGTATAAAGTTTTCAGTAAGTTTTTTATCATAATGTAGAAATAAAGTTCTAAGTATACTTATAGTAAGGGCAGCTATGAGATTATTTTTGTGCATATTAATGAATTTTTTTGTGGTTATGCCCAACTTTAGAAGTTTTTGCTGAAGTCTGTTTAGTTACAAATCAGTACTTTAAGTTTTGTAAGAAAAAGCAAATGCTAGATGTCCCATTAATAATTTGTAATAAAGGAGTAACTTTTATAATTTGCATGATTAATACTGGTTAGAGATGTCAGTAATGAAAAACTAGTTTATTCTGTAGGAATAGTGTTTTGAGAGGCCTTAGGAAAGAAAATATGAGAATGTTACTTGGTAGCATTAGAAGTAGGTAAAATGGAGTATGGATATTTTATACTGCTTAGAAGTGGGACTCAGCACTTGGATAAGATATAATGAGTAAGGCTAGGAATATGCTGTTATTTGTAAGATCTCGCCATGGTTGATACGGTAAACAGGAACTGGTGAAGAATGCAGAAAGAGAAGTGACACAGCAGTAAGCTAACTAAGAAAACTGTTTTGGCTGATTTTAAAGTGCATGTGGCCAGAATAAGTTTGTATATCAGAGCCAAAGGACAAATTGCAGTAATTCTTGAGATAAAACATTAAAAAAAAAAAAACCTGAGTGGCAGTTACAGCTCATAATTGATAAGAATTAAACATTTTATCAGGAAAGGACTTGTAAGATTACTTGTGCATATGAAAACAGCATGAAGTAAGACTTGAAGGTGGACTGCAGGTCTGAGTAATGGGCAACTTCATGTGTCTGAGTAGTGTTGGGACTCCTCAGTTTGAATTTAAGCTGCAGTCTATCCAAAAAACATTGACATTGCCGTTTTAAAAGGACTTATCCCCTTTACAAATAGGGAGAACTGAATCATTAGTTCAGTGGTGATTCTTTAATCTTTGCATTTGTTGTTAAATGAAATGTGGAGGGAGAAGATAAAATGTAAAGGATAGGGTCTTGTGTGGAACAGGAGAGTATTGAGTGTTATGCCTGGACTTCTTTTGAGATCTGTCCTGTTCTACAGAAGACATGTAACGTCTCTAGACACTTCACTAGTATCCACTAGAGTGAGTTCCCTGAACAATTTTTTGGTGATAATCTTCCGTTCTAGAGGGAATGACATTGGGTTTTGACCATTCCTTTGAACCTAACTTGTACCTGATTTTCACAGTAATGGATCGTATCAGACTCTTAAGAGCAAGTGGCTCAACCATCGTTTTTACCAGAGTGTGTTTCTCATACTCGTTTTCCTCACAGCTTGCTATTAATGTTTTTACAGCATAGTTCACTCCCTTAGCTTATTTACTCATGGATGAGAAGTGTTTTGAGACCACTTGTGAACAGTCTACAAGGCACTGCATCTCGTAGCTGTAGTTGTCTGAGACAAAGCATCAATTCACAAAGTGTGGGTTATGGTTAAGGAGTAAAAGACAGAAATTTAGGTGTTAAAATCACATAATTGTCAATAACCTCAGTGTTGCTATCTAAATTTCCTACTCAACTTACTTTAAGATAGAAACTCAGCTAATGGAAGTTTTTATCTTTACTTCAGTGACTGTAGTGGTTACATCTCTCCTGGCCATGCTGGTACCTCGTGCTAGACAAATAATTTGTGTCTTCATATGCAGAGTGAGTCCTGCTACAGGTTTCAGTCATTGTGTATCTCTGTTGTGAAGCATTATGTATTGCTAAATGAAGGGTGATCTAGTAGGATAGACCTGGAATGAGTGCCTCATGATGTTAAGGCTTCAGCGTTCTTGCATTCAGATATATTTTATCTGTTTTGGAGGCAGTCAAGTGGCAAAAGTCTCCCAGCATCTCTGTGGTTAATCAGACGGTCAAGCATGCCACTCATGCTCCTGATAAGTGCTCTGGAATCCTCTAGTGTACGTATGCAACAGGATGAAAACAATTTGTAGTCACAAGCTGTTGTGTTGTAACTTACTGGTTCTTCACAGCTAAGAATCGTATTGAGGAATTTAGAGGAGAATGAAGTTTTAATGTAGGATTCAGATGAACAGTCGTGTTTTGACTGCAAGATTTCCACCAAGATGTCCAGATAGCCCTTGCTTAGGAGAACACCAAGGAAGAAGTAGTTTCTTGTTAGAAGATAAAAATAGAGCTTGTTATTTCATGCAAATATGTAAATGAAAGACTTTGTTCTTCCTTTAATGGAAAATTGGTGTGATATCTCGGCATTATCTGCTTCTAAATATCGTTTTGAATTTTTTATCACTAGAATGTTTTTCTCTCTAGTTATTTCTTCTGGAGGTCTGAAGGATTTAGTACAAGCCGAATTTGTTGGAAGGGAGGAGGTAAGAGCCATCTTGGACTGTGCAGTTTCGAGATAAAAACACGATAATGGGGAAATATTCTAATTTGAGATCTTGAATTTCTTATTTTGAAGGAGTTCTGGTACTTCTGCCTGAAAAAACTCACTTGTTTTTTCTTTAGAACTTACGACCCTTATTGCTCTACTGTTAGTATTGCCAGCATTAAGAACTCATCTACTGCTGTCATCGATAGTGGCTGGAGTTGCCAGCAGTGGCAGCAATTGCCACTGACAGCTTTTAGCTTAGTGCTGGAATGAGTGGAGTGAAGCATTGAAGACATTTGTATGTGATGAGTGAGTGCCACCTGGGAACTTTGTACTAGTTCATTAACCAACGTGAAAAAAGGCCTGATCCTGTCATTGACCTGTTATAGGCTGAACTGTCTGCAGAGTAGATGGGGTTTGTGGAGCTCTTAAAGGCTCAGTTTGCTGGGAAAGTTTGCTGTTGACTTAAAGCTGTGTGGTAAGATTTATGGTGTCCTCTCCTCCAGTGAGCCTGTTTCATAGGCTTTTCTCTTGAGGAATCTTTGTAGTACAGAAATAAAACTTAGTATAGTACGGGAGACTTACAGTTTCTTTACCTAATACCTAGAAAATAAAATACAGGAAGTAACGAAAATGTGTCTTAGGCACTAGACAGAGTTGCTTAGTGGTACGTAGGGTACAATTTCCTCAAAAAAGGCTGGCCTTATGTGTTACTTGTGCACAGAGGGCTTTTTTTAATTGGCTAGTCTGTTTTTCTTGTAACAGTAAATCATACAAAGTGGATTTAGTGGAACTAGAACTGTATCTTCATGGGTGGTTTTAAACAGCCCACTCTACCAGGACGTGACTCAGATGCTGTACAAGATAGTTTGGTTTCTTTCTCAAGGTATTTGCTTGGGTACTCTGCCACACTAACTCTTGTGGCTTCCAGACGTGTTGTTTATGCCTGGATAACCAATAAAATGGGAACAGTAGGTGTGCAATTACCTTCAGGGGCAGTTGCAGTTAAATTTGAAGATCCTGAACTTTGCTGTGATTGTCACATGACAGGAACCGTGTTGTAGAAGGGCCAAATGGAAAAAGAAAAGATGCAGTTCAGACAATCATAGGGACACTTTCTGAGAAAGCTGCTCACTTGCTTAATTCTTGAAATTCAGTAGTGTTTTCTCAGATACTTGTGAGTTAAAGGTAGACAGTTTTGCTGACACCTCTTTGTGCAGTGAATGACACTTAAGGCATCTCAAATTAGAATGTCTGTGTTAAGAATATAGGATTCTGCAATAAGTTCATTAAATGAATTACTCAATTCCTGTAGACATAGTGTTCTGTGGAGGTGATCATTGCTGGCAAGGAAACTGTTGCTGTAGAGCTCCACAACACACTGACAGATTTGCAGATTGCTTCTCACTTCAGGCATTTGCTTTCATACATGCATCCCCACCTTGGTGAGACTGTTTTCCCTCTACTGTTTATTTAGCTTTTTTTAGGTTTTCTGAGAAACAGTGTTAATAAATTTTTTAGTTCTCCAGTGTGTCTAGCTTAAAGCTGAAAGGTCACACTAAGGTTGTAAGTGTTTCTGTAAGACAGTTTCACGCACTATTTTCCCCTTCAGAACCTTGTGTGTAATTCAAAATACCCCTGCATTCAGCTCCTTTCCCTTCAATGCAAATGTGTTATTTTGCCTTTATCTCCCCTTGTTCATTAGCCACTCTGCAGCATCGGGGTGGTGTATTTAATGAGCACGGCTGTGCTCCCATATAAGCATATTTTGCCTGTGAGGGTACTGTGCCTGCAATTGAGAAATACCAGCCTAACAAAAGAAAATGTGACTTTTGCCTTTTTGAACTCTTAATTATGCAAAGATAACTTTTGCCTCTGAGATTGCAAACTCTTTTAAAAAATGCATTTACTTCAAGTATTATTGATGATGACTTTCCTAAAAGTTAGCCAGCACTTGCTGAGATTAAGTAACAGGCCCTAGTACTTGTCTTGCTGTCTAGGCTGAAGAGCAAGAATATTTGAAAGTAAGCACTTGGCAATTTTAATTGTTTTCTCCCCTCTCAAGGTGACAGCGAAAAGATTTATTTATCTGTATATGATTTGTGGATGAAAAAACAAATTAGTATTAATTTGTTGTATTAATATTTTTCTGTGTTAGGGATAAAGAAAAGTGAGAGATTTTTTACAACCTCCTTAGTACATTTTATAACAGCAGCATAGTAATTTATTGACTTAAAAAGAAGTTAAGTTGCTGTGTAGAAACTGTAAAGTAGGCAATTATATTTTAGGAATCAATTTAACCACTATTTCTTTTGTAAGCTCCATCCTGCTGGTTTGCCTTGAAGTCCTGCATCGTGACCTCTGCCCTCCAAATCTTGTGTCTCCGCTTTCATTATGTTCTCCTTGTACTCTCTTAATACACACTTTTATTTTTTAGCAATTTTTCTGCCCTGTCCCAGTAAAAAGGTTTCCTCCCTTTACTTCTTCTTTTCCTCTTGTTCCTCAAGTGCTTCCAGAATCTTCCTTTCTCCCTTCAGCTCCTGCATCCATAATCTGCACAAAGATCTCCAGGTAGGACTGACTCTCTTCCTCACCTTTCTCCCCTCCACTCTCTTTTTCCCCCTGCTTCTCAGTTCCACAACTGCTTTGTTCTTGAGGATGAACTTTGTCTCATCAGACGTGTAGTCCTCCCCATACCCAGTGCCAGGATAGACATGGTGTGTGTTGTAACTCAGCAGAGCACTGCACAAGGAAAGAGACAGGAGAGGAGGCAGTGTCTGTGCCAGGCAGCTGTTTGCTGCTGCAGACACAGAGTGCACCTGAGCGTGAGACCTGGCCGTTACACATTTCTCACTTTTTTAATCTTCACTGGCCCAAAGTAATTGTTAATGTTGTTATAGGGAAGTGAATTGTTAGTGGATATGAGAAGGGTCAGCAAAAGCCGGAGTATGGCATTCCTCAGGCTTCTTGCACTGCTCCGCCCTTCACTGCTGCTTCTCCAGGGAGGACCGGACTCTCCAGTTTGTAAGCTGCTATATTAAGAAACTGTATACTGGAAGATACAGCTTCAGCAACTCTACAGGCTCAGATTTGAAACCACAGAATTGCTTAGTCCTGCTTGGACTGAACTGTAAGTTATTTCCTGCTCCTCTAACCATGTGACTGCTCTATCTGAGCACAGCTAAGATGTGGTCATTCTTTGTGAGTAGACATTTTTTCCCTTTACTCCCTCTCAGTCAGCCAAAGCAAACAGAAACATCATTTGGCTTATGACACTAAATATACACAAAGGCATCCAAATAGGCTTCTCTTTGTAAAACTGTGCTTGATTTTTGTGGTTAACTGAAAAGAGGAAGAAAACTATGAATATCCTGTAGTGGTGTGTGTTCTGTGCAATACCACAGGCAAAAGCTTCCCCTTGCATTTGCAAAGAAGCAAGCACTAGTTTGTAATAAAGTAAATGCAGGGGTATTTTTTTCTGTATTTGCTTTAGTTTGTAGTTAAGAGTATCTTAGGTGTGAAATTCATTTTATAACTGGACATGCATTTATTAGCATTTATATTTTTAGCAACCTGGCAACAGTTTAAAAAAAAAAATACAGAGTTTGGGCTTAATTTTGTGCAATGTCATGTCAACCAGTATTTTTTAGCCATACAATAGGTATTGTAATTTTGACCTTTCTTAAACAGTGTTGGCCTCTTTGCGTTATGCTGTGCTGTTAGCACTGTTCTCAGTTTGTGTAGCTGGAACTTGAAAACCTTGCATAGCTTTAAGGGGTGATTGCAACAGAAAATGCTGGTTCCACTTGATGTCTAGAACTCAGCAGCGATTCAACAAACCATTTCTTTATTTAAAAAAATAGTTTTGTCTTTAAGGGATTTGTCCATATCATATTCAGGCATCAGTATTTCTATTTTTGAGAGACTGATAATACAAGTGTTATCTCTGCTCAGAGCATGCCCTTCCTTGCCTTAGTTCAAGCATCTAGGTGCAACATACCTCTAGTTGTATTACAGTTTTGTTTGATACGATGCATGGTGATGGATTTGGTGCTAAATGTTTTGCTGGGATATGTAGATCTCGCTCCATGTCATGGTTTTAACTTCATCTTTTTGTGTCATTTAGGAGGTCTTGCTTTGAATGCTTCTGTTCTTGTTAGGGACTTTTCCTTAACAGGCTCTTTGAACACCCCTGGTCTTTTCTGCCTGTAAATGGCAAATCCTATTTGTTTCTTTGCCTTCTGTTCATATTGTTTAGATGAAATTTGTTAATTAAACAAGTAAGTGTTCATACTGCTGCTCCAGGCTTCAACTGTGTAACCAAGGACTCCATCTCTTACACTGGCCCTACCTGTCTGTACCATACCTTTATGTCCCTGATAACGTTTAAACTTGGTGGCAGAAGGAAGCATCTTGTCCTTTTTCTCACCTCTGGTCTGTCAGCCAGCTGTGCTAACATCCTGATGCTAACAAACCTAACTAGGGCAATAGCATGAACTCAGGCACTGTTCCGTGACTGCTCATGGTGTTCAGTTTGTTGGCACACTTCCTGGCACAGTTTTGAGTGCTACCCTAGTAGTTGCTCAGACTAATAATGAGCATGGATTTGGGACTAAAACAGTATAAACACAGCTCCTGATACATGGTGTGGGGTAGGGTCATCGTTGCCTGATTTGTGTTGTGTTGGGAAGAGAGTTTGTTCATCTGTGCATATGTGCATTCTGCACCACTTCCCATTGTATCCTGAAAGTGGCCTTGGTCTTAGTAACTAATATTTGCACAACCAGTGAAAGCTGCCAGGAGACAAAGGCAACTATGGTGCTGGGGATGGGGAGATGAGAGCTGTCTGTTCTGGCATTGTCAGTTGCATGTACATCACAGAATAAGAGTCAGCTCTGCTGCTGTGCATGTAACTGTCTGCTTTGACATTAGGTTCAAGTCAAACCTGGTTTTCCTGCCAGCAGTAAAATTCAGTATTGCCTTTCTGCTCCTAGAAATTGCTTTTGGAAACCTGAGAAAATGCAGGTGTCTAGAAGTTTCCAGTAGATGAAAGTGTGCCTGTGCATGTAACAACGTGCTGCAGTGGACAAATTATCCAGTCTATCTGATACTGATACTGTGAACACAAGCTCATAAGGTTTCTGATCTCTGATTTCAGAGGCGAAAAAACCAGATTTTGCCTTCTAAAGTAAGGAGATGTAGCTAATTTGTAGCTGTGCTTCTCCAGAGTGCATGAGGTACAGCAGGGATGACCTTAAAGGCTGGTGCATTTCCTTCATTTCTTGGTTGCAGAGCAATAGCCTACCAAGAAAATGTATTCCTGTCTGAAGGTTTCTTTTCTAAAGAGTAGTTTGTAAGTAAGTTAAGAAAAGTTCTGTGCATCTTCAGAGCCTCCAGAGATGTGCGGAGTTCTCTTGGAATCTTACCTGAGGCTGCATTTTGGAGTGTTTTAGCAGTTTTCCGTCAGTTCAGATGCAATAATTTGTTTCCCGATTGAGCTGCAGAGACAATTGTAGGGTTTGAAGTAGTGTAATTAGTGATAGTTTAATCATCACATACTCCGTCTGTTCCAGTATCTCACCTTAATCATTGGTTCTGTCTGGGGTGTAAAGGTATGAGCTCAGGAGCCTTTCCAGTTCTGTTTTCTATGTTCTCAAGATCTGTTAGATGGTGTTTGCATGCCTCAGCTCTGTAAACATTTCCCTGAAGTTTTTATTTTACCATTTTTCCCCCTCGAGTGTCTGGTTATTCCGTCTCTCCTCTCAAGCCATATTTTTTGCCAATGTCACTTTTGTAAGTCAGCACTGGCAGGAACTGGTTCCCTTGTGAGGTTTGGTACTGTACAAGCAGTTCTCTCCTACAACAGGTGGCGTTTGCTTCAGAGCAGGAGGGAGATAGCAATCTATCATGGATATAGAAGCTGAGTGCTTTTAGTCTTTATTTCAGGATGGTGACTTGCATGTCAATTCTGGCTGCAATAATTGTTTTAGCAATGAAATGATGCAGTACCAATAGCCATATGACTGTAAATAACTTCTCCAACGTGACTGCATATAAGAAATATCACTATGATGCAAGTCTGAATTAGCAAAGGGCATTGCGTAGTCGGCTTATTCCAAATAAAGAAACCAGCCATAAATACGGGTGTCTACCATGCATCATCAAGGCTGTTTTTCAATTCAGATGCTTTGGGCACTTGGTTAAGTGCAACATGGGGCCTGGTTTGTCGGAGTTACCTAGTCCTGAAGTGAGCTGACTGACATGCCACTTCTTTGACTCAGGAATTCTTCAGAGGACTGTTTTTTGTTGCAGAACTGAAGATTTTACATAGGGATTCGCAGATTTCGAGATCTCAGTTCCACATCAGCTAATAAAAAACTCGAGTTGTGTATCATATTGCACATAGCATGGTGGATGGCAGTGGCCTTCTTCTGAAGGATGCGTTTTTGAATAACAGATGTTCAATGGGACACTTCCATTGATGAAGCTGACAAGCCTTCAGTTTATTCTGTAAATCTGTTAAATCTGCCCTCTTTGCCTGGGAGTGGATACTAGACTATCAGGAAATCAAGGTTCTTTTATTCCCCCTTGCCCCTCAGGCTTTCTCAAGGTCCAGCTTACTGGCATTCTCCATCACCATCTTCCTGTAGGAAGCAGTGTTGAAGCTTCTGGCAATTTATCTCCTAGCTCTTTTGAGGACCCAGTTATCCAGGCTTAAATCTGATGTTCATAAAATCAACCATACTGGACCTCTAGCAATGTATTACTATTATATAGGTCCCACACCTCTGATAATTTATTCCAGGAGACTGGGAGAGGTACCCTATTTCTGTATTCATGTAAAGTTTTTTGAGTAGGTTCTAATTTTTCTTGAACTTTGTCTTAGTGAGGTAATCAGCTTGTTTTTTCTGAACTGTATACTCACAGGACTGCTGTCATCTTTCATGCACTCATCATCAAGAGCTTTCTGTTTCTATACTAACAGATTGAAGCTGTTCAGGTGCTCAGAGCAATTGGTATAGCTAGTTGGTCACAAAGGAAGGGAATATCTATACAAAAACTGGAAATCCAAAGTCTGCTTTGACAAGGGGTACCTTCTTGCAGTCATTGGGATTTAAGGTGCATCAGTGCCGTTACAGAGGAATATCTTGTTTGCAAAAGTGTTACACATCTGAAAAAATAATCAGTATGTCACTAAGAACTTGTTTCTGTCCAATGGTTATAACTAGCATTAATGTACATTTTTATCATGTTAGTATGGTGTAACAATATACCTGCTGAAGTTATACCGTCATAAAAGCACTGTAATTTATTGCATAAGTAAATGTTTTCAGAATAGTGACAAGCACTTGACCTGACAGGAAGGCATTTGCCAGTTCTCCCAAGCAGCAGGAAGCAGTAACATTGAGCATGTTAGCCTCTGTCAGCTCCAGAACAGACTTGGAGACTTGTAGAAAAGTAGTTCAGAAACTGAAGCATGTAATGCATCCAATGTGATGCTTGATTATGATAATAATACTGGCTAATTGGGACTGCGGTGCCATACAGATTGATGGTAGTCAGTGTTTCAACTTCACTGTGATCACAAGCAAAACTATCTTAAGATCTTTTTCATTTAAGTTAATATTTTGGCTCAACTTGCTATATTTCATTAATTCAGACGATACTCACCAAAAAGACTAAAGGTCAATTTCAGACCAAATGTTTCTTTTAAATGTTCTTTGAAACAAATATTTTCAATCGTTAGTTGTTAAAATATCTTAAACTTCTGTGTCCATGTTAATTATATTGGTGTGAACTTTGTGGATTCTAAACTCTTCTATTGGTCTAATAAATATTGATTTTCTTTATTGTAAGCTTTGTTTCTCACGGGAGTCTAGTACTACTTCAGTACTGTTGTAAGTAGAGTGAAATAATTTATATTTCTTGTAAATTCAGGTGGGTACACTTAACTTTTCACATAGCCTAAATGTTACTGTGTAGAACAATGTTCACAAGTTATGAACAGGAACACAGCAGTTATGAAGGGCTAGCTATCTTCAGGTGAAGATGAGGGTGCTTTTGTTCTGATCATCCAGATATGAGTATTTAAGAATTAAAGATTGACAACAATATCACTGCATGTGTTCCTCCCTTCTGCTATGTGAACTTGTACTACCAGCTCTGCACTGAAAGAAAAAATAAGTATTGTATGATATTTTAAATTTTTTTTAAACTGGAAACTGGTGACTGGATATGGATACCAAAGTGTTGAGTGCAGTGGAAAAATACATTCTGCTGCCTTCCTTCTACAACATTTTTGTTGCATAAATAAACACTTTATCATTAACTTTAAATAAGTAGATTCTTTGCAGGTTTTGCTCTTCTAAGTGTGTCCAGTAGAGCAGGCAACCTCGTTATTACAAACATTCTGGCACCTTACAGGGTTACAGAAGAATTTTGGCTTCAGGGAAGGAGCTTTCCCATTCAGCAGCCCTCTGTGCATTTATTTTCAGATAGTGGCTAGTGAGTTCAGAAAGGAAATTGTCAACTCCATTGTTAATATCTGAGTTTCAAAATCATTCTTAATCTGAACTTTTTTTTTAAATCCTAGCTTTGCAGAGCTCAGTTGTATTAATTTATTTTTTCACTCTGAAAGTTGAATATTGCAAACTCAGCAATTCTTTCCTTAAGGTTTGGTGTTTTTTCCCATCAATAAACTACACTCAGATGTTACCTTTGTACTACTCATTTAGATAATCAAGGACGAGAATGTAACAAAAACACAAACTGGTTTTTTTTTGGTGGGGGCTGAAGAAATTAAAGGTTTGTAATACCTGATCTGAGAGTTTAAACACAAATCTTGAGCTGCAGAGGCCATGCTACAGTGGAGATTTCATCTTAAGAATTAAGTGCTAAATGTACTGTGTAAAGAGTAAGTGTGATGGTGACTTACTAATTTGCAGCCATGATTTGTCTAAAATGGAAATAGGTGACTTAAATCGTAAGCCTGAAATCTACATATAGTTGGCTATAAAAGACCACCATTCTGTGACACTGCTTCCAGACTGCTCAACTTTGGTTACACAGAGGTGAATTTAAGTGGCTTTTGGCCTCCACAGCACACTGGTAAACGTAGTGCTGGTATCTGCAAAGAAGGAGCCCCTACAGGCAGTAATAACTGAAATTGTTAACTGTAATAAACATCACTTGACTCAAGGGGCATCCCCCATGGTCAAATAATATCGCTATTTCCTTATCTAAAACAGATGTGGAAATTAACCTGTAGTAACCTAGAGAAGCTAGACACACATCCCACACCCCCAAAAATAATTTCTGTCTGTGCCAGCATAATTCCTTTTTCTTCATCAATAGTTCTCAAAGCATGTTACAGACGTAGAGGTCTGTGTCTCCCTGTTACAGGTGAGGAAACTGAGGTACAAGGGAGAAATAAACACAAACATGCAACTGCCTGTTGCCAGAACAAAGTCAAAACCAGCAGTCTCCTGGGCATTCAGCTTGTCTCTAATGTTTTATCCCTGCAGTAAACTTTGAATATGGCCAGGGATCATAGACCTAACACACCTTCATGCCTTTTTTCCCCCCATAATATATCTACTTTCTTATATTTATCACTGGGAATAACTATTCATAGCAGACTCAGTTGCTGATATTAAAAAAAAAAAATCTTACATACAGTTACATTTTCTGGTATGTGACTAGAATTGCCATAACTCTTCTGGTCAAATGTGAACTGCTGAAGGAGGAATTAATACATGTTGAATTGTGGCACGGTGAAAGTGTGAGAGGGGTTGCATCTCTAAGTACCTTTATGTAAGTGGATTGAGTCTGCTTTACAGGACAGGACACAAGTTGTATACACAATTGCGAGACCTGTTGCTGGCTATTATTCAAAGAGGTTTTACTTTTAATAGCCTTTTCTCATATTTGTTAATATTTTGAAGGGAGTTCTTTGTTTTATGTTGGCATGAAATTAATGTGTTCTTATAAAAGAGTTCCTTTAAAACAATTTAAGCTGTTTTATTTCAATCTTCCCTAAGTGTCAAAAGTCAAAATTCCATATTATTTTCTGTCTTCAAATGTAAAGATCATAAGCAAAGTTTACTTAAACATCATCTCTGCAATGCAAATACTCATTTTTTAATCTTTTTTTTAAATCTGGACCTGGGACTACCACTGGGTGCTGAATAGCATTTTCAAGGACTTGTTAATGAGTGTACCAGAGCTGGGATAATTAATGAATTCCTGAGGTTTATGTTTCACATCCTTAATTTAATCAATTTAACTGTTTTAAAGATTTTTACTTCTGAACTTCATGTTACCTATACTATCAAGTGAGTCGATAAGGAACTGCAGTGGATCTAACTCCAAAATGGCACTCATATATTCAAAGTGGGTATGAGGATCTGCGTGTAAGAACCTCCATTTGATACGAAACTAGTGTGTAGGATCTAGAAAAATGTTACTGTGTAGAGAATGGAATGATTGGTGAAGGCTGAAGAAAAGAGGACCTTAGTGCGTGGAGGCAGTGAGTTGCTGGTAGAAGAGAATGTTGAGGGAATGTTTTATCTCATGTGTTGCATGAAACTCATAATTCTTGATTTGAATCTACAATTTCTGTGTATGACCATGAAACATAGTTTTGAGAACTGGTTAATCTGTGTATCTGTACAATGGTCCAGTTGTGTAAGGTTCATCCTAGTTTTGGGAGTCTTGATGAATTTAAGATTGATCAAAACTGAAAGGTAGACTTCAGCATTTCATCTAAAAATTCCCCAGACTTTGGCAAAAACAGTCTTACATGCTTTGAATCTGAGTGTTTCTTGAGAGGCTGGAGATGGAAGAGGAACTGCAAGACAAAATGTCTTCTGTAGTGAGAATTTTTGTTCCATGGCAGTAGACAGTGACTAATTTATGGAAAGCCTGTATGCAGCACACTCTCTTGTTCTGAAGGTAACTGTATGTACAACTTCAGCTCCAGAACACAAATGACTGTTCTGCCGTGTGTGCGGCATTGTGGCCAGCCAGGGTTTCAGCAGCATTAAGCAGTGAGGTGCAGCTCAGTGAGTGAGGCTGTGTGGGTAAACAGGAAGTGAAGCTATTCAGTTTCCTCATCAGTGGCAACCCCAGGTTGTGTATGTCAGCTGCTAAATGATCTGCTAAACTGAGATAGCTTGGAATATTATAATGTGCAGCGTACTTGTGGTTATGGTGATGTCGTATCTCAGGAAGGCTGAAGCCTTCCATGTGCTGTCCTGAACTGAGGTTGTAGGATTTAAAAATATCTTTATGCTGTGTCTGATAAAAGCATGTCTCTCAATCATGTGCAGTTGGTTAGGGTTTATATGCTATGCTGTTTACCCACATCTTAATTGTTGGTCTTCTGTGATCCACCGTTGAGCAATGAGTGTTTTGAAAAGGAGTTGGCCAGCTCTGACTGAACTGGGGGGTTCTGGGAAGTACTGGAAATGTAAATGAACTTCTATCTGAAGACACTTGGAAAAATGTGAGCTGTCTGTAACTGGCTGAGGAGTAGGAGTGAAGGATCTCTTTACTGGACAACAGCAGACTTAAGTCCAGACAAGCATTTTCCTGGCTCAGATTTTTTTAAACCACAGTCCCTTGTTTCATCCCTTTTTTGTTTTAACATCACTTAATGATCACTGGTACCTTCTCCACATCAGTAAAAGATCTTCAGTAAGGATATTGCAGCTGACTTCTGTGCTGATCAGGGCACAGGCAAGGCAGGGAATCTGTTCTTGGGGATTAACTTTTTTTTTTTTAATTGGTTGTGGTCTCCTGATTTGTTAAATGTTTTGGCTATGTGTTGTGTAGAACTGTCTTCTCATGTTTCAGAAATGATAGGAAATACCTGAAGTGGCTTTTTGCTATTTCTGAAAAATTTCTTTCTTGTCCCTTCAAATAAGAAAAGGCAGCATCTCTTACACAGTGGCTTTATTTCTAATAGCCTAACTTTATGTTTTTCTTAGCATCTGTACATGCAGCATTTTTAAATCAGTGGTCAATCATGGAAGTTAAGAAATGAGAAGGAAGCTTTAAGCTTAAAATTGAACACAGTTGTTAATTGTAGCAAATAGTTTCACAAATGGTTGAATTGGTGAGGCCTCAGTATCTTTAGCTGAGTAATTTTTCAACTTGCACCAAATAAAGCTTTATGCATGTGATTGATTATTTACAAAAGACTTTCTTGTGTCAGTTCTGTCAAGTAATGGGAAGTCTTGCTGTAGTTTTCCTGTCTGTGGAGCAATCAGTCTGTCTTTTGAAAATAATGTCATGTAAATGGCATAAAAATTAGCAGATTGTTTCCAGCTGCTTAACTTGTTGAAATCTGCCAGCAAACTTCTGAAGTTCTGTATGTCTTCTTTCTATGGGAAACTTGTTTAAAATCGTGTGGGTAACATCTGAAGGTAGTTATTTTGCAATACACAATTGTCTTTAAAGAGGAGATTATTAGTAATTTGTTGAATATATCTTTAGAAGCTGTAATAGCTTTAAAGATTGAAGTAATCACAGTTTGTCCAAATTGGAAATCAAGTGGTATCCAAATCCCTGGTGGATGAATGGTGTCACATTTAGACTCGGTTGTGAAGATTTTGGAGGCAACCTGGTGTGAAAACATAAATTATAAACCAGTCTGAGAGTTGCAAAATCTAACTTTAAAATCTAATTTTGTAGTCAAAATATTGTGGAGTCCTTGAAGAGTATTTTTAACAACAGAAAAGTGTGTGTCTGTATGTGCATGATATCAAGACAGTATCATCACACTTCTTTTGTACAAGATGCGGTAACCATAAATAGGCTGATACACTGTTCTTAGAGGCAACAAGCCTAAAAAGACAGTTAGATGCATCTATTGTACTTATTCTATCATCTGGGGCCATAATCCTTGCAGTCCTTCAGATGAAGGTGTCAGCAGTAAACAGGAGCAGTCTGCCTTCAGCATCACCAGCCTTTTCTCTCTCCAATTTCTTCCCATCTCAATCCCTTCCGATCTATAACTGAAAAGTAAGTAATTACAAGTTGACACTTTTGAATACTTATTGAGGCCTTTAAAATTTGGTAGTGATGTTAATTTATGTTCATATTTCTTGCTCTTAGGCCTGAATTGTACCTATACCATCATCCTAGACACCCATGCTTAGGAAGGCTGGATTATCTACTATCCAGGGCTAATAAATATTGTAGGATTCTGAACCTAATTAAACTCTTCCACGTTTCTGTGAAAGTGCTAGGAAATATTTTTGTCTACTCTAGCAAATGCCTCTGCTACTTAAAATGTTGAAATTGTTAGGGAGGCATACTTGCATGTTGTTTATGTGGCCTAATTAGTTAGGGGTCATTTCAATAGTGGCAGGCTTAGTCAATTCATTTAAAGTCACCATTGGAGGAGATTGCAGTGCATGCCTTCTGTAGGATTGCATGGTGGAGAGAATGTTCTCCCTGGAAGTGGGTTATCAGCCCTTCCTAGCAGGAAGGGAACACACTGTTCCCACATGGCGGGAGATTCCTCAGTGCCAAGAAAAAAAGCTACATTTTGTCTTGAAACAGGACCACCATGCAGAAGGGAAATTAAACGGCCAGAAAGAGCAAGTAGAGCTTGATTGTGTAGGGCAGCAATGTCTTCCCTTGAGAAGGTGGCAGTTCCGGTGCCTGGTCGCTGCTGCAGGTTTTATGTTTCTGTATTGAGTGATGAGATAAAGTGCATAGCGTGTTGAGCACTGCAGAAACATTTTTGGAAGCTCAGTGTATTTATGACCCTGAAGATAAAGCAATTGCAGAGCAACAGGGATTTATTATTACTGTCTTAATTCCAATTTTATTTGCTTTGAATAACATTAATTTATTAAAGTACTAACATTTAAGACCGTAATTGCTTAAACATAAGGGGTTTTGTGAAAAAACTAAGATTTCAAGTGCTTTCCTTGATTGGTCAGTGCTACATTTTGGTTGTTTTTTTCTTCAGAATATTTGTAATCTAGAGGAAAAAAATGTCAGCTACTGCATTCTAGTTACTTGCTTAATTTTTTGTGAATGAGGCTCAATTTTCTGTAGAGCACAGTCTCACTTCTG
Organism: Ptilonorhynchus violaceus; assembly: GCA_013397565.1. NCBI lineage: Eukaryota > Metazoa > Chordata > Aves > Passeriformes > Ptilonorhynchidae > Ptilonorhynchus > Ptilonorhynchus violaceus. Next base: position 169,860 of record VZRJ01006051.1, read on the forward strand.
CTTCTTGTCTTTCTCATTCATGAGTCTTAATGGTATTGTTTCCGTATCTCCTTCCATGACTCAGCTAATGCCGGACTATTACAGATTGCTTTGGTACTGAAGCTTCCTGCCCTTCTTGTGGTCAAGATTAGGGTTAGACCTTACTAAGGGTTTCCGCAGTGAAGTGGTACTTGGTGTTAGCATGCCTGTGTTCCTGATCCCTGATCTCTGAGGAAAACTATTCCTGCTGATGTAATGTCAGTGAATAACAACAACCCTTTATTCTTGAACAGTCACCCTAGAAGCAAACTGTGGGCTATCTTCTTGGTCTTGTATCAAAGAAGAAATGTGTGACCCAGGAGCATCCAGCATCATCTGGTCAGGCTTCTGCACATTGGCTTATCCATAATGAGGATTACCACCTGTGTTGGTTTTGCAGGGCCTGGTTTTTGGTAGCGGTGGGGGCCACAGAGGTGGCTTCTGTGAGAAGCTGCTGGAAGCTTCCACCATGTCCAGCAGAGCCAGTCTCTGATGGCTCTGATGGATGGACGTGCTGCTGGCCAAGGCTGGACCAGTTAGAGATGATGGTAATGCGTCTGTGATAACAGATTTAAGAAGAAATCAAACAAAGTTGGCCACTCAGTTGTAAATTTCCAGCTAGAGAAGAGTAGGAGTTAGAACATGCGCGAGAAACAGCAATGGAGGCACCAAGGTCTGTGCAGAAGGAGGGGGAGGAGGTGCTCCAGGCGCTGGAGCCGAGATGTCCCTGCAGCCCATGGTGAGGACCATGGTGAGGCAGGTTGTGCCCCTGCAGCCCATGGGGATGCAGAGATCCACTCGCAGCCCGTGGGGGAGGTGCCTGCGCCAGAGCAGGTGGATACCAGGACACTGTGGTCCGGCGGGAGTCCCAGTGGAGAGAGAGGCTGTGCTTCCCAGCTGGAGCAGCCATCCTTGGAGGACTGCACCCCATGGCAGAGTGACCTACGCCGGAGCAGTTTTGGGAGGACTGTCTGCCTGCTACTGCTTGCATTCTTACATTAGAGGGCAAAGTCTTTTTTTTTTGTCTTTTTTTCTTCCTTTTTTTTCCTGTTTTTATTTGTAAGAGACTTCCAGGGGCTGGGAAGGATAACTTACGAAAAGCAAGCCTGTCATGTGTGATTAACTTATGTGTGTATGCAGAGTTTTTCACCTTTATGGGAAAAAAACCTCTTTCTTAAAATTGGGAAAAGATTGAAAGTTACTGCCGGTGTGTCTTCAGTAGTACTGTCAACATGTAATGCATAACAATATTGAACCATTAGCAGAATACATGAAACCTAGATATATTTTTACAAGCACCAAAATGGGAGTGATTAAGCACAGAGGTGATTTCATAGCCCTTAAACTTAACTGGACAGGACCTTGACCAACTTGAACTGTAGGCTTTTAATTACCTTTTCTGTGAGGAGGAGATTGGCCTGGAAGGCTTACAGAGGTCACATCCAGCTAAAGTCACTTTATGAGTCTTTGATCTTTGCACCACAAGCTGTTGTCAACTGTATGTGAACACTACAAAAAACCATCCCAATGGGTCTTGCTTTCCGTTCTGGTGTATACTGAGGTGGCTGAATATCTTACAGCTTTAATCTTGTTGGCCACTCTTTGTTGTGACTTTTGGCCCACTATGTTTTAATGTCTGTCAGCCATAAGCCATCTATTGTGATGATTCTTTCTTGTAATGAGATGTGACACCGTCTGCGTTGGCTTGCTTCACTGTTTTTTGAGAAACACTTGAGTTACAGCAAGTCATTAATTTGACAGGCCACAGCAGCAAATGTTCACACCAGAAGCTGATCAAAGTGCACGGCTATCTGCTGCCCAGTTGGAAATTGTCAGTGGCTGCTGTGATCACATTCTACAAATGTGTGATGACTGGTTGTGGCTACGTTTTGCAGGCAGAAGGTGTTTCCATGAGCCTGTTGTTGATACCACATATCCTGCAGTATGTGTGTCGAAGGGTAGGACCCGCTCTTCCAGTGAGACAGCCAGTGTACAGCTGACAACACCAGACTCACTGCTTCATAGCTCATCAGCTTGAAGGGTGTGACAAGTTCCTGGAACCAATGGTGTGTCCTCCAGCTGGAGGTTTACTGTGGAAAAAGTAAAGGGAACTGAGGGGGGGTTGGATTTCATCTCCATGGCCCTTCAGTTTTTGGTGAACTACGTTATTTTTCTCCCCTATGCACCTTTTCCAAATACACAGCTATATTAAAAGGCCAAGATCCTCACCAAAACTCTTAAAAAAAGCGGTGACACAACTTCAAAATCCTTCTCCTGAAAATGCAGTCATAACAAAGTAATTTACCATATCTCAGAAAAAAATGCACTCATTATGTTGAATCAGTGGTGTGACCTACTCCAAAGAAATATTTACATCTAAGAGAGCCCATGCTTCTAAATGCAGTATTCTCTTCAAGAATGCTCTGAGAAACTGAGCTGGGTATATTAACTGGCTTCAAAATACAGTGAATACTCACTCATGAAATGCAGTAGAATACTCAAATTATGGTATTTGTGTAAATGATCTCAGATGTTGCAGTTGTGCAATTAAAGTTGAATTTTTTTAAATTGAATTTATGTGGCTAGGATTCATATTGAATAGCAGTAGAGAAAGTTTTATTTTCTCAAGTGTCAAATTTTGCTGATAAGTCTGTAAATTTCCAAACGGTGTGAATTATTAAATACTTTTACCATCTTTATTCCAGAAGCTGAACAGCAGAAAGCATGGCACCACTGCTCTACATAATGAAAATGAACAGTGGATGAAGTAAAAAGAGTTGGATTTTATTGTCCTTTCCCCCTCGCAAAAGTACACTTTGTATTTTTTTCCTGTGTTGTCCTTTCAATAAAAAAACCTGAGTGGTGTAACAGCAGAATTTGTAACAATACGTTCTACCATGAGAAAGCCTCATTGCAGCTTGTCAACACTAGGAATTTGTACAATGCTAATGAGTAAATTAAAATGTAATTGAACTCTAAACTTGCTAGACCTCAAAACAAAACCTACTTTAGATTCAGTGAAATTGTTCTCTAACTTGTAAATCAAGCTCTACTTACAGGGTAGCCAAGTGTACATTAAATATATTATGATTATGCAGAATGAGGACACACTTTGTAATATTCTTCTTTGTACTTATGGGGTAGGTGTTGGTTCAAGGTTTTATAAGCAGTTGTCATCGAGTTACGACAGTTGCTGGTTTACCAGATAATCCAGTTGGTGCTTTTGCTGTTAGATATGATAGTAAGCAATGCACAGGAAGCCCTGTCTTGACACAGATCACTGTGTCCTGTGCCTTTAATTTAAGTTGCATAACTCCTGCCAAGACCACCCATTTCTGTGAGTAGTCCTGTTGGTCAGAGGTTAGTGGAGCTTGACTTGTTTTATAGTGTTAAGGTTTCTTGCAGGGATGGTGAGATAGTTGCTGTGTTTGAATGTGAACTGTAGAATGTCCTACCTTTGCTCTTTGGTGTTGTCTTGTGTCTGCAGGGTTACTGATTTAACAGTTAGACAATATTGGAGAAATGAGGGGGGGAAAGGATGTTAAAGAAGCAGAGGTTTTGAACAAAATCTGGCCAGTTGTGCCCAAAATGAAGTCATTGCCTGTTTGCAGCATAGAGGGGAAAATGGCATCTTAGCTGACATTAAGTTGCAGATATAACAGTTTTGTTGTGGTAGTATGGCTAATTCTTAGGTCCCTTTTTACTCATCTGACAAGTGTAGTTATGATTAAATTATTCATATCATTCTGTAGATTATAGGGAGAGAAGTTTTACTCCACACTTAGTTGTAGAGCATTTGAGGAGGCAACTACAAAGCGCTCTTTTCATCAGACAATCATGCTTGAACTTCTGTAGATTACCAGCAAGATTAGTAGTCAGTCTGACAACTTCTGACAAGGTGGCTGCAAAGAGGAGTGGAAATATCTCTTGACTTGGGAAAGTTAGCATCACAGTTCTTGGGCAAAGGCTATGTAGCTTCCCTAAGGTATAGCTGTGAGTCTGGCTATATTACTTTGACTCTGTTTTAACAAAACAGGAATTTTTTTGATTAAAAAAAATTTCTGTTTTAACAAAACAGGAATTTTTTTGATTAAAAAAAATCCAATGAAATTTAGGCTATACTTTTGGGTTTTTAAATCGTTTGAAAAGTGTGACCATGGTGATAATAATATCTAGTAGATAATCTTCTAATGCAAGAAGACACGCTTTCATTCTAGATTTCTCCTGTTTTGGCAAGTGGTCAGTGTTGACAAAGGCAAAGTAAACCTTTTTGAGCAGGTGGGAAAACCTAATAGGGAGCCCATTACTCAGATTAGGTATAATTCATTCAGAAAGGTCGTGGAACTATAACAGATCTATGAAAACATCTGCTTAATATTTCATAGTGAAAAAGGAAATATAGCTTTTTGACTGATAGTGAAATAAGTAGAGACTGAAGCAGAAAACTGTAATTGTGACCCTGCGTTCAAAACGCTAACAGACTGGATTCATACAGAATAAGGACAAGTCTCATCCCAAGTCAAAGAAGGATGTAGTAGGACTAGTTAATATCCATGTAAGAGTGACGAGGGTAATGTGTAGTATGATTTTTGTTTCTTGGTACAAGAATGACTTAGAACTAGCGTTGCTTCCTAAATGTCCTGAAGAGAACTTACAGGCCAAAGAAGTGTGGCAAATACGTGTAAAAGCATGTGCAGTGTAAAGAAACAACTGTGAAGCTATTAACACCATCTCCTAGTGCAAGAGTAAGGAGGGACGATCGACTGAAATGAGCAGGTGGCAAACGTCTGCATAAAAGTAGCTAATTATTCACACGATGCATAAGTAAACTGAAATACAATCCCATCCAGTGTTGTCATGCTCAGAATTTCACACGGGCCTAAAGAGTGATCAGACAAATTCACAAAGGAAAAATGCGGTATGTGCTGTAAAACGCCTGCTGACCTGGAGAGCTTTGAGCTCCAACCTGGCAGTTCTGGGGATATGCTTCCATAGTTGTAATGATGTACTCTCGTATTCTTACAGTCTCTTAGCATCTGGTGCTGCTGGAGAGTAGATCCTAGGCTAGATAGCCTCTCATCTGTCCCATTACAGAGCATTTAAGCTTTATATGCTTATGACTTTGCTGCTAATAAATATTCTTTGAGGCCTTCCATTTTCCTTCCCTCATAGGACTCTTAATGTAGGACACACATATACTAGAAAATGTGCCCAGGAGTGTTGCCAGTAACTGAAGCAATCTGGTGTGGAATAACCTTCATCTCTTATTAAAATCTCTCAGTTTGAAAACAGGACAATTTCCAGTTGCCAGCTGGGAATGAGCCTAGCTCATGTGAATTCTCAAACTGTGCCCAGGAATTTTAGGAGTTTGCTAGTTGGCATAGGTTAAAATTGTGCCAGAGACCATTTGAGCAATTAAACAGTGTATTCCAGTTGCATTCCAGTACCCAGGAGTGTGTTCAGGCACTGTGTAATTCACAGTTCCAGCTTGAGTATTGCATTTGTATCTAGTTTGAAGTATTGAACAGAAAGAAATTTTCTTGCACAGTAGGGCTTCTCTTTGTGACCACCATAGTTACTGATCTGCTTCTTACAGGCAAAATCTTTTTGCTAATTTTCATTAACAAGAATGGAAAGTTCATCTGGGTTCTGTTTTTTTCCTTGAAAGTAATACCTACCTTTTCTTTTTAGACTATGTCTTCAGCGGTTGTTCAGATATATGCAGCAGATCGCAATGCCATGTGGTCAAAGAAATGCTGTGGTGTAGCTTGCCTAGTAAAGGACAATCCGCAGAGGTCGTATTTTATCAGAATATTTGACATTAAGGTAAGCATTCTTTTTGCTTTTTCAGACTCTTTAAGCTTGCTTGTATTCATTCTCCATTTTGAGTTCAATGACTGTAGGTTGTCGTAGCTACAAACTCATAGAAATTCTCAAGTAAGTGATTGTGTTTTAAGCAGTACAATTGCAGTGCTTATTAATAGGCAATTGCAACTTTCTCAGGTATTCTGAATTTAAACATTTTCGTATATGTCATCTTTAATGGATGAAATAAATATCAGATTCAATTTTCTTACAGCTCTCAGAAGCTGTCCTCTACATATCTGATAAGTCACATTAGTGGAAGTTAGTATAGTTTTACTGATATGGATAGCTGTCAAAATTCTAGCAGGTGTCACTACTTTGGATGGTTTAAGAAAACAGATGCTGTCTTTTGTATGGCTGGAAACAATCTTTTTGATCAGTGTGGCAGCACATGTGAAAACTGCAGGACAAACAAGTTGCATGTTCTGACTTTTTTGGGGAGTTTTGGTGGCTTTTTTTCTTTCATTCCCCCCTCTACAATATATACTCTCATACTGAAGATCTTTATCTCGTTATAATATTCCACTTAAGAGAGTGGGAACTGAGAAATGAAGTGTCCGAGATGTGTTTTCATAACAAAAATGATGCTGAGAAACCTAAGTCCTGCTGACTTTGTTGAGACTTTGGAAAGCTTCCCATTACCTCTGCAGCCAGAAAACAGCTCCTTATCTGTCAGCATTCAGTGCTGGAAGTCTCTCAGATTTGTTCAGGATTGCCAGTTGGCACTTGCATTTGACTTTGTGATTTGGTCACCTGACTGTTAGGACTTAGTAAGAAACCTCTTCCTTGGATGCTGAACTATAATGTCATATAAATACATGAGACTTCTTAAAAAGATGAGATTTTTGTTCTCTTTAAGTTAACTGTTTTCAAGTCAAGCCTGAGATAAGAACGGGAGACTGGAAACCTTTATTGCTGTTGCTGTTTCGTCACTGTATTCCTGTGGCTGGTCACTATTACTGCTCTCGTGATCATTGTCGCAGGGTTGTAGAACTTGAAAGAAGTTTTTTGAAAACATTCAGGAATTTGAACAGAACACAGTGACCCCATGGAATAGGCTTTCACAGCTCTTCCACAAGCTCTGGTGTATTGTGGATTTGATTGACCTTATCCATTGAGTTAATAGCAAGGTAGATGTTTAACACTATGCTGTGTCCAATTCTTAATAGGTCTGTAAAAGAAGTTACAGTCTGCAATTTCATCTGAAGTTTTTTGATCTTTTTTATTTTACTTCTTCTTCTTTTCAGGATGGGAAATTATTGTGGGAGCAGGAGCTGTACAATAACTTTGTATATAATAGTCCTAGAGGATATTTTCATACCTTTGCTGGAGATGTGAGTCTCAATGTCTTTGAATACCTATTTTAAAATGTCTTTCGTTTGAACAGTATCTTTTTTTAATGTAACTGAGGTTATTAATTAATTCTGTAAGTTATTTATAAAACCTTATTTATTAAAGGAATTTTTTTGTATCCCAACTATAAAATTTAATATGTAGTAGAAGCATAAAATGTGGTTCTTTATTTTCAACTTTCTTTAATGAGATTAAATTTTGACTTGCAGATGATGCTTATGACATACCATGTATTGTTAAAGCACAAATTTTCCTCTCCCCTCTTTGATTTGAAGCTGCAAGATTTTGCTCATATCTCTATGAATATGCCATGGTTTTGCCTTGATCTCTAGAAACTTGATTAATAGACAGACATTCTTAAGATAGAATGTTTCACTAAGGCTTGATTCCAATTTTTTCTGCTTATAGCTTTAAAAAGGTGTAAGACAACATTTAAGAAACCCTTTGAAACGTTTTCTTAGTCACGGATGGGGGAATATTAATGTTTTTCAGACATGTCAAGTTGGTCTTAATTTTGCTAATGAAGAAGAAGCTAAACTATTCCGCAAAACAGTAACAGATTTACTTGGACGACGGCAAAGAAAATCTGGTAAATATTCAAATTAATCTTAAACTCAGGCTTGTTTCTGTTGTTTTGGGGGGAGGCAAGAAGCTACTGCTATGTCTGAAAGCTACTGGAGGCAGTACTGATATATTTATGTTTTGAAGTAATTATGCTATTAAACTGTGCTGCTTTCTCTGTTGAGAAAAAATTAGTATTTTTCTGAAATAACTTATTGTTGTTCCATTCTATAAGTCTCTATGTAAGCTGAGACCCCAAGGCTGTGGTGATTGAAAATATAGATCAGGGGAAACAAAAATGGTAAGCTGACATTAGGAAAACTAGAAATCTTTCTCTAAGTTGTTTTCACATTAGAATAAACCTTCTTTTAGCCCTCGGCTGTTTATAACTGATATGTTTAAATTCAGCCCAAGTGGGTTGTAACAAAGATTTTACCATCTGGTATGTTCAGTAGTTCATGTGAATGAATTTTTGGCATTGATCCAGCAGTTAGTAAAGAAATATCTTTTATTCAGAACTAGTGATCTTGGCTGAGGCCAAGAACAGAAGACATAATGTGCCTGTACGCTTTTTGCCAGCTGCAAAGATGCCTTGGGAACATGGTCAGTGCTTTAAAGGGAGCTTAGGCTTCCTACAGATCTTGTCTTGGTCATTTTCCAGGGAGCCCATAAACAACTTGCCTGTCTTGACAGCCATATGTCCGTGAAAGATAAAGTGATACAAAATACAGGCTGGGAACAAACAGATGTATTCAGGCTTGCTGTCAGATGTAGTGTGGACTTGTGTGTGAGCTACAGGATGCGTTTTTGTAATCCATTCTGGAATTGAATTGCACTAGCAATGCAGTGTAGACTACTGTAAAAGGAGGAAGCCCTCATCCTGGAGAGCTGCCCTTGCAAGTGTTCTTGGGAATGTGCATTATCGATACGTATTCACCTGGATTTTACTAAGTCATGGTGACTCAGGACCAGAGCACTTGTTCCAGGGCCTTAAATGACTTCTTTAAGATTCCCCTGGCTCAGAATAAGTTCATAAAGTTTCATGAGAAGTGGGATCACTAAAAGGTGGCATTAATAATGTTTCTCATACTCATGTTGTAAAAGTAATTTTGCATCTACTGTTCCTGAAGTTTCGCTGTATTATGTGTCTAAAACAACAGTGCTACAATGCACAGACTCGACTTGGGAGGAAGCATGTTTGTATTATTGGCCACAGCAAACTTTGTTTGAAAATAGTGGTTCAGTCAAACCTTCTGTTCAATGTTTTTCTTCCACAGTGACTTTTTTTCACAGGACCACATAAGTTTTTCTCATTTACTTTTTGAACTAATATCTTGGTTGGTATGCTAACGCTTGTGTTACTTCGTGTATTGTTTTAAGAAACAACTCTTCCTCCCCAAACATTTTCAACTTCAAGACAACTTTAATTTTAAAAAAGGAAATTAAACAAAGCAAACAAAAAATAACCCTCAAAACAAAACACTTAAGAGCTGCAAAACAAGAATTTAAAACAGTTACAAGATTCCTTAGTCAAGCCACCAGATGGAGTTCTCTATTTGTCATTGTGACTATTTAATTGTGCTTCTAAAATAGCAGGCTTTGCACTTGCTCAAATCAAAGCTGATTTGCTGTTGGTGTTTATGCTTTTATTTATTTATAAATGCTTATATAAAACATATATTAATTTATACATAGATTTATATATAATACCAATTATGTAAAATTTGTATATTATTTATAATGTGTATATATGCATTGTGTGTATATTCTAATACATCTTAATACATCTTCTCAATCACAGAGGTAATAGTCTGGTAATTTTGATGCTTTTCTGCTTTAATGGGGTTTTTATTTCCATACCTTCCAAAATGTGTTTCATTTCATAGCAGTGCCTCCTGAGATGCTTTCAGCTCAAATGAGTACTCCATGTGATCATTTAGCTGTCTGTTATACCACTCAGGGCTTGCTAGGAGACTTGTCCAGGAGTCTTATGGAAAGCTTATGTTGTTGGAAGGTAGCAGTAACAGAAGTTCTGGCTCACAAAGCTATGACTTGGTGCAGAGGTAGTACACAAAATACTGTCTGACAGCTAAGAGAAGACACAACAGTGTTCTGCTCTTCCTCACTCGGCATGAAATGCACTCCGGTATACAGACAACCCCTGAGTAAGTGCATCTGGAATTCCAGAGAGGTGAAAGTTTGGCTCTAAGTAGAGAATGTACAAAAGCTTGCAAATGTATGAAGTATCAAGTAGAGAATAGAATGAGGGAGAAAGGCGCAGAAGGAATTCTTGTTCTGTTGTCCTAATCTTTGTAATAGTGCAGGTTTTCATCTAGCTAAATTCTGGTTTGGGTTGGGGTTTTCGTTTTGGGGGCTTCAAGTTTTTGGGGTTTTTTTTAGTCAATTAAATTCTTAACCTTAGATTAGGAAGAAATTATTAATTCATTAATTTATCTGCTAGATTTACTTGAATAATCTCTCCATTTACTTAAACCAATCCCAAATAGTTCCCCCAGTAAACAGGGTGAATAGAGTGTTTCTCTTCTCAATGCTTGTCACTGTAGTACAGTCTCACTTCAGGTATTGCTCATAGATACCATTACTTTTTATTGTCTTCCTTCAGATATGTTAATGTGTGTACACACACAAGTGCCTTCTCCGCGTGCTGAGCACTCAGCCCTAAAAGGGCAACAGACACTTGTTCTTAACTGCAAGTTGTTCTTTCTGAAGTAGGAGGCTTCTTCACTAATTTTTATGCACTATTTGTAGCTCATGGGTGGGAGCTCTGTTAACCTTCCGTGAAACTGCTTTTTTCTGCCACAAGCTCTTAGCTCCTGACTCTTTTCATAATGCACTTTATAAATTTCAAGATAGATACTTAATATGGACAGCGATTTTTTGATTTGATTTTTTTTCTTTCATCTTTGGTCACAGCTTTTGTTTTTGCTGTGTGGGTGACAAGGGCATCTCAAACCTGCTCAGCTGGCATTGGATCCAAGTCTTAGCAGAGATTATTTTCATTTCCAGGAATGCTCATTGAAGGGAGCTGTGTTTTTTATACATAGGCAGCTGCTGATACTCATCTGTTTTAAGTTGGTGGACATCTTCATCTTTGAAAACTGAGAAATCTGCCACTCTCTGGTCAGGTCATCTGCACTTCAGGAACAAGAGTTCATACTTTGTCACCAGTGGGAACCACAGAAAAACTAGACATCTAGTCTCTTTAGGCCACAAATTAATCTATGCAGCAAAAATTACAGGAAGTATATAAATTGTTGTGGTTTATTTCCCACTATTTTTTCTCTCGAGCTGTTTCTTCTAATGAAAATTGTTATGGATTCTCATTATTTGACTCAAGGCCACCTAACACTTCCTATGAATACCTCCTGCCTTTGCCGTCTTTCCATTCTGTGCTGGATTACCAGATGACTTGCAAGCAGTCCTGCACTCTCCTCTGTCTCTGAGTTGTTGACTAAAACTCTAATTATGGTCCAAAGGTTGAGTTGGGGGTTGATTTTTTTTTTTTAAATTTTTCTTTAATTTTTTTTTTATTTTTGGAGGACAGTACAAGATGGGGGGGAGGTGGGTTGTTTTTTTTTTCCTTCTTTTTGTCACCTCAGACCTGATACCTTATGCTGAGGCACCCTTGCAGAGGTTCTCCACCTCTATGCCTGAATCTAATTTGCTGGGACCTAAACAGCAACTGTCTGTGTTTAGAAGGCTTGTTGATCAAAAGTTGATTCTCAGTGGATTTTGGTCACCTTCCCATGAAGGCTTGATGTTCTTGACAGATTCCTTTATTCCTACCTGAAGATCAGCAGATTGACATGAGGCTGACTTGCCTTGGACACTTACGATTGTATATTTTTGGTTTTTTAAGTATTGCTAGGACAAGGTCAACACCATCTGTGAAGGCACCTTCTCCCTTCTTATGTTTGTGAGTCTGGAAAAATATAACGAGTTAACAGTTTTTCTGAGACTTGCTGGAAAGTGAAATGCCTGTTACAGATTCTCATTACAAAACTCTTGGGAGCCCCTGTTAGATTACGGATACTCCAGATCTGAAAAGGAAGCATGTACAGCATTCCTTACAGAGCTGTGGGTTTTGGTGTAGTGAGATGATAAACTGCTTGCTTTTATGGGTGCTGCTAAATGCAAATTTCTTAAGAGTGTGTGTATAGATACACAAATAGTGTAAATGTGTATTGGGGGTGGATAGGAATTAATAGTAAGTGAGGGAAATCTCCTTAAAAGGTGAACTTACTATTACAGGCTGAGAATATTGAGATGTGAAATGTTTACATTTTGAATCATCAAGCCAGATTCTTCATGGTCTGTGAAACACTGGTGCTGTGAATAGAATATCATATTAGTACCAAGGAGATTCTAGTTCTTTTCCATATTGTTCAGATACCTGTTGGATAACATAGGTGAAATGTCTTGCCCCTGTGTGTCCTGTTTTCTATGCATAAAGCAAAAAGTTATTGAATTTTAGGTTCTGTGAGAGAACAGTTCAGATGAAAATGAAAGAACAGTTTCATTCATTGGACAGCAGAAAGCATAATGCTTCAAAAGTCTGATAGGTTGTACTGAAACAAATGCTTTCTGAATAGTTCACTTTACTTCATAGTGGAAATGCCTGAAACCAAGTCAGTACCTATTGCCTTATGCTCCTGCTCAGTTTGCACGCTTGAAATCAATGCTATTGATTTCTAAAATTGGGGTTTTATTGTTCTGTAATGCCTTTTTGCAACTGCACAAGTAGACTTTAAGGACATTAATAGATTCCTAAGTTTGAGGTCAGACTCATTGAAAGCTTCACTAGAAACTAAAATTTAGAATGAATTTTTCCTGTGATACCTATGATTAAATAGCTCTTTTTCTTTTTCAACAGAAAAAAGACGAGACCCACCAAATGGTAAGCTTTTTGCATGAATCACTGCATTTTATGTTTTCCTTCTGCTGTCATTTACTGTTTATGTATAGCTTTGTTTCAGATTTGTTGAGGATAGTCATGTAGTGACAAAAGCAGTAAACTGGAGGTTACCGGGGTTTTCTTTGTTTCTGTTCTTTGATATTTGTTTAGTTGTGGCTTGAAAACTTTGTGGCTTAGCTGGCATTTGTAAAGGATGTTTTTGGAAGAGCATATTTTGTTGCAAATAGGACAGAGGGCTCTTCAGCTTAAACTGAGGAGAAAACTTTGTACCTTGCATTTACTGCTTGATCTTCAGAATGTGCATGTATAGGATCACTGTACACAAAGTTTGTCCATTTATCTTAATGATAGGCATAATGATGATGGATTTAATAGAACATGCATAAGATTCCAATTTCAGTGTATCTGGCTAACCATGTAACATAGTCTTTTGGTTGTATGTCATACGTTTGTCAATATTAAACTGTTCGTGAATGAAGAATTATTTGAATCTCTTCACCTCTCAGGAATATGTCTCACTAGCATGATGATACAAGTTCATCAGGAGATCCTCTTATTAAATTGATGGAAGAAATCAAACTATGTATCAGTTTGATAATGAACTTTTTTACCTTCTATGCTAAAATCATGAAAAATGCACATCAATGAATATCAAGTTGTCTTTTATTTCACACTGAAGTTAAAAAGTGATTTCTCCTGTCATATTTCTGTTGGTGACCCAGACCACAGGTCATATCACTCTATCTGTGAGTTTGGTGCTTGAGCAAGGGTATAGTCAACTGGTCTTCTGAAGTCTCCTTATGGCTTGAGGTGGTAGCCTTAAAATTTGTACTAGCCAAGTCATTCAAGCATCTCTGTAGGTCACCAAAATAGGGAATTCTTAACTAATCCTGAATTAGGAGAACTACTGAGTCCTTTATATACCCAGATAAAAACTTCTTCATGTGGAATAATTCTCAAAAAAATTGCTTTTTCTTTTTAATAAACATTAAGTTTTGAGGAAATTCAGGCAATCATCAGTTTAGGCCAGGCTTTTTTAGTATAGATTCAACTTTGACTGGGCTGTTAAGTTTTGAAACAGTTACAGTAATAACATCTATGATCATCTTGCCATCTTTTCTGAGCTTTCAGAAGGTTTTAACTGTTCTGCTCACTTAAACAGCACATCCCTGACAGCAATGTCTGCAGAGCAGGTGGGCATTACAGCAGCAGTGGTGACCATGTAGTGCCACCTACCACAAGAGATTTAGCCTTTGTCTCTGTTGTAACACAATTTATTGGTCCAGTTTGCTATTCTTGATTAGAATAAGATTTAAGAAAACTAAGCCTCCAAAAACTTTCATGCTTAAAATACTCTCCATAATTCATGCTGTAAGACCTTGGGCAACAATATTTTTCTGAGAAAAATACTTGCATACTAAACTTGCAGTCATTGTCCCTATGCTAAATTTATCCTGAATATTCTGTGGAAGACATAGGGTTTATGCTCAGTATTTCAGATTTATAATCACTTCAAAGGTTTCAGCATATCTCCTTTTTAATAAACTGTTTCCCTGGGACATCCATGTACTCTTTCACAACCTGTTTTCCTTTTCTGATTCTGCCGAATTCTATAATGCCTGGCTTCTCTGCTGTAGAGAGTTGTGTGGCCATGTTGTCAGTAGTCACAGGTGAGACATGATCAGGGCATGGATTATAGCTTCAGCTGGTTATACTCTATACAGACTTCACATTTCAGTATTTGGAATTAAGACTAGAGCAGCTACATACTATCAGCATGTAACTGCTAAAAAACCCCCCCCCCCCCCCCCCGCACCTGTTGCAATAGCAGCTAGTTTTTGTTTTACTCCCCGTATGCAGTGAAATTCTGTTGGGGAGAAAAGATGGAACACCTGGGTTTTTTGTGCTGGGTATTTAATGCATTATTACCTCTAAAACTGAAAAACAAGAACAGTCACATTTCTGTACTCACATGATCCATGCTTGAAATACTGTGGGGAATTTTTAGTGGGGCTTGTTAGTCTGGATTTTCTGCATACATTGAAGCTGCATGGAAAAAGACTCTGTCTTTTGTATGACGTTTTCAATGATACGGATTTAAGATTGGGGTGTTTTTGTAGAATTGCAGGATTAAACTCAAATTGGCATTAACAGTTATGTAAAATGTATTAGTCTGTAATTTCCTGGGATTTGTGTTCTACTCATTTGTAATAGCTAGGTCTCTTTATGAAAATAAAGAAGAGTTATTGTGGTTGAACTGACCTCAGTGAAGTACTGGATGAAATGAGGATTTGTCAGAGTATTAGGTTTTGAGCAAATCTTGAAGTACCATGTGGTGGAATTTTATTTCAGCTGTTAACTAGAACAGTTTGCAGGGCTGTCTATAGTCTGGGACAGATACCTAGAGAGGTTCTAAATAAAATAGAGAATAGAATTAACATTTCAAAATGTTCTGTACAACGTTTTCTGGAGCCCCTTCTGAAGATGTCACAGATATTGATAACAGTGGATGCTTAAGGCCACTGTACTGTCAGGTACTTCCTAATGATGAGCTCTATATGCCTCTCTCATCTTCGGTTATTGAGCTGTCTACACCTGATGGGGAAGGTGCATGTCTTATGATGGGAAAAATTTTACTGGATATAAATATGGCAGTTCTAGAAGAGTACAATTCTTTCCAAGGTTCTTTTATCCCTCGTGGACATCTAAGGTCTAAACCAGACGGTAAGAAAAATTTTCATCTCTTAAGTTTACTGTGACCTTTTGTATTAATATTATTGTCAAGGAATCAGGCTATCAATCCTTGATTTTAGCTCAGCTGAATAAAACTTCAGTTTGCAAATGACTGCTGCTTTACATACTAGTGACCATGTTTGGTTAGTTCAGCATTTTACATGCAAAAAGGTGCATTTTCAAAGACTTAGAAATTATGAGAATATGATAAAGTTACTAGCATTATAAAGGTACCCGTTTCTTTTTTGAATGTCAGTACAGCTACTGAAACTGTAAATACCAATATAATAGGTGAAAATGGGGAGAACATAACAGAAAATGTAATAGGTGATTAAAGTGAAAATTAACTACTAGGTTTTTTCTTTTATACCTAATAAAATTAAGACCATAATTTTCAATTCATTCCGAAGATTTTGCTAAACTTATTTTTAAGTTCTGAGTTGATAATATTTGATGATTAGTCAATTCAGTGCTAATTTTAAGTGAAACTTTAACAATGCAAATTGTTTTGTGTAGTCATGTGGTCACTTTATGTTTTGGCATTCTCAAAGGACAGTTGTCTAGATCATAGCCTTTCTAGATCAAAGCATTTCTGCTTAGCAGAAAACATTTTTTCCTGTAGTTTCAATGCAGTTTTAAATCTTGTCTTTAAGGTTCCTACATGAATGTAGGAGTTGTCATATGTTTTAGATTAATTTTGTCTAGCCCAGTGTCATGTTTCTTTTCTGTTCTTGTTTTTTGTCCTGGCCAGGACTAGGTGCTTCCCATTGAGGTGTTTAACTACAAATGTCAGCTGTGTTATCTGTTGTATTGTCTACTTGTCCTTTCTGTTTTTATTTTGGACTGTGAACATAAGGCTTGTTGGTCCTTTCTGAATGCAGTTATGAGAAAATAGCGTCAAAATAAGGTTCAGATTTGTCAAAGTCTAATTAGACTTCTTTTATCATCTGCCCAGTAAGACTGGGTATATGAGTCTTACTTTAGTTGATTTGCTAACCACTGAGTCCTGACTCACAGGAAAGTAGGGAATGTTGTCATACTATTTCTGGCCAAACTGGTTTTAATCAACTGCTTAATCTCATTCTTTCAAAACTGGAATTATTTACCCTTTTTGTAGGTTTCTTTAAAAATACTTGTATGTGTATGTATGTATACATATGTATGTGTATGATAAATGCATAAATTACCTCTTAGTATTTAAATACTGCTATCACTTGCTTATGTCAAGAGTTCTTCTTGTCAAAGCTAAAAAACCTGAGTGGAACACATGCTAGGTATATTCATTTGCTAGTATTACACAAGTAGCATAACATTAAAATGCTAAAATTGTCAGGAGTATAATTCAGATGCATTTTAAATAACTAGAATAATAATTCAGAATTGTTTATAATTAAGAACAAGGTTTGAGAATATAAATTAAATACACAAATTACGAATTATTTCTGGTGCTGTTTTTACTGTCTCTTCAAGCTGTTTCTTATCTGGGACTTGACTGTTTTGAAAACCTGTCAAAGAGTAAGACATAAGAAATCCTGAATAGTTCCATAGATATTGTCCTATATTTGAAGACAGTAGTGTGTCCAGAGCAGCCTTCTGAGGTTGTTGTGATGTTCAGGTTCTGTGTGTGATGGCAGAAGGCATTCCCACTTGGGGCTTATTAAGCAAAGGTTCTGTCTCCTGAAACATCTGCTTAAGTGTGCTGCCCAGGTAATGGCCTGCTGGCTGTTAGGGTCTTAACTGTTTATGGAAGTCACTTCTTTGATCTTGCCTAGGATTGTAGCTATATTGTATCTTAATGTGTCTCATCATTCCATGTGTTTTGTGCATGTGGCAAAAAACAAGTTGTAGTTCAGAAAAATCTTTCTGTTGTTCTGTTCTAGCAATGTTTTTTTTTTCTTCATCAAATAACTTAGTTTATGCATCTGACATCCAGAACCCAGCTGGATGCATGTGGCCTGTAGAGCTATGGCTACAGGACAAGTATTCTACAGCTCAAAAACAACTCCCAAAGTTTGTGGATTAAATATGGCATTGTTGAAACACTGTAGTAAAAATCCTGTACTCTACCTTCACAGGCCCAAATCTACCGATGGCAACTGTTGATATCAAAAACCCAGAAATTACAACTAACAGATTTTATACTCCACAAGTCAACAATATTTCATATACCAAAGAAAAGAAGAAAGGAAAAACTAAAAAGAGAAGATTGACAAAGGCAGATATTGGAACTCCATCTAATTTCCAGTAAGTACTTTTTTGAATTTGAGTTTGGATGGGTTTGGTTTTTGTTGTTTTGGGAGGAGGTTTGTTGGCATTTGGTTTTGTTTTCTTTTTTGATTTTTTTTGTGTGTGTGTCAATTACACTTGAAAATGGTCAAGGCTTGAATCTGTGTAACCTGAGCTAAGTAAATGCTAGCTGGAATGCTGTGGGGTTTAAAAGCAGGTTATCTCATGCACAGATGAGGATTTTACTGCAGCTGTAAACAAAAAGTAACTTGCTATCCAAAATTAGCTTGGAAAACAATTTAGCTGCATAGAGATGCCTTATTGAAGTTGTCAGCTCAGTGGAGACTCATATTCAGCCTCAATGGTCAACTCTTTAGTGGTGTTATTCTTACACCTGTGCATGCTTAGCTGTGCTTTGTCTTGCAAAATACACGTTTGGGTCCTGACTTGTCATAACTCCAGAAATGACTTACCATAATTTCATCTTTGGCTTTCTGCTTACAAACTTTTTCTTATGTGTAGGTCAGGACCAATATCTTGTGATGAAAGTTCAGCATGCATGTATACATCTTCAGGAATGGCTTGGATTTTTCCTAATGCCATTTCTTACGTCTCTTTAATCTTTTGGAGTAGTTATGATGTACCACTTTAAGCTTCACTTCCATGAAACTTGGTTTTGGTCACTTAACTGAATTAACTATTGTTTTCCTGAACATGAATTGATGTCATAATCTTCTGCCTTTTAAAATAAATGTACTTTATTTGCAGAAGCAACAGGAACTTAGAGCTTGAGTTAGTTACAGGAAAGATCAGTTTCTGTGAAGCACGAGAAAACCAGTGTGAGGTTTACATGCCAAGTGTCTTGTTCTTTTGAACTGGTATGTTGCATCACTTATACTGGTGTGCTTCCCCAGAATAAAACTCCATAAAAGTAATGTTAACCTTACCAGTTACAGTAACATTACTGCCCAGTGTTTTGAGACAGTGCTCTGTGGAATGGGATAGTGCACAGAACATAAAAGGAGAGGTGAGCTAAAACACTTCCATAACCAGACTCTGCTTGGAAAATACAGGCATGAACCTTGTTGTTACTGACCTGAGTATCAGTGAAGTGCTGCATCTGTTAGTGTCACTAGAACTGAAAAATACAGAAAAGAAGGAAGAGTGAAACAAAGAAAAATGAAGAGTGCTGGGTTGCTGGTCACTGTTGTGGCTCTACTGATGCAGACGAGCATATGTGGACAAAATTTGCATTACTGTGTCAGACCTCTGTTCAGAATTTGTGGAAGGGGTGTAGCAGCATAAATATAAAATGACTTTGAGACTTTGTTTATGATGTCTGTCAGGTTGTGACCTAGAAAAGCTGAGAGTAAGGTGATCAAATATTAATAGAAGTTAATGTAACATTAAATTGTAAACGGTGAACCTTTACAAAAGAAGTCTATTGAAAGTCTGTTTTGGCTTAAGGTCTATTTAAGTTTCCTGTAGAGTGCAACAGGTATGTGTCATCTTACTATGTAAGATACTTTAATTGCTGGTTTTGTACAAACATATGGAAACTGGCATTTTGTATTGTTAGGCGAATATGCCACTAGGATAACTTGTATATCACTTGTGCTGTGATACTGGTAAAGACCAACGCGGTCAGTGTTTATGCCAGATCAAAGTTGCAATCAGTAAATAAAATTTTTAAATTCCTTCTGTTAGACAGATGTGGAATTTCAGTGTTTGAGAAAAAGACAACAGTCTGTACTTATGATGAATATAACTTAGTACTGTATACATTATTCTCACTAGCATAAGACTTGGAGTTACCTGATAAGAATGCATTTGCATTGAAAAGACCTCTGAAAAAAATGTGTTACAGTCAGCATGTACAAGTAATTTATCTCACTCTGAAGGATGAAAAATAAATGAGAAATAATGCTAAAACGATGGCACATAAACTTTAGTATCAATTAAGTGCACTAAATTCTGAGTTGTATGCTCACATAATTATTGTAATTGTATGCTCATGATTATTGTAATCAATAAATCATCCCATGTTTTCGTAGTCACTTAAATAATAAGGCAAAACAGGGGACTTAACCTTGGTTTTCCTTTTTTATGGCATAATGTCACTTTAAACCAGATCTTTTAATTTTCTTCTTGCCTCTTAATCTAAGTAGTTAACTAATCATAGTTACACCAAACCCAAAACTTATCATTGTACTTCAGTATTCTCATGAAGAAAACTTGTGCTGTTGGTAATAACAGACCCAGGCAAGAATACAAGGCCTGTTGTGCAAGGCACTGTTTAACAGCAGCCAGTCTTTATAATTTGGCAAGCTTAGCCTAAACTGCCTTGGTTACTGAGAGTTCACCTGCTATTTTTTATAACTCTGAGTTGAACTTCCTGAAAACTGTGTTTTGTTTCTAGAACTCACCATAGGTGAAAAGAAACACAAAACATGGAAGTTCTGGTTACATTATGTCTCTGTCTTCCATATCCAATAGCAGTAGCATGAAGTAGCTTGGAGGGGTACAAAACTCGTCTGCCTTCTAACTAGTTATAGCATCACATGAAACAATACTTCAGTGGCCACATGAAACGGCCACTGGAAGCTTAGGAAGATGGCAACTGAAAACAGTCCCGACTTCTCTTTGAAAGATGTTAATGGGAGAAGGGTGATAAGAGAACACACAGTGATGACAGGGAGGAGGAAGTTTTCCAGCTGCATGGCACTGAAGACTTTGGCAATAGTTCAAAATCCAGTTGCTATGTAAAGGCTAAACTTCTCCTTGATCTCTGTGCAGTCCTTCCATCGTTATCCATATGTGCCACAGAGTGGCATGGAGCCTTCATGTTTTGCCACAGACTGTAACTTAAGGGGACAAATGAATTCTTCACTCTGGTCTTCTGGATGTGAGACAAAGTGGGAGCAAAGAAGTTTTGGTATTCCATTCTCAGATGGGGCACTGAGGAATAAGAATTGTTTAAATTCTTAATTAGACGGAGGTAGAAGCTGGTAGTAATCTCCAGTTATCTTGGTGTCCTGTTATTTTAGTTAACAAAGTCCTTTTTATGCTGATTAAATGAACTTTTCTGCTTTTTTAGACACATTGGACATGTTGGTTGGGATCCAAACACAGGTTTTGATGTAAGTAATGAAAAAAGTTATTGAAGACCCTGAATGATTTAAACTTTACAGGCTTTTTAATGTAAGTTACAAAGATTTGCATTAAATAAAAAGTTAACTATACAATAAAATAGTTCCAAATTGTGATTTTATAATGTGATGTAAACAAAGAGAGATGTTGGAGTAGAAGGGAATAGGCAGGATCTGGGACTGAGGGGGAAAAGATTCAAAAACATCAGTTTTTCGTGCAGGGTGCTTACCACTCCTAAAGCAGTACCTTCTGACTAGAAAAGTCAACTCAGAGACATGTACATCACCTTGCTGTTCCTTTTAACTATATGGATTGTGGAGGGTGGGGGGGGGTTCTTCAATACAAATGATACTTTAAAATATCTTCCCATTTCAAGCTACTTAAAACTAATGTATCTGACTTGCAGGTGAACAACTTAGACCCAGAACTGAAAAATCTGTTCGATCTGTGTGGAATTTCAGAGGCTCAACTAAAAGACAAAGAAACGTCAAAGGTCATATATGATTTCATTGAAAAAACAGGAGGTGTGGAAGCTGTTAAAAATGAACTGCGCAGACAAGGTGGGATTCCTTTTATTTCCACGTAAAAATTAACAGGGTATTTTTTGCCTTAAGGATTAGAGCAGAAACTGTTGATGGTGAGCAGTTTTTGATTCTCTTCTCTGGACTTCATGTCACTGCAGTTGCTCTGGATCATGTTTCCATACACTAAGGAATGCATGTCCCTAAGGAATAAGGATATTTATGTCAATTAAGTAATTTCCAGTAGCACTTAGTCTGACTGCAAAGCTATGCAGTATGTTTGATACAGATTTTTCAGACTGTGTATGTTAAATATTTATTTATTTATAATCTCAATCATATAAATAAATTAAAATCTTGGAAGCCATAGTGCTGTTGTCAGCTGTAGTGGTAGTACATGGCTGGCAGGTATGTATGGTGCCTGTTTACCCTGGAAGCACTCTGTACTGAGCCTTGCAACAACTACAGACCTGCAAATTTATATTATTTTTAAGGGGTTTTTTTTCTGTTTTGAAGTTAAAAATGTTAGGTTTGAGTATGAAAAAACGTTCTCAAGCTGCTGCCTGCCTAACCTTTAAATGTGGTCTCAGACAATGCATTACCTAGTGGAACATAGCATCAGTTTAAAATTACACTGCCAGTGTCGAATTTTCAAGAATTTGCTTAGAGCACTTCTCAAGAGAAAAATGATATAAGTTGGAATTATAGCAGTTTGAAACCAGTGGGTAAATTGTTCGGTGACTGAAGAGATGCAGATTCAGGGTACAATGACCTGTTACATTTATTCTTTAGGTCCCCCGCGGTGGAACGGTATGTACTTGAGCTGGCATCTAAGCATATGCTTTAAAGGATTCATGCTGTTGTGTGATTTTTTGCCTAGATGAGACCTTAGTCTGCACCTGTTTGACTGCAATACTAAAAATCATGTTCAAACTTCGTAAGTTAGGTTGCAAGCAAAACCTCAATTGTGATTTATTTTCTCAGTAAGAAATCTGTCAGCTTCTCTATAGAATCTTAACTGTGTTTAAACGTTTACAGAGTTGTTGATCCCAGATTGCTAACTGTAAAATTAGATTAAGAAAACTTGCCTTGGAGTCTTGTGACTAGCTTAAAATATTTTAAAAATGCCTATTTTTCTGTTATGTATGTGTTAACTTCACATTATGGCCACGTGCATGTATGCAATTAAAAGAAAAACTGCCTCATCTTTAACATGCATGATGATAATCTACCTCTGTTTTTTGATAGAGGTAGATGAAATACTCCAGTATTTCAGTGGGTTTATCGACATTTGTGTTATTTGATTCATAGGCTTGACTGCTGTTTGAAGTGTTCTTTCTCAGCGGAAACACATTTTTCTGTGTTTATTGCAAGAATTTCTGTGCTTACATATTCACCTTGCTAGGATGCTGACTAGAGAGTTGCAGACAAGCTGTTCTGCTGAGATGGAAGTTATTTTCCTGTTTTCCCTGCCCTTGCCGTAGTTTTGGTACTGGTGGTTCTTTTTTTGGTGGCAGTACCATTGCTAGAAGATGGTACAAACTTTTTTGTTAATAGCAGTGTACAAATAATTGTGCATTTATAAAAAAGACCCAAATTATTTTCTTGCTTTGCTTGTACCATCTGTTTAAAGGGGGAAGGGAGAGAGGAGGAGTTAATGGTGCTCTCTCCTTGCTACTCCTCTCTCGTTTCCACAGATTGGATGTGGCATGTCTCTCTAGATACGATGCAAATAAACTCTTTCCCCGCAGGAAAACTTAAACCTTGTGTTCAAAATCTACAGATAGTACAGACTCTGGAGCCATGACCACGCTGAGTATCTTCTCAGTATTGCAAAAACCCTGTATGTAGTCCTTGACGGGTTGTTATCTTTGGTAATACCGCCCTCCAGTGGCCAGAAAGGAAACTACAGTGATATCAGCCAAAAATGGTGGGACTTTTTAAAATCAAGAATGTTGGCAGCATGTCTCTTGGAAAATATATGACATTTCAGAGGCGATTCTCTCTATGTTGTTCTTGTGAAAGGGTAAGAAAAAAACCAGAGCAACTCGTGGAACTTAAGAACATAACACATGATTTTAGGAGTGGTATCTTTCTCTAAAGATCATCAGGGAAGGAGGCACTAGTGACTCCTACTTCCCCAAAATCCCATTTTTAGGGATGTCCCCTCTCTATCCCAGTGCAGTCAGTCTGCTTTCTCTGCAAGTAACATGAAGGGGGTAATAGAAGAAATAAAGAAGTATCTTCTTGAGTGTAATACCCTTTTTGTTATAAAGGCATATGAAATCAAACACAGATTTTCTTAGTTACATGGTAGCACCTGGATTATTAAGTAATTATGTGCAGCAACCACACAACCTAAAGTACCATAAGCCATTAGATGCTTAAT
Source organism: Ptilonorhynchus violaceus (assembly GCA_013397565.1). Taxonomy (NCBI): domain Eukaryota; kingdom Metazoa; phylum Chordata; class Aves; order Passeriformes; family Ptilonorhynchidae; genus Ptilonorhynchus; species Ptilonorhynchus violaceus. Next base: position 193,612 of record VZRJ01006051.1, read on the forward strand.
GGAAGAGGAAATGAAACAGTGCTATTTAAAATGCCATTAGCAAAGCAAGTACATTTGAAGGCCACTTCACAGAGAAATGATGTTGTGTGTAGCTCTGAAGTTGTTTCCTTTCTACAGTCCCTGCCATAAAGATATTGTTGGAAGTAATATTCAGTAAAAGAGACTAAGAGTCAGTTTGTAGTATTGTAATTACAATGCTACATTTTAATGCATTAGTAGGGTTGGTTTTTTTTACTAGAAGATACTGCTTTCAAAAATACTTGATTCTGTAATTACCTAATAAAATGATGGATAGATTATAAAGTGGAAATTCTGTATTTCACTTCAAGTGTATTTTCTAAAAACTTTTTCTCTTTTGTTCTGTCCTAGCTCAACAAAATTTTACAAGATTCTTGTGAATTTTAATCAGTCTTTTTATGTATTGGACTTGCTTCCTGCAGTGTTTGACTCTTTTACAAAATCCACAACTGACATAGAGGCTATATTCAGCGGGTTTGCCATATAGGCATAGCTTATATTCAGCTGTATTCAATTTAATCCAGAATTGGTAAAATTTGCACAGGCACAGAGATCCTTGCAAAAGGCAAGGCACAGCCTGTTTTCTTTTTCTGCTAGTCTCTGAAAGACTTATGGGTGTTGAGTAGCAGGTAATTCAAAGTTGTTTTCTTTCATTTCAGCTCCCCCCCCGCCACCACCGTGCAGAGGAGGCCCCCCTCCGCCTCCCCCTCCCCCTCCCCATAGCTCGGGCCCTCCCCCTCCCCCTGCTAGGGGCCGAGGGGCACCACCTCCACCTCCTTCAAGAGCTCCCACAGCAGCACCTCCACCCCCACCTCCATCTAGACCTGGTGCAACAGTGCCCCCGCCTCCTCCAAACCGGATGTATCCTCCACCGCCACCAGTGCATTCCTCATCTGCACCATCCGGCCCTCCTCCACCCCCGCCACCACCAGCAAGCGGGTCATCTGTTCCTCCACCCCCTCCGCCTCCTCCACCCCCTCCTGGTCCTCCTCCACCACCAGGCCTTCCCTCAGAGGTTGATCACCAGCTTCCAGTTCCTGCGGGAAACAAAGCAGCCCTCTTGGATCAAATCAGAGAAGGAGCTCAGTTAAAGAAGGTAGAACAGAACAGTCGACCAGTGTCCTGCTCAGGAAGAGATGCACTGCTAGACCAGATACGACAGGGTATACAGTTGAAATCTGTGAGTAAAAGCTGTTTCTCATCCAGGTCCCCTTGGGACTTGCAAATGCAGTGTGAACAGTAAATTGTGGCTCTGCGTTGGGGGCTTGATTGTAAGTTTTAGAGTTTCTGAAGTGATGACTAAACAGTAGTACTGAGAAAATGCAAAGAACACACATTTGCTACAGATGAGTATTGGTGCATGAAATTACCCTTGTTTCAAACTCTTTTCTCACTTTAGAGTAAAGCTTTAAGCATAAATCTTCCAATGATGATACAGTGTCATGGCTGTACAGAACTTTTGCAAGAATTATGAAAGATTGCTGCTCTACTGAATACTTCAGTAAAATTATCTAAACAACCGCAGGGGATGAGTTTAGGAGTAATGGTAGTGGAAGGCAAACACTAGATTTATTGGTTTGTGTTTATTTCCATCTTAAAATGGACCTGTGTTCTGCAAATGTTGAGGCTTGTAAGAAGGTGGCTGCCTGTGTCTGGACAAGTGCTGCCCACGAGAGATGCCGTTGCTGTCTCTGCTGCAACACAGGCTATTACTGTTTCTTACTGATGTTACTGAATATCTTAAAAATAGTTTTTTGCCTCTTGGTACCTTTTTTTTGCCACTCTTCTGCACTTGAGGCTTCTGCTGGAAAAAGTGTGTGGGTGTGTTCATATTTATTTACCATTAGAGGTACACATTATCAAAGTCAATTACTTTCAGAAGGGATTATCAGCCCAAAGCAGTCTCAGTTAACAAATTCAAACAATGAAAAATATTTTGTGGTATATAGCAAAGATAAAATAAATTCTGGTTATGCAGCCACACAAGTCATGCCTGTACAACCGTATTAAGAAGCTTTCCTTTAGATGAGCGCTCGCTTCATCAGAGCTGAAATATTTAACCTTGGGTATGGCTAACTGCAGTTGTGTTATATAGTAAAAAAAGTTGACCTTTTTTTAATAAATAAAGATTTTGCAGTTTGTGCTAAAGGAACAAGCTATTTCACACTTTCTTTTGCTGGAAAATAAAATTATTAATCTTACAAGGAAGTTAGTCTCAAAATACAGAGGTTCTGTTTTGCTAATTGCATCTTTCTGTTTTAACCGTTTTTCCAAGGTATCTGATGGTCAGGAGAGTGCACCACCTACACCTGCGCCCACCTCAGGAATTGTGGGTGCATTAATGGAAGTTATGCAGAAAAGGAGCAAAGCCATTCATTCTTCAGGTGCGTCTAATTGCATTTTTCTGACTTCACAGTGTTGGGTTTTCAGGAGTTAACACTTCTATTTATTGTAAAATACTGTTGGAGGAAAGCGTGGATTCCAGCAATCAGTGCAGTGCAGAATGCTCTCGGCAGAGCCCTGGTGATGGGCTGAATGGGTCCTTCGTGCTGCTTTGAATTACTGGAGTGCGGCAATTCGCAGTAATTCTCAACTAAGTTACTAATAAAGATTAATATCCTTATAAAGATGTTTTTTTCTGTTGTTGCAACTGACTTATTTTTACTCACTAGCTGTCTGATGAAGTGAGTTGTGAAAATATTTTGGAAGAAAGTTTTTCATGCATTCTGTTTGTCATCACTAAAGTTCTTGCCATTATTCAGCGCCTGTGCTGTGGCTCCTAGTGGACTTTGGCTGCCACCTACTGGATAAGGAGCAGATATCCAGTGTTATTTGGCTAGGCCTCTACCAGGACTGAATCAACTTTCTGTGCTTAAGTGCTGGGAAAAATTAGGGCTGCAAGAGGATTTGCATTTCTCAAATACCAGCATGTAATAAATGTAGTTCAGTAGCTGCAATGCAGCTGTTTGGGTACATCTCTTCTGTTTAGGCCTTGATACATTTTTCTTTTAGAGCTTGCCTTGATACCAAAACTGGTTATGCAGTCTGCAGAGCATTTGACCAAGTGCAGTATGGTTTGTTGATATGATGCCCTATACAGTAATCGCCAGTTTTGGTACTTTACATAAATTAAATACCAGGAGGGAGCTAAATGGAGTGTTTTCCTATGGGAAGGAGATGCTCTTGTCTAACAAATAAGTAGTTTAATTTTAACAGGCAACATTTTTTTAAGCACGATGCATATAAAAAAAATGGAAGGCTGAATAAAGTCAACAACAATTGACTTCGATGTGCATTACACAGCTTAGAATATTCTAGTATCCACAATGGTCTTTAGCTCACAGAACCTTTTTTGTTTTGTTTTGTTCTGTTTTCATCTGCTTGTAAAATAAACAAATGCCATTATGTAGTAAACCTGGGGAAGCAGTTCTTAAATTTCAGAAATTAATCTGTCCTTGTAGTTTAAAACCCAGTCTGGAGCAAGCTAGTGACTCTCACATTCTCTAAGAAAGAGTAATAAGTAGTAACTGTTAAACGAGAGCTTTTGATTCTTTTTCTCCTGGTACAAAACAAGGTAAATCTTTTCCTACGTGGGGAAAGGAGTGAGAAAAGAAACAAATTAGATTTAACTTCCATCTAGTAACTGTCTAAACTGGATGTCATGTCTAACAATCTTAAAATAGAATATTACCAAATGTATTGTCATGATGACCTTGAACTGATTGTTCTCTTTGCAGAAAGTTGTGACAAATCAGTAACGCTTTTGTCATGTTAATTCTGTGCAAACAAGCTACTTGCTTTTCTTGTCTTACAGATGAAGATGAGGATGAAGATGATGAAGAAGACTTTGAGGATGATGACGAATGGGATGATTGATCATATATTATTATATATATATTTTTTAAGGTGAATGATATACTAAACACTGCTTTCTGTCTATGGATTCTGTAAAATTATCATGTAAATGTTCTACCAATTTGCTGTATATTTTTGTTGCCTTTTGCTTTTTTATTAATCTGTGCAATACCTCATTTAATCTGTAAAGGTTTGTCATAATCCTCTACAAAACTACTCCCTGTTAATGTGTGCAAGTTTACACCTGGATGATCATGTACATGTGAATACTTTCCATTCCATCAATAAGGGAGTTTAAATGTAATATGTGAGACTGACAAAAACCTTAATGTAATTTAGTTATAATGCAAGAAGGAAAACACTATTTTCATACCCTACTTTTTCTGTATCTAAATTTTCTTATTAAAACCTAGTATAGCACTATGTTCTTTAAGTGATGCAGCTCTTAGTTTATTTAGCCCCTTCATTTCAAATGCAATGCTATATGAATGTTGAGGCTGGTTTATACTATCGCATGGTTTCAAATACATCAAAACAGTTCAAATCTTAGCAGTATGCTTTACTTAACACAAAAGCACTACAGAAATGCACAGCTAGTTGTGAAAATCACCTTGCCCTAAGTGTAGTACTGACAGTAGTAATTAAATTCTTCAACTGGGGACCTCTATCTGAAGTTAAGCAGGGTGGCTTTACGTTGTCATAGTGGTAAAGGCAACTTTGATGCAGACAAGTTCAGTCTTTTGGTTGATTTGTTTGGGTTTGGGGTTTTGGGGAGTGGTTCTGGGGGGTTTTTTGGGGATTGCGTTTTTTTGTTTGGTTGGTTGTTTTTTGTTGTTTTGGTGGGTTTTTTTCCTTCCCTGCTCTTCCTTTCAGAATGCAGATGTCTAAATTACTGGAGGCTGTACTGGAGGCTGGCAATCGCTACAGCTTGATTTATTTTTAAAATCAATTTTTTGTGGGGTTTAGGCTGAAGGGCTGCATTTAAGGCTTGCTTCAATAGTGTTTAATTACCTTTTAAAATTTGTAGGACATTGGTGTACTAATAAACACAAGTGGTATTATTTTGCAGTCTTTGCTTTATGGTACACAACAGATGCTGAAACACCAATCCTACATCCTTTAGGTTGGAAAGTCATTAACTCAGAATTATACACTTTGGATAAGTACTTAACTTTATGGCAGTATTTTGTCTTCATATGTTGGCTTTAAGACCAAGGGTTGTGATAAAGATCAAGAACCTGATTCACAAGAATAGTATTTGAATAAGTGGAAAGAAAATGGGATTTTCATTTCACAGCTTGCACATTTATATAAGTTGTACTTTAGTGCAGTAAACATTGGCACACTGCCTATTATGAAATACTCATCTGTGCTACATGGGTATTTAATATCTGCAGCATTAATTACTGTACTTACTGTAATTTTCAGGTAGAAAATGTTTTTAAAAATCACATTATCTGACACAGAATGTTTAGTTAAGTGGTTACATTTGGAGCGTAGTTAACACATAGTGTCCTGGGTCTTTGACTGTAGTCAGGGTATCAAACGAAATTTAAGTTATCGGAATTGTATTGACTGAAACCCAGTGTTGACCTGATCTTGACAGGCTGGACCTGCATGATATGACTTGGATTTCTAACCCAGTTATAACCTAGTCTTTAGCGAATTAATTTAGTCATATGAGAAGAAAGTTGCTGAAAAGTAGTGGGAGAGGTAAGGTTGTAGTTAAATTATTCAGAGGATGCTAACTTCCTTCCAAGAGTAATTTAAGCACATAACTTGAGGAAAAAAATTGCCAAGTGGTCTCACTTTCTTGCAGTAACTTTCGCATTGGCCTCTGCTGCTGGAAAGACTTCCTGCTAGCTTTGCTGCTGTAATGGCTTGAGCTTTGGATCAAGTGCAAGTGCAGCCTGGTGTAGCTAATGGCAGTGGAGTTAACAACTTGTGTATAAGAAAAATATTTGTATGGCTTTCATATAACTTCTGGCACTGCTCACTTACTTTTCTTGCATATAGGGCATTTTAAAATTAAGCAGATGAGGCCTAGAGGTTTTCCTAACATGCTACTTACTAGATATGTTTAGCTGTTATGTTCCCAGAATTGGAATTTCTGTAATATAGTTAATAATTAAGCATCACAGTTCATTAATCAAACTTCTCTTCTGGTTTTTGGGAGCTCTGAAGTTACATTATTGAATAAAACTTTGATTTGTAGATACTGGCCAAAGAAAGTTTTTGGGTTTTCTATTTCTTAATACAAAAAGTACACTCATACCTGTGGTGTCCAGGTTAGTATTTACTTTAAAGTAGTGTTTGTTGATGATAAATTTCAGGCATACAGACTGCGATGGCAGTTAAGTTAGTCATAACTGCATGCTTCAGCACCCTGCCACTTGCACTCCAAGCAGAAGATAGCATTTCATGATACTGGTGCATTGTTGCTAAACATTGTAATGAAGGCCTCTTATATATTCTGGTTAAATGACTGTCCAGATAGCCTTAGCAATTAACAAACTAGCATGAGGCTTTTGTATCTCAACACTCTATGTGCATAGACAATATCAGCTAGCCACTTGTACGTATGAAATCCGTAAGAACTTCTCAATCATTCAGTTTTCCATTTACCGAACTGAAATTTTTAGTATGTGAATTTTTGAAATGTACAGTGAATAGGATGTTGCACTGGTGGCAATTCATCATGAAGCATAATAAAATTAATTTGACCCAACTAGCGTAAAACTGTGTGGTTTTTAAGTGCCAATTGTGGCACAGGTTTTAAAATAGATGTGTAGATTGATGACGTACTTTAAAAGTAACTAGTCACCTGGCCAAGTTCACAAAGCAGTAAATAGCCACTGTCAAATTGCAGTAGTTTCATGTCTCTGGAAAGTTGGATTGTGCTATTGAGTAAACACAATGAGTAAGAATGTGACACCCCGTCCTCCTGGCAGATCTCACCGCTGCTAAGCAGCTTCCTTGGAAACAGCTATTGCTGCAGGCAAGTGCAATAAACCAGCAACATTTCAAGGTCAAACAAACATGGGGTCATTAATAAACATGCTAGAAGTAGTACTAAATAGTTAACTCTTGTCACTGAGTGCTCTTAACTTAACCTGGGTTTTACAGATGTAAATCTTTATCCTGCATGTTGTAGAGTGTGAGTTCAGGACACTTCAGAAGTTTGCTTCTCTCTTGTAAAGCATCTGAAGAGTCCAGCATTTCAAACTGTTACCTGGTGTATGCTTAGTTTTGAAGTTTAGTGTTTTTCTGATTTTTAGGCCTTAAGTACAAGGCAAAGTTGGAATTGTTAATTGCAGGATGAGCATAATTACTTCCTTTCTACTTCCATAAGTAGAAGGTTAAAATATGCTTCTGAAAGGAGCCTTTTCTTTTTTTCTTTTTCTCTTTTTTCTTTTAATTTGACAATGGTTACTTTCCCGAGTAAGATACATGTAAAGAGGAAAAAGGAGGAAAGTTCCTTTTGCTTTGAAGACTGTTAGCAGTCCACTGCAACAGCCTTTATCTAATCATTAGCAGAATTCCTGGTCTAATTAAAGTTCCTGAAGCTTAAGTACAGTGATAAGCAGCTTTATTTATAGAAAAGTGAAAATGGTTTAGGGAAGCCTAGAAGATACTGAAACTTTGTCTCTCAAAGGACCAGTGTTATCCTCTAGCACTGCAGTAGGGACTCCTGTTGCTATGTATTTGTTTACTGCCTGGAGTTTTCTTTTGAGTGAGAAGATGGAAAGGATGGGGTAGTATGAACTAGAAAGTGAGCTGGGGAGGTTTAATATCAGTGTTTTAACTACCTTGTCAGTGACTAGTCTGACACTTCTCTCTAAGACAGTCTTTGAAAGTTTGAGGATGTTTATACACTTGTGAAGGAGCCATATTGTTTGGATTTTTTTAATTGCCAAACTGCTTTGGCATGTCTGCTATATTGTGCTTGAAAAAAATAAAGCATTAGTTGTTTGAAATCACAGATTTGAAAACTTAATTCAGATGTATGTTGAGAAGTAGAATCATTGCCCATATATAATTAGTGGGATTTTTTTCTGAAAAATTTTATGCTGAATTTTTACAGTATTTGCAGGTGTAACCTGCTAAAGTGAGTTAGACTAGTAATTTATCAGTTACTGAAATCTTAGGTAATAGCTGCAGGACTTACCCAGTATAAACATAATAATAAATACATAAACAGCTTAATACATGCCTGAAATTAGGAAGCTTGATATGTTACATTTGTTGTGGGGTTTTTTAATATATTGGTATCAACAAATATACTTAAAGGCCTATTTTCTTGTGCTCTAAAGGGTTATTGGAGTCTCTCTGGAGTAAAATTCTTGAGTCATTACTTCATGTGTGTGTTTTTTCCTCCCTGAAGCTTAATCATCTTGAGTTTGGTTACTCGTGCAGTATGAATTTTAAATTTATTACTTAAGGACTGATGAAGGAGTGCAAGTTTTGCTTAAAAAACAGCCATTACCAGCATTATATTTTTGGATGTACCACTTGGGGGACATAATGAATCTTAGAATAGGATAAAAAGTAGGATAATGCTTATATCATACATCAGACTCAGAGTATTTGCTTAAATGACCTTGGCAGGCACACAAAATTGGGAATTGGCTCTTCTGGATGTTGATGCCAAAAACCAGGCAACTGCTGGAGCATCTGAGCTGGATTTGGACAACTTTGTTGGTATATGGGTCTTTCCCAGATGCTGGGGATACAAAGAACATGGACTGACAAACTGTTGAGAAGCTTGCACATTTTCTTTTCTCTTTTTTTAATAGATAATACTACAGGATTTTTATGGTTTGAATACTCCTTTGGACCAAAACAATGCTTATTTAATAATCAAGAGAAGAAATGATCTGCAGCATATAGTCCTTCAGAGTTATTGCTGTTCAACTGTCAGCAGAGAATCTGGTTTTATTTTAAAATTCAAAATGAAATGGAAAAGGAAGTCTACATCCAGTTAACATAAAACATGTTTTCTATGGTTTGTTTCCTGAGGGTGATGTGTATGAACATGAAAGGCCCATTTTAAAGCAGAAATCTGCTAGTTAGTAGTAGTCTTTTTCACCTGTACTAGGCTTTTAGTATCTAATCCCTAGAGATCATGTTACTGAAACTCCCCTGCTGTCTCTGAGACAGGTACGAAGTGTAGTAGTTTTTGGAGAGCAAGTGAACCCCTCTGCTGTCAGTTGTGTTCACAGTGCTCAGGCCTGCAACTGGTAGAAGAAAAAGAGCATGAAATCATTCTGTAATGTTAAAGGATCCCTTTTGTGCTATAACATCTTCTATGCTTGCCTTACAGGAGCTGGAATAGTCCTCTGACTCATGCTAATGTCCTGCCCAGATAACCAAAACGTTATTACATCTTAGCCCTTACTATTCAGCCATTCTTGTCTTCACTAACAATGCCCCTAAACCTCGTGGTAGAAACACAGTTAGCACAATGGCCTAACAAATACCTTCAGCAGCTTACAGCACACAGCTGTTGTTTAGCGCATGAGCCATTTCAAAGGGAACAGAAGTTGTCCTGATGTGGATTCCTCTGTTGGGAAAAAACTGATCCTACCTCCATACTAAGCTGAAGAACACATGGAGATCCTAAATGATCAGTTGAGAAAATGCTGTGCTAATTGCTCTCATGAGCAATGTGAGAGGTGGGTGGCTGGTTAAAGGGTAACTGTAATCCAAGAAGCATTCTTCAAGGAATCAACCAAATATGGATCACTCACCATCATCATTCCAACATTTTATGGATAGGATATGCATCCTCAGTCAAGCTGTCTGTCCAGTCTAGACATGATACCTGGATTGGGAATAAGCTCAGAGCAAATACCTGGTACTTTGTTCCCTGGATGCTAGCTTTTATCTGAATTACCTTCAGCTATGCTGCAGTGGAGAGGATTTAGTGAGACCTGTGTATTCTGCCAGCCAGAAATGACTTGTCAGGCTATTACTTGTAGACACAAGGTACCTTTGTTTCCTGAAAAGCTGTAAGTGCAACTTCCTGATTGAAATCAAGTGCTGTGCTAGATTAAGTTGTTAGTTGCATTCCTTGTGTTTTCAGTGTCAGAACAGCCTTTCTGTTGGTACTAAAATCCTCCAGAAGAGTGATGTAATATGAAATCATTACAGATCTTCATAGTTCCTGACTTTCCAACAAGACTAGATTATATGCTTCCTTCTATCCTTCCCCAACCCATTTTCAGCACTAAGCCTCTTAACATTTGGCCCATTCTTCAAATATTCCGTCTGCCTACATAGGACTAGTGCCTTCTGAAAGACAGTAAAAAGTCAGCCTATCTGAACATTTGCTATCTTGTCTATTCTTTGCCACAAAACGAATTCAGGTTGTTAGCAGGTGGACACAGCCCTGCATGAAACTGCTGCTGTGTGTGACAGAAGCATCATGTCTAACCTTAAGCAGGTTCTCTCGGTGCTGTTTTGGAGGTGACTCCAAAGAGTCGCCAGGCCATCAGGGCAGATTGTCTGCACAGAGTATCTCAGCAGTGTGTACAGAAACTATAGAGAACATCGTGGGGGTTGAGTGCCATGCAACAGGCCCCATGGTTCAGCGTTCAGGAGAGGTAGGTAGCTGTGTTCTCTCTCAGAAACACAGGATGTGTTACTGAGCAATCGGGGGATGCAGTGCAAAGTAGAATCCTACATTAGTCCTGCTCAGTCACTCTTCTGACCCTTATTTATCTCCCTTGGCTGTAATAAGAGTGTAGGCACAGAGCAGGTGCCATCTTGCACTTCAGACACTGAGATGCAGGTGTTTTAACTGAAACTAAATCTGTCTTGCCCTGTGCCTCAGTTGCTCGTTTGTGTAATGGTAGTAATAGCACAATGCATATAAATACATCTAGTCCAGACATGTACTGCAGTCCAGACATGTGACACTTCAAATGTTTTTAAATGCCATTTTCCTTGTTCAAATTTAGTTATCTCAGTTCTCAGAACAAAAACACCAGGTAAAAGACTTCTTTATTTCTACAAGGCCTGGTTTTCAGAATCAGTAGCCATTTTTAAGCTCTCAAAAAGAAAAATAAAGCACTTGAATCATGTGTGTAGAGCAGAGTTAGTTAATCTGAGCAGTCTGATGACCTGTGTGTGCAAATATTGGGTCATGCTCTAGTGTTGCATTAAACTGCAACACTGGTTTTTTATTTAATATTGTGGAAACCCAACCCCAGCATGCAGTTCCCCATGGATTTGGTTTTAATAAACTAAAAATGTTTTAATACACTATGTGAAAGACATGAGTTTTGGGACCTACAGAGTAGTTGCTAATCCCCTGTTTTACAAGCCAGGTTTGCAGCACAGCCTCTCTCAACAGCTCCCATCGGGAGCACTTCACTGTGATTGACAGTGTCAGGAGCTTAACTGATCCCGAACAGGGAGTCCTGCAGCAGTGTGTGGGCAGCCCTATCGTATGGCTGTGCCTGGGGCTGGACAAGGCTGCCTCCCTGCCTGGCCACCGACAGTCACACATTCCTCCCTGAACATGTGAAAAGCATTAGTTTCATGGGTGTGAATCATTCTAAAGTCACCAGAATCGTTGCTTCTCTGATTCCCTATAGGTCTGCAAGGTCAAAGGTGCAGCAGTGCCACTGCCATGCTTTCAAAAAGTGTAGGGGTCTTGGAAGATTTGAAGTACAGGAGGCATTCTGTTTATGACTTGGATTTGCTGCAGCTCTGTGTGTGCTGGCTCCTGCTGGTTTCATCTTACTGCCTCATCTGTCTCTATCATCTCAGTTTAAAAGGGGCCATCCTGTTTTCATCAGGGTGCACGTTTGAGCTCTGACTTTGTTAGAGGAAAAGCAGCCAATAGCTTTGAAGAGTGTGATAATATTTTTGCTGCTAGATGATAGTCACCCTATATTCCCCAGCCTCTTGGATCATCATGGTACATTAGGAGAAATTGTGATGGGACATGGCTGAAGTCAGATTGATTTACTTTCCTCTTAAATTTCTTTTTTTACTATTTGCACTTGATAACTACTACAGCCATGAGGCAAAAATGTGTCAGCTATTTCATCTGAACAACATGATCAGTGCTTACTTAAAAAACTTCTGGACTTGCCATACATTTTAAGAACCCAGCTAAGATTTTATTAATCTTTCTGCATAATTTTCAGTGAACAGCTGCAATGTCAACTCAAGAGACAGAGAAGTCTTCCAAGAAACACAGGGGCAAGCGCAGCTCTTTAAATCTGACCTCCTGTTTTATTACTGTGAAGACAGTTGGCTGCTCATGTAGCAGTATCTATTTTGATGCTTTAAAGGAGGAAAAAGGAAACAAAACCTTTGTCCTTTGTGTTGCTAATTTGAGTGAAACTGGCAAAATGTTTCAGCCCCACACAACTTCTTAAGGTCTTGCTGAGCAGAAGCTCATAGAGGTACTAACCCCAAATATTTTCATTTAGTTTAAATACTGGTTGTTCTCTGTATGCTTGTGCATGCTGTTGGGATGTTCTGGAAACACAGAGGATGGGAGCTCTGCAGCGGCAAATTCAGTGGTACAGTCATACTTCCCTAGCAATAGTCTCAGTCCCGGAGAAGAATATGTGTTTAATTGGTGTGATACTTCAACCACAGGAATAGAGTTATTAGTCTGCAGAGAGTGAGTCCCTGTAGGATTAGTTTTCATAATGACCACTGAGCAGCTCTCATGTGCCATAGCTACCTGCTGGAGACAAATGCTATGAGGTTGTGTTAATTGAACACAATGCTCTGCATTTCATCACTGTTTCTCCTCTGAAGTGTATGCTAGCTTAGAGAAGCACATCAGTGATACACAAAATAAAAGGTTACGCTGCAGATGGGAACATCTGAAACAATCTGCGCAGTATGTACAAAGCCCCCTTCTCTCTCCTGGGGCATGTGAGGGTTTGGCAGAATTCACAGGGCAAAACAAAGACTGAAATTACAGAGTTCAGAAGGGATTTGTTAGGCTATCTGAAGCAGTTAACCATTACACAGAAAGGTATCAGTCTGTACGAGGTTATATCAAGAGTTCCACGAGTTCTTATTACAGTTTTGGCAATTCTTGTAAAAACTGGCAAAACATTTGGTGTTAGTAACAGGGATCATTGTTAGGCTGACCAGAGACTGGAGCTGTATAAAGGACATACCCCTGTGGTACTGGAGAAGACATTTAAGAAAAGAGGCTGATTCTGCATGCTGCACTGTATTTATCAAATTCTTCTGATAGAGAATTTTTATTACTAGAAAAACCTATTTTCTCCTCCAAGATACAATTACATATTTCATATGTGGTGCAGGTGATTATGTAATTGCTTTCCAATAAAATCTGCAAAAAAGATTTTTAGAATACAGAACAGCAGCAAATCTATATTAAGAATGCTTTGTGAATTTTTTGCTTTTGAGAAATTAATGCTGAAGAACATTTATTTAACTTCATAGTGGAAGTTTCAGTTTTATCTTTAAATACCAAGGAAACCTCTTATTTATGTTTATCACATTTCCAAATGTTGTCCCAAAAACGGGCTTGTCACCAGGTTTGCAGTGCCAATTCACACATCGAGATGAGGTATTTATATTTTTGATTCTAGTTTGTGCAAAGTAGGAGCTGGAAGGTAAACCAAAAACGGCTGGCTCCTCAGTCATCAAAACTTCATGCTATTTAAACATTTTAACAAAGGCATCAACTTTCATTGGTTACAGACCACATAACTTTTTCATTAATTAGTACTATAACTCCTGTTTGCTACTTATATGCCTCACTTCTCATGCTGATTAGTCTGCATGCACAGTTCTTCCCTCCGTCTGAGTCGGTTCATTTTGAGTTAGGTGCTCAGTGCATTGATGCACTGATCTCCCACTGCTGGAATTACCTTTCCCCCAGTTACTGCTCAGTTCTGCTGACTTCACTCCTGGTGGCTCTCATCCAAACAGCCCATTCAGCTTGGGATTGTCTTCCCTTTTCCTTAAAACAAAAGATTAGCCAAGCACACAATGTTCACAATGCAATTGCTTAATCATAACTGTCCAGCTATAGCTACAGAATAACAACAAAAAAAAATGCAGTTTGATTCAGATTTTGAGGGGCTCAGATCTTGAGGGGCTTGATATCACAACCACGACAGTACCCTCTACCTGAAACACATTGAGGGATATCAATTGAGGGATTGTGTGGTGTCTGTTAGGAGAGAATATTCTTCATCAGTAGTGAGACATGAGATTAAAAGATGTCTTATTCTTTGTTTTCGTTCAGAGCCAGTGAGAAGGAAAAAGCAGCTTGATGAAGCTTTGACTCAGACTGTCTTCATGGGTTAGGCTTGGCTTTTCCTTACATCATGTACTTACATCTCCCATTACCCAATAAATGCCAGATGAGGATTAAAGAGGAAAAAAAATGTTGCAGGGTGTCTTTTGACAAAAATGTGGACCTCAGCAGAGAGACACATGAGGAAAAGATTGACACTGATGAGAGCCCCCTGAGTCCAAGCTGATAACACTTGAATCACACTGAATGTGTCTCCAAGAGACACATTAAACAGACAAATGTCCCAAAGGAAACGTTTCACCACCCTCACAGTAAAGAATCTCTTCCTAGTATCTAATCTAAACCTGCTCTCTTTCAGTTTGAAGCCATTCCCCTTGTCCTGTCACTACCTGTTCTACAGAAGTCCCCTTCAGTCTTCTTGTAGGCTCTATTCAGGAGCCACTGGAAGGCTGCAATTAGGTCACCCCAAAACCATCTTTTTTCCAGGCTGTACAATCCCATTTTTCTTAGCCTTTTCACACAGGAAAGGTGTTCCATCCCTCTAATCAGCTTGGTGGTCTCCTCTGGACTTGCTTCAAGGTTCATGTCCTTCCTGTGCTGAGGTGTAGCATCCTTACCTCCTCATATATTTGAATGCAGCCTTTCCCTCTGCACCACAGTGTGGGTCCTGCTCAAAGGCAGATGGTGCAATTCCATGAAGGAAATTCTGCCAGCACTGGCTAGCTCAGTGTTTGCATCTTGAAGGATTATAGTATATGTGGTGTAAGAAGCAGGAGATCAGAGTAGAGCTACAGCTTGAACAGCATTTCCAGACTAAATCCCTAATTTCACTTAGAAGCTAACTGTAATTACGCAACTCCTGATCTTCAGGTCATCCCCAGCTATTTCAACTAAACCAGATGTTCTACTTTTAAAGTATGATATTCTGTGTCAGAAATAACTACTCAAGCCCACTGCTTGCTTTTAAATGCCAGCAATGGCCCTGGAGAACTCCCGTGACCTCAGGACAGCAGGCAGCATCTTTTGCTGACAAAGACTGGAGCAAGGTGTACACACTTGAATCTTCTTTCTTCTTTTCACAGATCATTGCAGTTCTCCCAGCCCCAGCAAGAGGACTGAATGGCCCTGCAGAGGTTTCCCATCTCATAGCTTGTTGAAGAACTGAACAGTTTCACCATTTGCCCCAGAAGTAATGAACTCTCCAGACTTCTTAATTTGAAAGCAAATGAGAGAGAGACCTTGAGTCTGCCCAAGAGATGCATTAATCTTGAATTTCAAAGAAGAAAATATCCTATAAACAAAGCTACAGTCAAACTGAAAATCTATTGAGACCACTGCTCCATTTGGAGGGGGGTTAAATATTTATCATCTTGGAAAGAGGCTGATTTGGAAAGCAGATGCTTAAACATTCATCAAAATATGACAGAGTGAAGTTCAGGTCTTTGCTTTGAGCCATCTCAGGGATGTGAGTCCCACCACAACAGCAGCACTGGAGACCCAGAAATTCCACCCTGGAAGTGATGAATTGACCCATCTCTGATGAAAGAACCTCTGCACCTATCACCCCATTGCCACTTTATCCCAGGTGGCACTGCTAGTGTCAACACAACTATGAGACATTATCAAAAAACCAACAGGCAGAGCAAGTGATGGGAGAGCAGTCTTGGCTAGTGCAGATCCCCAAATGTGATAAGGACCCCACATTCCTGGTTACTCAGCACCATCTCTCTTCTGATGGGAAAAAAGGCTGAGGATTTGCTGAGCAAGACCCTGCAGGAGGCATAGTTGACAGCTTCAGAATCAATCTGTAGGTGGGATCACAGCTGGCTCACGTGGGCAAGGAGCTGAGGACCCTATTAGTTCTCCAGTGGGTGACTGTCCGAGGACCCAGTGCCCTCAGCATTGAACAGGTCTGCTCACCCTGCATTTAATTAAGCATTAGAATGAGACACAGCATGTTGTAGTATAGACACGCTAAACTTACAGATAAGGCCATGCATTGCCGCTCAGATGCTGTAGTCAAATGATGGCTATCCAGTGTGAATGATCCTCCATGTCCAGCATAGTTGATATTAATGGCCTTACTTTTCACCTGAGAAGATGACAAAGTACTAAATAAGACTTTCCAATTGATAATATTTGTTGAGACTAGGAGCTACATCTACTATGTATTTTTAAGGACCAGTTTAATTATGTTTGATGTTTTCTTGGAGCAATGGCCAGTCTGGAGGAGCTTTTATGCTCTACAGACAGGAAGCTGACAAAACGTGCTCAGTGCCCTTGAGGTAACACCATCTCTTGTAGCAGGGAGCTGGCAGAGCAGGATTAGGGCTCAGCATTGTCTGACACCCAGCTGTGAGCTCCGTTCTCCATGTGACGTGTGGGATTCTTTGCAGTGGGAATTTGAGAGTGGGAGCCAGTGGCACGGTGGGGTTATTCAGGCTGCTCAGCTGTGCTGGGCTATCAACTATCAACATCTGTGGCTCTGTTGTCACAAAGAGTTTAGGGTACCAGAAAAATTTAATCCAAGCTAAATCTATGCTGCACCTCCTTTACACCAGCAACACAGCTTTGAAACTGCATTGAGAGGTCTGGGGAAGCAAACCAGAACAGTCTTCCTTTTTGTTGATTGATTTTCTTTCTTTTTTTCTTTTAATGCAGTGCACATCCAGAGCTGCAAAATTGTCCTGGAGCTGCACCAGCTGGTGTTGCACCTAAAATCCAGCTATTGGGACGTTTGGAGTGATTGGATCTCAAACTGATTTTAGTCACTTTAAACTATAGCAGAGACTGAAAAGTTTACTTCATGAGTGGCTAGACAGAAGATAACCCTGGCATGGGAAGACATAAATCTTGTAACAAGGGCTTGTAACACCCCCAAACCCATGCTAAACTGGGATTAAAGGCAGGAATATTTGCCCTGTCTGGGTGCTGCCTGTGCAGCACACACCTTCTGGACTGGTGCTGGTGTCTGTCTCACTGCTCACAATATGGGCAGAGTTTGCCTGCACCTGCCCACCCCGTGCAACTGAGACTGACCTGCCACAGTCAGGGCACACTTGGTGAAGAGGAAAACAAAGAACTGGAATTTGGCAGAAGTCATCAAGAGCACATGAAACCTGAGCACTGTTGCCTTCCAACTTGTTTGTGAAACACAGCAACACATGCATGTGTCGCAGATTTAGAGAGCAGTAAGCTGAGACCGGGCAACAAGGGTGACCCCACACTGTGTACGCATAAACACTTCAGGTGACTGCAAAATTCACTGCTTTAACTGTAGCTCATTGACAGCCCTCAAGAACATTCATGAGTATGATAATTAAAAAATACAGCTATAGTTCCAAATGTTTCTTGGAAAAAAACCTGGAAAGAAAAGTCCAAGAAATACTTAGTCCTTCATGGACAGATTGACCTAATGCTCTTGGCAGAAAGGCATAATGGGGTGCAGAAGAAATTAATTTCTTACCTATAGAATTTAAACTTCAAGTATGTCCCACACAACAAAAATAGTCTAATGTAGAGGCTATACTTGGTTAGTCTGGTGAAATGTCTCTTAGGCCACTGCTGGGAATCATCCCCAATTTATCATTCTCAGGGTGCATAAGCATTTCTGACTGTCCTTTCAGTTCCTTATATACTTGTTTTCTAGGTGAGGAAATGGCAGAAATGGCATCTTCCTTTTCAAAGGCATTCTTTCACACCCAGGTCAGCCTTGGGACTCCTGTTCTCATGGCTTGCCTCATCTGCATTTACAAAATTCCCTGCATTGGATCATGGGCTGTGCTTCTCTTACCATTTAGAAATACACTGACAATCATCATATTCACTTATATTCAGCCGGTCAAAGTATTCCTGTTAGCAAAAATAAAATAAATATAGTAATAACGAATCCAATAGTACTTGATGCCTGAGGATCTTGGAGCACACTTGAGTCTATGTGAATATAACCTTGCAGCACTGTGAGATGGATCAGTACTGATCTCACCAAGGCAAAGTAGAGGCATAAGAAATTTAAAAATATACCCCAGAGTACACAAACAGCCCAGGACATAACCCTCAGTCTTGGCTTTGAGATACATGTTTGGGCTCTTACCAGAAACTCAATAAGAATTTTTACTGTGACTATATTTTAAGGAAAGAAGAACGTCTTTCCCTGTGTTATAATCCTGTAGAAAATAATTCAATTTTTTTTGCCATTAAAAAGGCTTTATAAAATTCATATTCATTTCAAGCTGAAAATAGTAAAAGGTTACAGATAGAAATAAATACACCTGGCAGACAGGCTGTTGACTTGCTTTCCACAGTGACAGAATTTTTTCATATCTCCATTTTTCTTTTGGACTCATCCATCCTTTTCACACAGAACAGTTACATCTGCATCTGATAGTACCCCAGCAACCCCACAGCCAGTGCATGTCAGTTGCCCTATTTTTCCACTATGTACACAGAAAGAAAGCCCTCAACTGCTGTTCACTTGCTGCAGTTTGCTCCTTTGCCTTCCAGTTTCAGCACTAGGCTGCATCCACCCAGCAGACCCAAATCCATGATGGAACTCCAGCCCATGCTACCCTTGCAGGACAGCCCTGGCAAGGCAGGGAGCAGTGTGGACCTGGGGGAAATAGTTGGTCCATGCTGGGAGCTGCCCCACCGTCACCAGTCACCCACTTGCTTTGTCCAGGTTCACACCTTCACTTTGCGTACCCAAGCTGTGACAGCACCCCTTGTCCCTAATCCTCCTTTGTGGGTCCAGGTCTTGGCAGCTCAGGGTGAGGCTGAGGCCTGGGAAGCTGAAGTCTAAGCCAAGAGGTAGGATATTGAGATGTTTTCCCTCAAAGGATAAAGGTCTCTTCTGAGTAGCAGCTCTTAAACATGAGTCCTCTGTACTTCCAAGAGCAAGAGAAGTATCAGATAAAATAAAATTACCAAAATACTACAAAAATCACAGTCCCAATCAGAAACTTTATTTAGTGCCTAACTTGAAACACTGTCAGTGGGCAGATATTTTACATGTGTGAAAAGAAAAATATCTCATGCTACTTAGATAAAAGGGGCCACCACAAATCACCAGATGCTTCTAAAGTGCATCTTCTCAGTGATACAGGCACACAATTTATTTTGTAAGCTTTTAAGGCACTATTTCTTAGGTGCAGTGTTTCTCCTTATGTTTATGGCACAATTATCACTATCCTATTCAAGAGCTTAAAATTCAAAATCAAGTAATTGAACTGGCAAGTCAAAGTAAACTTGTGTTGTAACTTTTGAGGAATGAATCTAAAAATTAATTCTGCTGTAAGTGCAGTGTTTTGGACACACAGATCTGTCAGAACCAGACAGTGTATGTACAGTGCTGGGCTTATCAATATGTGAACCAAATTCTACTCCCTCTAGTAAATTTTTTGGTTCCTACATCAAGTGTAGATGGTATTCAGTATCGAGTAGAAGACTTTCGTTTCCATGTGACAGTTTTTTCTAAAGTTACATCTGACTTACATGGATTTGAAAATAAAGCATCTTACGACAAATTGTAGACGATTTTTACAACTTCCAGTACTATTCCAAGCTGCAGATCCTGTGGAGTTATCACATCTGAGAGCATTGATTTAATAATGGCAGAGCTTCTGTGTTACCAGTTTCAGGCTTCTGCTTCTGAAAACACCAAACCATACTATTCTTTTCATGAGCTTCTTTCATTATTTTGACAGTAAAAATTTGCCCATTTTTTTTTAACGGGAAGGCTGTTTCAAGAACCTTCTTGTTCTAAGGGTTTGGACATGTCTTCTAATTTCTGATACAAATGCAGGCATGCACAGTTTCTGTCTTTTTTTTTTTCCTACTGCTAACCGTGTCCTGTAGCTCTTTCCACTTTGCAGTATTTATAGACACGAGCTGAAATCCCTTTGAGCCTTTGTTTGGCTAGATTGATCCCACCACCTGTTCTCATTTCTCTCACAGGACAGCCTCTTCAGTTCCCCAATTATCCCAGCCATTTTCTGTCCCTCTTCCAATTCAAAACAATTTTTCCTGGCTGTTCGTTACTGGAATTGTACACACCCTTCCAGATGCCATTTCACTTGGGCCTGCACCTGTGAAAATAGTGTTTGGAGCTACCTCTCCCATCCAGGTATTACAAGTTCCCCCTTCATGGCTAACTCTTGGTGGTTATGTGTCACTCTTCAAACAACCTACAGACAAGTCCTCTCTATTTTGGCTGTGGAGCTGCTCTGCCTTAATTATTACTTCCATAGAACTGACAGACTTCTGAGGAAGATGTATGAGTGGTGGCATGGAAGTCTGGAATACTCACAACTTCTGCTGTGTTCTGCAAGAGTTGTAACTGTGTTGTGCTACCATGTGGGCAAGGGAAAGGCCTTGGCCACAGCTTCCCTCTCCACTCTGCCTCACAGCCTCTCAGGACGTCCATTCCCCGACCACGCCATGCAGGGACTGTCCTGCACCAGCTCTTCTGGCTTTCTGGTTGTGTGCAGCACAGACTTGGCCTCCAGAAATGGATGTGGCTTTACCTGGCAGGAGCCCCTATGACCACCTGCCCCATTTGGTGGGAAGGAAGCACCTCCACAGGGCAGTCGGACCAGCACCTTTGCCCTCAGCCAAACCCCAGCAAGGTGAGTCACTGTCCAGAACATCAACAGGGGACTCAGAAGGAGGCAGGAAACTTCCAGAAGACATGGAAATAAAATTTCTTGGACTTTTATGAGCTCCTTTATGTCTCAGACACTTCCTTAGGTGGTGAGGCATGAACTAAAGGGCCACATAGTGGAATTACAGATAGCAGTCAGGCTCTGGTATTTCTGGTGCTTTTGAAGGTCAGCTCTTTTATAGAATCACAGAATCATTAAGATTGAAGAAGACCTCTAAGATCACTGAGTCTAACACTCAACCCAGCACTGCCAGGTCCACCTCTAAACCATGTCTCTAAGCTCCACATCTACACGTTTTTTGAACACTTGCAGGGATGGGGACTCCACTTCCCCAGGCAGCCTATTCGATTACTTAACCACTGTTTTGGTGAAGAAATTTATTTTAATATCCAATCTAAACTTCCCCTGGTGTAACTTCAGGCCACTTCCTCTTGTCCGGTCGTTTGTTACCTGAGATCCACCTGGCTCCAGCCTTTTTTCAGGTAGTTGTAGAAAGCAATAAGGTCTCCCCTGAGTCTCCTTTTCTCCAGGCTGAACACCCCCAGCTCCCTCAGCCACTCATCATATGACTCACTCTCTAGACTCTTCACCAGCTCTGTTGTCCTTCTCTGGACATGCTCCAGCACCTCAATGTCCTTGTTGTAGTGAGGGGCACAAGATCTGAGGTGCAGCCTCACAGTGCTGATGGATGATGGATTTTGGTCTGTTGTTTCTCCAACTGGGCTTTCAGAGAAAATGGATGGCCACCCACTGCAGGACCCAAACAAGGAGCATACTGGGGCTCCTGTATCCAATTCTGACGGGAGCATGGCACAGGGTGTGCAGGAGCTGACCCTGGGACACCTTCCCTACAGGCCAAACAAGAGGCAGTCAGGCCTCCAACAGAGATCATTTTTTCCCCTGTCACTGAACAGAAGGGTACGTAAAATGAACTGAGCTTACAGGCAGGACCCCGGCCCCAGGGAAAACGTGCAGTTGCAGTGTGTTTGTTCCCAAGGCAGGAACACATCTTGGCACCACCTGGCTCCTGCCATATTACTGTCCAGGAAGGTGGCACAGTACCTCCCAGAGGGGGTTTGCATGTGTGTCATATGGTGCTTGCTTGCTTGTTTGAATGGAAAAGAGATTGCTTCTTGGACACATCAGTGAGGGAGCTCAGCACCACCGGCAGCAGAGCTGGCACCCCAGAGGGGAGCAGACTGGCTTTCCCTTCAGCAGGGCATCAAAACCTTAACAAGGTGTTTTGGAGGGCTCTGCCTCGTGGCTCTGCAAATAGGAGCCATACCTTGAAATGCCTCCAAGTGAAACTGCTGTGAAATGTATGTAAGGCAGAAGGTAATTGCCCAGATTAGACTTTGGCTAAGGCACAGGACCTGACACTTTATGAGGGAGTGTGCCACAGGAGCTTCAAAACCACTCATGGCTGCTGCTTCTGTGACTGTACAACACGTCAGAGCAGGGCTCACATCTGAGAGGGCTGATGGCCACTTGACAGCCACCACAGTCAGTAGGTCTTGACAAGTCTTCCCAGGGGCTGTGCCCATCGTCCTCTCCTTCTGCAAAAGAGTAATTCCAACAGCTCTTACCAACCTGAAAGATGAATTCTACCTTCCCTTTTCCTTTTTTCTAGGCTTTTTTCTTCTTCCACATTCTCCTCTCATCTTCTACTTTTCAATATTAATTTTCTAATCATCTTTTTCTATATAATTTTTCCCCTCTCATCCAGATAGTTTCCTCACTTCTCACTCTACTTCTTTCCTTAAAATATGGTATTGGTTTTTAAAAACATTTTCTTGTCTTGTCCAAATCCTCTCCACTGTGCTTTGCCTGAGTTCCTCCACTGCCTTTTATTTTCCCTTGCAGCTGCTTAGCTGCTTTTGCCATTTGATTAAACATCCAGGATGTTTCTCATCCTTCACAAGTTTCTGTGGACAAGGCCTGGGGCCACAGATCTACTCCTGACTGCGGTCTGCATTCCAGTATTGCTTCCATCCTCAGAAGATCCCAAGCCCCAGCTTCCGTTTGGTCATGAGGGACTTACCATAGGTTGATTTTTATGCTATGAGAGCCTATGCAATTATAAAGGCAGCTAAAGACCAATTGTATATACCATATTTCCTGTGATACTGTGTCTAGAAATACCCATGAGTTGTGATCCTGGGCAAGAGGAAAAATGTTGGAAAGTGTTTCAGTTAGTTATAAATTGCTTTTGGTATGTTTTAGTCAATAAACACAAAAGAAAAAGGTGTCTTCACTGTTTTCTTGCCATGGCAGTAATATTTCTGACAATTCATTAAAAGATCCTTTCTCCATTATGCTTCATTTCCCTCCAGTAATTCATTCCTGTTTCTGGCAAAATCTGTCTCATTAATATCTGTAGGCACAAGCTTACCTGTATTTTTTCAGTACCACTGCAGCGTTGGGTAACCCTAAGTAATTCTCTTTGATGTGGCTTTATGTAAAAGAAATACTAATTCTGTTATTTATAGTTGCAATGAGCAAACTAATTAATTCTTAGTAGTGCTTCCGAACATATCTCTCTTCTCACCTTTCAACATTTTGGCCACTACTCAGTTTTCTTCATGTTATCACTGCCTTCACACTAGCTGAAGCACCCAGAACCATAACTAATCCGACAGAGGGAGATGTCTAGTGCTACATGAAGAAGGGCTATTCATGCCATTGCCTGTGATGTGATACGTCCAGTCGTGCATCTCCAAATGATGTTGGCTCTGCTTCCACTGTATCATATTGACAGTTCACACCCTGCTTGTTGTTCAACTGATACCATAGGAAAGCCTTTTTCCACCTGGATGGTAGACTGCTTTTCAAGTTTCTGTCTCACTGGATGTCTACACTGGGGTTACTTCTGACTACAGACAGCACTTGTACTGAATGGATCTTGCTTGAATAACTCTGCTGCATCCTTAAAAAACAGACATTAATTTTTAGCCTATAAGTCAACGTGAACTACAACTCTATTCATCTCCCAGTTCTTCTCTTAGGCCAAGGTTTTGGACCTGGTGTGCAACATGGGTGACCTGACACAGCCCATAGCTTAGTTATAGTTGTATATAGCCTTCTGAACCATTTTTTCCAATGTCAATATGAAACTGCACTAACATATGGGCTCAGGTACTATCCTCCAGACAGGCTCAGGTGCAGGTGAGATAGGTCTCAGGTTCTTTCCCAGGAGACTTCTTGAATGCTTATGAACTTGATGCAAACATGTAGTGGGTTTTCACTCACAGGAATACAGGACCATGTGTCTTCTTGAAAGCATCAAACCACATTTATTGTAAATTCATGGAAAAGAAAGAAGAAACCACAGGCTGGTAAACTATTACATCTCAATGTGAAGAACTTGTCCAGTGATGTGCAATCAAATATTGACAAGAATATCTAAATAAGCAACAACTTCTCAATATAAATCTCTTAAATAAAAAAGAAAATTATTTCCATATTTACAGATTACAAGGCAAATGGATCATTATAGCATTATTTTGTATTTAGCAGGTTTATTTCTTTGAAATAAAAGGAAAATTGCTTGAATCTAAGAGTGTGCTTTGGAAGCAGCTTTCTAGACAGTCTATGTTACAACCAGTGAAAGGACAAGCAGCCTCCCCTCAATCACTGCTCTACTTCTTCTGTCCTCCAGGCTTTCACCGAAGGGCTTCTGGTACCTCCACCTATGAAACAGGAATGGGAAGGGTGTTCATTACATTTACTGTACAGTCTAGATGGCAAAATTCCTGAAATTCCTGCCAGACATACACTGCCAAGAGCCCTGCATCATCTTCCATAACAAGACTGAAGCTGGGAAAGTACCCCACTCTCTGTCAAAATCACAGTGGGACAGAAGTCACTGTGCTGAGAAAAGCCTCATCAGAGGAAAGCCTCCTTCCGAGTGCTTTATTATGCTCACATATCTGAGATTTTTTTTTTTTTACTAAATGTGTGTACTAAAATTAACTGAGCTTGTGCTATATTTGTGCCACAATCAGTTACTGAACTAGGATCTCTTACTTACCCGCCTTAATTGCTTTATGCTGCTTGCCCGAATTGCTTCCATAAGGTTGTCATGGAGAGACCTTTGTGGAGTGGATGGCCGGGTGGAGGGTCGTGAACCTTCCTCTGATTTTCTGTCTGAAACTGATTTTAGAGAATCTTTAATTTCTTTCAATATGCTGTTCTCATGCTTTTTGCTTTTTTTGCCTTTTTTCTTTTTCTNCTGGAGCTGGAGGCTGACATTTCACTGGCAGTGCTTTCTTAGGGAGCTTTGGGGAAGACCATGGTGAGCTTTTAGGTGACACATAAGGTGAGGACCGAGGTGTCCCCTTCTGCAAGACTTTGGTCTTTGGATTGATGGCTCCGTCACAACCTGACTCTTGTTGCCGCTGCTCCTGCATACGCTTTTGCCTTTGTTTATCCATATTTCTTGTCAGGATACTTGTCATGCTCATTCTTGGGCCAGCAAGGTCAAAGTGGTACCCCAGCTTTACCAGAGTGGTGTTCTCTTTCAACAGTTTAACTATGTCCATTTCCACCTGGCTGCCCATGATGTGCCTTTGATTGTGGAACCTCAGTTCTGTTAGAACCTTGTTATTCTGCAAAGCTCTCATGATGGCCAGCACACCTTTGCCTGTGATAAAATTTGACTCAATATTCAGACTAGTTATATGCTGATTTACCTTTAACATACCAGCAATAGCTATTGCCACGTTGTCATCAGCATGGGTGTTAGCCAAGCTGAATGACTTAACCACTGTGTTGTCCCTCAGGGCTTGAGAAAATTGTATAAGCATCTGTGAAGTGATGTTTTCAATGTTGTTCAGATTGACTTCTGTGGTGTCAGGGTCATTGCTCCTAACTTTTTCCAAAGCATCCTCAATAACTGTTGGATTTCCACAAGGGTGAATGGCACCGCTTTTTAAGCTCTGATTATCACTGTCTTGCCCATTGAGGAAGTTTTCATTGTCCCTTGTGCCATTACACTTTTTGTGTCTGATGTGGTCAGAACTCCTGCCATTCTCAGGTCTTTCACCAGCTGCAGCATTTTGCTCTTCCTTACTCTCATCATCACTCTCATCTTCATCTTCCTCCTCATCTTCTTCTTCATCATCCTCTNGTCCATTATGTAAGGCTTTTTTTGAGCTTTCTTGCTGTTTGATGACTTCAGCTATATTCCTGGTTGGCACCTTCTTC
>VZRJ01006051.1:219740-255689 GCA_013397565.1 Ptilonorhynchus violaceus
AGTTTAACTATGTCCATTTCCACCTGGCTGCCCATGATGTGCCTTTGATTGTGGAACCTCAGTTCTGTTAGAACCTTGTTATTCTGCAAAGCTCTCATGATGGCCAGCACACCTTTGCCTGTGATAAAATTTGACTCAATATTCAGACTAGTTATATGCTGATTTACCTTTAACATACCAGCAATAGCTATTGCCACGTTGTCATCAGCATGGGTGTTAGCCAAGCTGAATGACTTAACCACTGTGTTGTCCCTCAGGGCTTGAGAAAATTGTATAAGCATCTGTGAAGTGATGTTTTCAATGTTGTTCAGATTGACTTCTGTGGTGTCAGGGTCATTGCTCCTAACTTTTTCCAAAGCATCCTCAATAACTGTTGGATTTCCACAAGGGTGAATGGCACCGCTTTTTAAGCTCTGATTATCACTGTCTTGCCCATTGAGGAAGTTTTCATTGTCCCTTGTGCCATTACACTTTTTGTGTCTGATGTGGTCAGAACTCCTGCCATTCTCAGGTCTTTCACCAGCTGCAGCATTTTGCTCTTCCTTACTCTCATCATCACTCTCATCTTCATCTTCCTCCTCATCTTCTTCTTCATCATCCTCTTCAGTATATGCCTCCTCAGACACTTCACTGTTGCTTTCTGTGAAACATTCTTCTTGAAGCTCTTCTGAATTGTCTTCTTCTTGCTCAGAATCCTGAACAGGAATGTAGGTGTGGGTGTTAAATATGATTGAAGTAATGTAAGTACTGCCTTTTAGCACAGAAACAATTATATTGAAACCATATAAGCTAATGTTGAAAGCTAAAAACAAACAAATACAGTTAGGAGAACAGAAAATGTTTCAGCACCTTACACCTTTTTAACATTATTTCTTTTACATTCTTTAGCAAACGTTTAACATAAATTGCAACCACTTTACCAACCTCAACGATTTCTGCCAAGAGAAAAGTTGATACAAGGTATTACAACACGGACATCATGTTTTCTATGTGTTGGCATGCCCACAAGGGGATATAATTTGGATCCTTGACAGCAGAAACATAAGACAACAATTTCAGAATGGACATGAGCAACAAGCTTCTTCCTTTCATGAGGATTAGACATCTCAGACTCCCTTGCATATGTTAGTATGTCTAAAAAATTAAAGGTTGCCATGCTTTAAAATACAAATAGTGTCTGCATGAGTAATCATTTATATCAGCATGCAAAACAGTACAGAATTACAGAGATCACGTCAAAAAGACTCTGGATGCACTGCATGGGCCGTACATACTTAGGAACTATTTGTGAAGAAAGGATTCAGATGCATTCCCACAGGTAACAAGTAATCACGTGTCAATAACCCCTGAATTTCTTCACGTTTGTCAAGAGCTAAGATGGTGCTCACCGCTGGCTGCCACAGGTCAGCTGCCATACTGTGAATTGTTATAACTCATTGTCTACAGAGCAAATGCATTGTTTTTTTGAACCACAAGGTTATTTTAGTGTGTTTGGTGGGTACCAGGAAGGCAGATTTGGAAGCATGCCCCAAAGCTCTGCTTATCACCTTTAGCAGTTATGGTGGCAAAAGAGAATTCTCTGCACAGGAGCAGGAAAAGGTCTTCACCCCAGGAGAGCCTCACTCTCCACACGGAGGACTCCAGTAGTGCAGTGGGAATCTATGGGCCATGATTGAACCCACAATCTACAACAAACCTTAAACCTCTAACTCAAAAAGGTCTTCCATGTCACGTTTTGTCTACTAGAAAAGCCATAGGTATGTATTTTTCTTTACAAATGTAAAGGTTTAGAAAATTTTGTATGAATTATAATTGTTCTGCATGCACTACTTTAGCAACATTTGTATTTTAGTCTTTGTAAAGTACTAGAGGGTATTTTCCAAGGTGAGTACACTCTGCTGAGACACAGCAATTCTGTTTCTGGAAAACAAAATTGTTACTAACAGGTCAGCCTATTTTTAGAGAACCTGTGCAGTTTTAGGTTTGCTTAATTATCTGGCTCTGAAAATACAGAATTGTTACAATGCATGGTGCTGTTTCACAATATTAAGCAGAATTCTGTGTTGGGACACATGCAAAACAGATGCTAATTGTAATGTTAGCAGAACTGTGACTCTTAATGAAACAGGACATTGAGCCGTTTCTGCCTGATGTTCCTGAGCATTCAGTGCCTGGGGGTCTTGCAGAGTCTGATTGCATTGGCCTGCACACAGAGGTCTTGTAGGATCCAGCTCCATTGCTTCTCCTGTGTAACATGTGCAGGAAGGCCCTTATGCTGAGAGATACTGTGCTACCTATAGGCTTATTATGCGACTAAGATTTTTATCTGTAGCTTCTATATATGTGTAGAGTTTTAAAACCTGAAAACCCAAGTATCCAAAAACCTGTCTTCAAAATGGCTTTGCTTTTATATCTCTAGGAATATATACAACAGCCTTCAACACATCTGCAGATGAGCGGAGGGTGGTGTTTTAAAAGCACTGTTAATATGTTTAATGATGCTAGATTAACAAAAAAATACTTGATTTTTTTTTAATGGTATTTCTGAGGTCAAAGCTGGAATTGTTTTCTGTCAAATACATTGTCCGGTGTCATAATGATCTGCATGATAATTTAGAAACTGAATACACTTCTCTTTGCAGATCCACAGAGGTGTACTCTTTTACTGTGGCAGCACTGTGGTACAGGACTGCTGCAGGCAGCCTGCAGGGCTTCACCTCACTTTGTAGGAGTAATTTGATGAAAAGTTAGGACTAAGATAGTCAATGCAGAGGTAAATATCTCTAAAGGACAAGTTATTCACCCTAAAAGGCTATCTGCACATTGTTTGGCTTTTGGAGTGGCTGATGTCTCACCACGAACTATTGAAAGAGCACAAATAACCATCTTAGATAAAGGTGTAAAATTTCCACACAGTTGAAAGCAAAAAGAAAATTGCTTTCAAGGAGCTTTCTTACTGCCTTCAGTGGAGAGAGTCTTTGTGTCCTCCATATCAGCATATCAACCTTTTCTTATTTAAGGATGCATTTAGGAAGTTTTTTCTCAGATCAAAAAGTATAGAGTCTTTTGCCAGGACTTTGAGGTTTAGCCAGTATATACATGGAAAAAGAAAAAAAAGAAAGATCTGGCCATTATATAAGAGACCAAACTAGACCTGTTCAGCAGGGGTTTTGGAACTGCCCAGGTTTCAAGTTCCAGGCTAAGCTGGAAATAAACATTAATCTTGCCATCGACTCTCTAGGACTTGACAAACAGGGAGTGAAGTCAGTGTCTGCAAGCTGATACTAATGGTCTGATGACAGCTATTGGTCTGTGCTCCTGCCTGCAAAGACATTATACCACCATTCAGGAACAGGAGAAAACACATGTAAAAACATCCCAGGTACTGCAAGGTAATTTAATCAATCTGACTTTTCTTTAGGAGGATATTTTATCTAATGTATAAACTGCAATTATTTCCTTGCAAATGAACCAAATTTCTGAATCAAGGCTGTTAGAGGTTCTGAGTCCAGTTTTGCTGTCTTTGCCTTTGTTGCATTACTTTCTGCTTAAACATGGAAAAACACGTCCCCATATACAGAGTAAGGGCTTGGTATGAAGCAGTGCTTAAAAATTCCCGAGTCCCCACTTTGCTTTGACATTACATGGAGCCATCATTAAAATAGAAGTTGCTTTTTGATTGGGCTCAGTCTCACAAATAGTTTTAGCAAGGATCAGGGGTGCCAACACAGACATCAGCTGAGAATGAGAGTGCTCACTGCTTGCCAAGACTGAGCCCTTCACTCCTGCCCAGCCGTACTGTTCATTTGCAGTTCAGAGACTGGCTTTTATTATTAACATTTTTATTTTGGGGGATGAGTTGCCTAACAAACACTATTGGTTGTTTTTTTGGGAATGCAGTTAAATGGTTTGACTGATGACTCCTGACTGATCCCAGGCCACTTTTTAAATAATGTACAGCTGCCCTCTGACAACAGTTGCCAGAAGACCCGAAACCTTGCCAAGGATCCTCAGCAGGGACAGCAACACAAGCTGCTGACTGCAAGGCAGCTTCCTTCCAGCGAGCACAAAGCCTGGCGTCTGCTTACTCTACTTCTGACATAACATGTATTCAAAATTATCTTCCTGACATGCTTCTCAGCAGTCACTACTGCCTTTTTATTTTCTAAGAAAAGGAAAAGGCACTTTCTGTAGCTTTCTTAAAAAGCAAATGCTATCCAAAAGCCCACATCATTACCTAGTAATAATTTCTAACATGCCCTTTGAATTTTTTCCTATTTTAATCACAAATTATAGTTTTTATGGCACTTTCTTCTGTTCTGAACTGAGCATTTAAGGTAGCTCCAGAGAGAGTAAAAACTCTGAGCTAATACACAGCAGTTTAGCAGGCACAAAGGTATGGCTAACAGTGTTCTTAAAAATGCTACAAGAGACTGAAAGGAAATTAAATCAGTCAGTGAGATCATGCCAATGAAGAATAAACCCAAATATTTACAAAACAGCAAATGCTTCAGCATCTTACCTTCTCGCACGCACCCAACCTCTCTTTTTCTAAGAGTTTCTTGGTCTCCCTCTCCCAGTAGGCCATCAGCGCTTCCCTGCTGAAAGTCCCTGTTGGTGTTTTCTCCGTCAGGCTCTTCTGCCGTTGTCCCACTGGAAGGTTACGGTCGGGCTCTATGTCCTCTAGCTCCCGCTCCAGCTCCTTCAGCTCCTCTTCAGTGAGAGAAGCGAGGAGCTCATCTTCATCAATGTCTTCATATTTACTGAGCTCTCTTCTGTACCCAAAGGTAGACATGGTCCTGCTTGGTCAGGCTAGTACAAAGGTGAAGTGACTAGGCATTCAAGAAGGCTGAAGCAAGCAAGCTGTTGCCTCGTGTGGTCAGCAACTGTTTCCCTGCATAGCCAGAGGCACCCTTTTAAGAGTAATCATCGGGGGCTTACGACAATGCATGAAGGGATGAAAGCATGCTCCATTTTAAGCATCAGACGTCAGCTAGACATCTGAACAGCAAGAATGTCCCAACACTAGTGTTTGCAGGTCCCTTAAAGAGGGGGATTATTGACACACTGGCCATGGCCATATTTAGAGCAGGCAGCTAGTGGGAGAATACCAGCCTCACAGACGGGGGGGTGGCACCAAATAAAACCCTGGGCGCACTTACACCGGCATCGTGTCCAAATTGCAGAAGGGAAAGAACAATGAAAATCCATTTAATCCTTAGCTGTCACACAGACTGGAAATAAAACACCCTTGCTGTTGTTCAGTGGACTTCCTCTCACTTTCACGGTTTTCTAGTGGAATGCTGTTATCCCACCAAGGTGTTTGCAGGCGGTTGGGATCGGTGGAAACGCAGACAAGGGGAGGAGGTCAGCGTGCCAGCACCTGTGGGGAGCACTGCTCCCACAGTGTCACATGTCACCTGTAACAAATCACACACCTGGATTATTTATTAATTCTCTTATTTTTCCTAGGACTATCAGAGGGAGAATCAGCTTGACATATCCATTTGGAACGCCTGTGAGATTTTTTTCACATGGAGAATTGTGCTCTGCTGGGGGGAATGGACAGAGTGACCCAGAGATTTAGGGGTAACGAGCCCTGGCTGGGTACGGGGGCTGTGCCTTCATCACTTCTGATAGGCCGAGCAACTGAAGGCCTCTAGTGGCTATTCTATTAATGGCTCTTGCTGTGGCTGACTGATGTGCAGCTGGAGATTGCCCTTCAATTCTTTATTCTAAATGTATAGCTACATTATCATTTGTGCTAACAGATGATATATTATTCTGATATTATTTTGATAGTCAGGTATCTTTCAATAAGAAGAAATTACAGAAAGAAAGGCTAAACTTTGTACTGGTTTTTGTTTCTTTCTTTCTTTTTTCTGTTAGCAGTGAGTGATGGTGAACTAGCAACATTTTCTGAAATATGCAGGCCAGCAATATCTGCCAACCTGTGTTGTGAGAGAGAGGGAGGGAGAGGAAGAGAGAAGATTTAGGTACAGGGAAGTGGGAATGCATCTATATTCTTAAATGATAAGACAGTGTTTTAGACATTCAAGCCAATATTTAATGGCAATGTAAGTGAACGTAATTTGAAGTACTTTCTTGTCCAACATCATCTCTTTTTGGTCAGTATGGATTGGACACCTGAACTTATGTATGTTGTTTAGCCAAACTGCTCACTTAGTTTTATAATTACGCATATTGCTTTACTGACAGTGGAGAGAGGAGATTGAGGATGACTTTCACAAAGATTTGATAAAGAAATTACATTTTTTCCTTTGATCATTTGTCTATATGAACTTCATATAGAAGTTATCTTGATCAAGAAGTGGTACAAAATCTTATAACCTTAATCTTCTCTAACCCATGATACATTAATAAAGTAGACATAAGTAGACATATGTACACCTTAAAATAAAATACACCTTAAAATAAAATAAATATTTTCAGGTCATTTACATTGACAAAATCTTTGGATAAAATAAAAAGGAGGCAGAGGCTTGGCTTACGGAGCTAAGAGCATTACCTTCACAGTGTAAGGTACCATGATGGGTCAGCTGCACACAGACAAGTCAGTGGGTCCATAGTTCTGTTCACTCTTTTGGCTGCACCTGCAGAATGAAGCCTGGGCCAAATTCTGTAAAATGTGAAAGAGCAGGAATAATAAGTGCCTTTTTTCTTTTAACTTTGCATCATCAATGCTTTTTGATAGAGCTGACACTGGCATTAATTACATGTATATAACTGCACTCCAAGCAATTTTATTTCTTCAGTATGTCTAGGACAATGGTTTACATTGTTATCATTTGAGTTAGCCAGAGAAGCAGCACAATAAAATTGTCTTTCTTGAGTGCACTTTTGCAGACATTTTGTCACAAGCATTTTTTGATGGAGTTAGGAAATTTGCACTGGACGGATTTTCTGTTGGAAAATGGTGATTGAAACTGAAATGCTTTTAGAAATATGCTATATTTTATTAGTACAGTGTTGATATGTACAACACATATGTATAATATTAAAAGCAAAAATATGCTGTTAAAATAAAATCTATTCAAATATACCGTTTCCCAGAAAAATCTAAGCTTTCTGCTTTTCCTTTTTTCTCAGGTACAACAAAATTTGTAAATGTCTCAGTTTTCCTGAGCTGAGAGTCAATAATACAAAGTACAAACATACAGATACCTGAATTGTCTATTCAGAGTTTTCTATGTATAAATCCAATTTTCCAAATTCAAAGGGACTTCAAAAAGCAACATGCATTACTCACTTCTAAAATAATGTTCCAAAGGAAGATTTAATAAGACGAATATTACCTTCAATGCTAGTCCTTGCTGAGACATGATACAACAGTGGGCCAGTGGTGATGTTTTTCAACATGTAAAATGCCAATGATGTCCATTCTCGCCATGAGATAAGATAATTTAAAGATGTTACTAAAGATGGACAAGGCA
This sequence comes from Ptilonorhynchus violaceus, assembly GCA_013397565.1. Lineage (NCBI taxonomy): Eukaryota > Metazoa > Chordata > Aves > Passeriformes > Ptilonorhynchidae > Ptilonorhynchus > Ptilonorhynchus violaceus. The sequence goes on from VZRJ01006051.1 coordinate 227,195, forward strand.
CTTTCTTGTACATGCCTCCCCCGAAGCAGGGGGGAAACTGGAACAGTTAGGTGAGGTTATGAGAGGCTTGTGTCCTTTCTTGATCCTATACGACACTTGTGGTAATTTAGGACATGTTCTATGCAGGGAAATGGCCAAAGGTGAAGAGCCATGAACACTGTCTAGGACAATTTTAATAAAAATAATAAGGCTGTAGCACATGGCAAATTACACACAAAAAAAAAGATGCTAAAACTGTAAAGCTAAATACTCACAGGTCAGAAAATGTGGGAATAGTATTTGTTGTTTCCTGCTGATGAGCACTGAAACAGTCCTTAATTCCATAGTTCTGTAATCATATACTTTGATCCTAGACCCATGAGTAGTCAGGACCTTTATTCTTTTTCATTGCATGGGAAAGATCATACACATAATAGCCTTTCAGTATTTTATTTTGCTTCTGTTCTTCAGCAGAGTAAGGCTATCAATGGCTTTAATTGTCCAGTGGCCTTTTCAGAGGACATGAAAGTGTTACTACCTTTGTAAGGAGGAAGAATAGAGGTACAGAAACCTTAAGACTGAAAGTACCCACTAATTTGGAATTTTGGATTCCCTTTCTGGAAGTATTTGGCATTATGCAAGTATTTCAGCTGATCAGGGTTCACTTCCTGTGGACTTCAGCCATGGCTGAAGCTTCCCACCACTGCAAGATTTCAGATCACAGGCTCCAACTTCGCAGAGGAACTCTCACAGCAAAGACAGGAGTGATTGCATTTTCCTGTTATTAGCATTCTTGCCTGAAACATTTTGTTCCTGTATCACAGTCTCCTTTCTCAGGCACTATACATATTCTGATTTCTGAAAAAAAAACCAGGCAAAAACCACAGCAGTCTGAGCAAACTGTTATATCTCCCCAGGCTATGTTCTCAATCACACCACTATAAACAGTCAAGAAGAGTTCATTTTGTGCTAGTGAACTTCCTTCCATCACAGAAGGCAGTGACCAGAGCATGAACCATGTGTAGTACTGGAGGGCAGATTTACAATGGTTACATTGACTGCTGTTTAGGATGAATCCTCCAATTGAATAATAGGAAAAATTTCTTCATGGAAGGTGTTGTCAAGTATTGGAATAGATGGTCCAGGGAAGTAGTTGAGTCACCATTTCTGCAGCTATTGAAAGGGTGTGTAGATGTGGCACTTAGGAACATGGTTTAGTTGTGGTCTTAGCAGTGTTAGGTTAACATTTGGACTTGATGACCTAAAAGATCTTTGTGATGATTTGATGAAGTGCTTTGCCTTCCTAACAGAAGACCCAAACTCACCTCCCTAATGCCTTGCTGAAATCCTGTATGGAGGGAATTAACCATTTCACCAGTAGGCCATGAAAACTCATCACTCAATCAACGGAATTATTAAAAGGTTTGTTCACTTCAGAATTTGAGCTAAGGTGAGAGAAAATGAGAACTGGAAGCACCCATTTTACTGGAGCAGGATTCACTCTGCCACTGTAGATCTTGGCATCCAGGTTCCTGGATTTCAGTGGTTAGATTTCAGACAAGACTTTCAACCTTTCCTACTCTGGTGATCTATTTTCTTGGTTTTAAAAGAGGAAACCCAAGTGTCCTTTTTTGCCTTTCCAAGCAATTAGCCATTTCAATCAGCAGCCTAGGGAACTTTGTTCCACTTCTCACGTTTCTGCACTTGGGGCACACTGGCACGACTGCTGAAGGCACACAAGCAACATGTGGCAGGTGGTGCTCACCCCTCATCAGGACAAAGCCCATAGTTAAATGTATACTTCCACCCAGATGAGTGCAGGGAAAACTGCAGGCAGGCAAAGAAAGGGCTGCACAACCTTGTCCTCAGGCATGGGCCAGTGGCTATTTCTGTCCCAGATCCCGCGGACAGCCTGACAGCCAGATGCGTTGGCTCATACTGAGCTCAGTCCTACGCTGTAGGAACAGGTCCAATTGCCATAGAACACATTAAAAACAATGCAACACAGCACGTCTGGGCTTCCCCTATGTCTTCTACTGCCCTTCTCAGTGTTACTTGCTCCTGCCTCTCACCACCACTTTTGCAACCCTCATTCCTCAACCACCTCCTTCCTTACTGCTGTCCACTCAAGCAGACCCCGCGGCACCAGCCCCTGAGTTCTCCCACCTCCCCCTTTCATGCCTTTTAGCTGTTGTGCTCCCTTCTCCATCCCTGGCCCTGCCAGTCCCCCTCGCCTGCCCTCCCTGCAAGCCCCTCGCTGTTCTCACCCAGCTCCACAGCCTGTTTGCTGACCTCTCCTTCCTTCTCTTGCTTGCATGTCCCCTCTGTCCTGCCCCCATGTTCCTCACTGTGTACTTCTCCCCCCCACTATAGCTATACATATATATATATACACACACACATGCATGCATATATATTTGTGTGTGTGTCACTTTTTGTATGCTGCATATACAAGCACAGGTTGAATGCAGAAACCAAACCATCCTGGAGAGACACAGGGTCAAGCAGCCTGGCAAGTGCACAGGACCACGAGGCAGACTGATGGGACAAGCTGCAGCTCTTTCCCTCGGGAGACTCACATAACTTGTGAAAATCGTGCACACGGTACTGTGCCTGAAAAGGATGTGTCATCACCTACATTTAACAGTGGTATCAGCAGAGCAAATGGGATGAAGCATGCACTGAAGGCATTTAAAGGAACAATTTTTCAGCTGCTTTTCTCTATGCCAGATGATTCTGTTGTCCAGTCCATCTCTCCGGGTGATGCTGTAAACAGGGAGTCACACAGAGGAAAAAGATCATTCCTGTCATCCATGCTGGGGAAACAAAAAGTGGGGTAAGTGCAAAGATGACCCTGATTCACAGTCTTTGCTTGGGAATCAGATTCAGCATCCTAGCTCAAAGACAGATTTTTCCCACAGATCCCCTGCAACACACCCTAGGCTACCAGGAGGACAGATTCCAGGTCCAGGCTGTAGTTTAACAACTCAGACCATCACAAACAGTAATCAGCTTTCACTCAAACACATATGCATGTGGGCTGCCTTGTTGCTCAGATTAGTTTTGAAAACAGCTTTCTCACCAGTTGCTGGGGACATAACTATACACCATATATCAACAAGCCACAGGGCAAGCACTAATCTAATGTATTTCGATGGTGGGGGTGTTTGGGTTGCCTTACCTATGAAGACAGAAGAGTGAGTGAAGGAGTGAATGGGCTCTGATAGTGCTGCTGATGGGAAGACGGTAAGGATGCATCCTGGAAGGGGAGTCAAGAGGTCAACTTGATTGCAGGGAAGGACTGGGGGGAAAAATTCATCTGAGTGCAAATAAGAACATTTCTGAACTAACAGATTTCTCAGCATTTAATTAAAAGAAAGAAAACTCACTGCTCACATTGCACAGTCACCTTTGTGCATACATCCTGAAGGTCTACTTTACTATACAGAGAAGATGCAGTGCCAAAGGTCCAGCAGACTCGGGGTTTATTCCTCCTTTTGCATTCCTGAATCAACCTAAAGTAAGGAAGATAGCAGGGAAAAATAAATCTTATTGAATAAATGACATTCCCATTCCCAGTTTTCTTTCCTTCATACACAGCCAATACTTTTTAATCATCTTGTGTCAGTACAATGTCATGTTCTGTAACAACAGCATGAGATGAACCTGCTTATCTTTGACAGCACAAACTATTCCCGCCAGGGTTTTGCCCAAAGCAAGTGCTTCTTCACGTCTCTGCAGACTGGCCATTTCCCCGCTTCTGCCACACCAAAAAGATAAACTGCTTTGTACGCAAGGATGGTCTTAATGCTCTTGCTGTCATATAGCTGCTCTTATTCCTCAGGAAGAATCTCAGTCTGCTTTACAAACATTGCCAACAGATTTACAAACTATATATAGAAATCATTTCACTTGCTACTGATGTACAGACATAGGGTAACCACAGCAGCTGTTTGGAATTACATCGGAATATTGCTCAACAGGCTTGGAAAGGAAGCAGAGGCCACTGTATTGCAAAGAAAGTAGCAGAGGAACTGCTGTATGCACAAAAAATGTGGGGTTTGGAAGGGCAATTTCAATGGGATGCAGCTAGCCTATTCTTTAAAAATGAAGCATAATAAAATAGGTAAAATCTACCAATTTAAGAACTTTATTATTTGTGGTGGTATTTGCAAATACACTGTAATTTGCATGTCTAGGTCAGGTAGTTATTAAATTATAAGTGATTATAAAAAGTGCATGGATTTCATCCTTTGTTAATGCCTGAGTCCCAGACAATTCTTCCACGTAACTTAACCAAACCTACAGTTTGTCATTCAGTTTAAAAATGGCTCTATTTCTTTATATGCTGAGAGCAGAACTACTTACTTCTATATTTAGCATTTCCTTTGTCACTTTTTTTTTAACAGTGTGTGTTTATGAAGATTTTTTTAAAAAGTAGATGCCAGCAATATAACCAAGTGATATACTTCATAGGGAATTAAATACGAGCAGCAATACTAACCAGATAAATTCTCTACTGTCTTTAATTATGCCTTTTTTTTTTTTTTGTTAGTCCACTTTAATGATAACAGGAGTTCTGGGCATATCTACCATGCACAGAATATGTGGACAAAAGGCAATGGGTTTGCCCAATTAAATGTAGAGATTTCTACTGAAAATTTGAATTTTGAAAATTAAATGTAAAGATATTGTACATGTCACCAGAGCTACACTGTTATATCGGTCTTATGACCATTAACCTTTCACTAACATATTTTTATAGCTTTTCAGGAGAACCCCAGCTCCCTCAGCCACTCCTCATAAGACTTATGTTCCAGACCCTGGAAATGACAGAAAAGCAAGAGATAGACCTGTTCTACAGAGATAAGTGATCATGAAGTTATATCCATGCGAGCCATAGTTAAACAGATGGATATTTTAGAAGGGTTTTTTTCTGCCCCAAGTAAGGGTCAGAAAAAATCCCTTTATCCTACCCCAAGGCAGACACAAAAGAGCCCGTGATTTTGTGACTGTGTTTTTCCACGTGTGACTCCTGTACTAATGGCAATAGTCTGAGCCATTAGGAGCTCAATAGTCTGAGCTCCACTAGGAGCCCATGCCAGAACACAGACTGCTGCAGTGAAACGGTAAAATTGCTGCCCACCTCCCACCCCAGCCCCACTCCCGCCTTGATACCAGAACAAGCTCTGCCATGCCAACTCCCAAAATTAGATGGCAGTCACTGCATGGAGTTCTATGGATGACCCATACAACATTATGGCTTCTACAGGGAATAGCTGGTCATATACAGGACTCATGGCTATGGTTTGCTCCCTCCTTCACCGAGCTATGAAAACACTCACAGCAACAAAGTCCATCCCATGGGTGCTGAAAAGGCTGATGTAACCACTGTTGAATGTCTGGCTCCTTGGAAAGCTCATCAGCTTGGTGCAGCTGCTTGTGTCAGATTTTATGAGAAATAGAGACAAAATTTTACCTCTGATTTCAAACATCATCCCGAAATCGATAGAGTCCCTACCCCACAGCGTGTCTGAATCAGTGCCAGGGCATTTAATTACTTGTAGACAACATAGCCCGGGGGTGGGCATGCCATGGAATTGGGTTGCGGTGGAACACCCTGTGAGACACACCCAAATAGTCCAGAAAATTAAATTCCAGTGTTGCAAGGATTCAATCACAGTCCAAGCAGGGAAAATAAAAAGTAGTTTTTTCCTACCAATTTATTCTTTCAGCTGAGGCTGACGCCTTTGCCTTTTCTCACACAACTACCAGTTCTGCTCCAATTACATTTCCTGCTCCTACCACCACATAGTCAAGTGCATAAAAGTAGTATACAATGGTCTGGCTGCAAAATATTGGAGTCAAAAGAGTTGTGTTCAATTCCTAGCTGTGCCATAAACCTGACCTGGGGAAAACATCTCCCTTTCTATTACCCTCTCACGTCATATTCCATTTAAAATAAAGTTTTGCTTCTGCCTCCATTCAGTTCACAGATGCCTTGAAAACATGAAAGACGCTTTCTCATAATGTTGTACTTCCTTTAGTATCTGGGAGGTAGGGAAGGAAGGCGGGGAGAAGTCTTCAATAAACAAACAACTTCAATGGTGAAGGACAGAAAAGCTTTAAACCAGTATCAGGCCAACTCCTGTAAATGGCAACCAAATAACAAAAAGGGCCCAGATGTATTGATTAAAAGATAAACACAACAAATACCACGTCTTTTCAGCTTAGTTAATAATATTCGAAGGACTAGTTCATGGTATTTTAAACACTTGGGGAAATGCTCAGTGCTAGATCTGAATGCTTTGATGCTGCAGGCAATGTAACTATTGCCTGATGTGTGTATGAAGTCCTAAATATAAACCTTTGCCCGTGAACTAAAATTACTAATGGAATTTGGCTCTAGCCACAGAAAGGGTTTAAAATCTCCTGTCTAAAGCCCTATTTGATCATGTTTCCTTTGCTGGTTGCAGGATACTGTATCAGATACGCAATTACCCAGATTCTTGCGTTGTGATCACTGTATGTATTAAAATTACCACAATTTAAGACTTATTATGATTAAGCCCATATTTCTGATTAGGAATTCCCACAAAGAAATATCAGTTTATAGGTTATGAACATACATGCATTTATCCTGGTATGTCCAGGATGTATTGGCCAGCGGAGCCTTGACTTGCAGTCAGCTGTGTTGGGTTCACCGGGCACTCTGTGCTCAGGCCATGCCTGCAGTCACCAGTCACCTGAGGCACCCTTCTGTCAGGGGCCTGGCCCAGATGCCAGATACCCAGAAATTTTTCACAAGTGACTATATTATTATTTTTCATCCTGGTCAAAATTTCTGGCAAAAAACCCAGAGGATATGTCTCAGAAAGCCAGATGAATAGTAGCCCTACTGAGTGCAGGAAGAGGAATTATGCCGCCTGTTAAACCTTCTATGTGTCCCGGACCAGTAATTTTCACTTCTTCCATTTGCTCCAGTGAATCTGTTCCAAGGAAGGACAGGCACACAAAGGGCCAATATAGCTGCCCCTGGAAGTGGAATTTACATCTCTGACTCAGAAGTTAAGTTTTATATGACAATGACATCCAGCAAATAAGGAGAAATTCTGAGGAACAGGGAGAGCCAGTTTAGGGGGCAGGGTGAAAGAAAACTGGAGCTGAGCTTTGGTTTGTGTGAATATGTGTGTGTGGGTGTGGGTGTGAGATAACCAGCCTATCACTCAAATAACAGGATGCCCAGAGTTGTCATGGCTACCACATCCCTGGAAGTGTTCAAGGCCAAGTTGGAGACGGCTTTGAGAAACCTGGTCTAGTGGAAGGCGTCCCTGCCCATGGTAGGGGGTTGGAACTAAATGATGTTTAACCGTAATTACAATATTTCTCAACCAGGGGGATATGCTGCTTGATTTCCTGGTTTGTTTGCCCGTCAAAATCTACTTTTTGTTTAAAGAGCCTACCTAAAGTACCTCAAATTTTGCCAAGCCTTGAAACATGCACACACAGAAGTACCTGGGAGCAAACACTTTGCAAAAATACCTAAAAATGATCATTCAAGTGTTTGAAGAATTTTATATGGACCATGATCTTTAAAGTACAAAATATGCCACGTCAGGTCACTTGCGTGACAGAAACATGCATTTAAAGCTTCATTTTTTTCCCCACAAATGTAAATTATACATTTATTTTCTGTTACAGAAAAACTAATGCCACAAACTGGAAGCAGCAGCCATTTTTCTCATTTTCATTTGGAAGTCCATCATGAAAATTCTTCTTTTATTGTTTATTTATCTGAACTTCCATTTAGAATGTACTGTTCTACCTAAGTATTATAGCATCTGTATTCTGATTTAGCCTATATTTGGATAGTACAATATTGTGTTAAAACAGGAGCTTTAATGTACTAGTTTTAAAGAAAAATTTGTTCCCATAAAGGAACTGTTAGCAACAAATATCAGAATTTTGTGAAGGTATATGAAACACTAAACAGCTCTCTATTTAGCAAAAACATAAGGAAGTTAGTAAAATTACAGACTCTAAACAGGTTTTTTTTAAAACTATTCTAAATGCATCCCTTTTCCATACAAATAATATTCTTTTATAGGGTTAAGTTCTCAAGAACTGGTGGAAATGGAAATTTCTTCATGGATGACAGTTTCTGGAGTCTCCTTAAACCCAAGAGTTTATGTATTTTCAGATGACACAGATGTTTCAAAGTCCAAGGATTATCTAAAAAAGTGGAAAAATGATGGAAAAATCAATGCCACTGACAATGACTGTAAGACAGTTCACAGTCTCAAAACACACGCTAATAAAATCAATATGAAAATCTATTACCTCAAAGCATTCTTGTTTTGCTACTTCTGAATAAAATGCCATTCTTTTAACTTCAGAATTGTGATGACACACAAGGCCCATATTAATCAAACTTCTTCTGCCAGATATATGCTTAACATTATTGTCTCACTTTTGGATATATACACACTGATGAACAATCTCTCCTTTCCCTAGGGGCACCTTTTAAAAGCTGCATGTTGAGGCCAGCCATGGCACTTTCTATTTCTGCTGTATCAGTAAGGCAGCAGAACCAGACCTTACCATGCTTGGGCCTTCAGAGTCTTCTGAACAAATACTTCTTATCAGAATTGATATCAGTCAAAGAGCTCATCTTAACTTATCCTTCCTGAACAAAAAAAACTTGCACCATACCTGAAATATTAGCAGTTAAGGCTACCAAATTTCCTGTGCCACTTAGAAAAAAGTTCCTCTGCATGCCAATGCAAAATACTGAAGCAAATAGATAGAGTACCAGTTTTAAACCTAAACATGTTTTTAACAGCTGGTGTTAAATCACATTTTATTTAAAATTAATTAAAAAGTCAGATGAAATTAATTCATGAACACAGAATATTTAATACATACCCAAATGTATTTCTTTTAAGTTAAGGTGGGTGAAATCTGTTTCTGGTGCCACCAGTGGTGGAAGATTCAAAATTAAAGTGCCCAGTAGAAATAGCCAATTACACTATTAATAATGGCAACTCTAGCTTGTCTACCATGTAAATCAGAGTCAGTAAATTATGGTACACAGATTGTGAATGCACACTCATTTTCCCCATCTACCACCTTGAACATAATGGGATCTAAAACATGCCCTTACAATAATCCTGGAATGATTAACAGACTTCGGAGATCAAGGGAGCCAAAAGGCTGAAAGTGTGAGCAATATTCCTCAATAAAAAAAGTTGCGCCCTATAACTGTGCAATGACTAGTGTAAAATCAGTTAATAAGGGGTTTTAGAAGTACCTCAGTGGTCCTGCTTAACTCAAAGGGCTTCCCATGCAACAGTGACATTCATGGAATAATTTAGGTTGGAAAAGACCTCTACAATCAAGTCCAACATTAAGATAACACTGACAAGTCCTCCACTAAATCATGTCCCTAAGTTCCTTATGAGATTAATTCTCACAAGGTCCACATTTGCCATATTCCAGTTCAATCAACTAATTTATGACGTGTCAATAGGTAAAGATCTGTCTCAACTTAAGGACCGGATAACAGGCACAACCTGGTTCTTAGTACATATTTGGAGCGCTACAACACATTGGATGAATGTGACCTGACATAAGCAATTCAAGTTTCCTATAACAAATCATAACATTATTAACTGTAAGTTAGATATTTACCCAGTCTGGGGTATCCCTGTTCATTCTTCCTGTGTTTCTAGGAAAAACTTAATTCTTGTGCATAGAGGAACATAACCCATGTAATCTATAAAAACACAAACCAAATTTCCAGCTAAATGTTTCAATCAAGGAACAGCAATAAACTCACAGAACTGAAAGAGAGAACACATCAAGTCATCATTTCAAAATCTGTGCAGAAGAATACCAAAATAATACCTTTTACAGCAATTAGACAAGATAATTTAAACAAAGTATTAGCAATTACCTTCAAAAGTCAAATTGATACCTAGGTAGGTGACTTTAAAAGCCATTTTCTTCCATGTTTAGCCTTTGTGAACCCTTTATTCAGGCAAACAGGCCTGAAGGGAAAAAAAAAAAAAAAAGCTGTAATTTTTGGCACTATTTTGTTCAACAGAAATATTTCTTTGGAAACACATCTACTCCATCGGTTAGGAAAGGAACAGAAATTCCAGAGTCCTGCCTCATGATTTCTTAAAATTTCCTTCCTAAATCTCTAATATACGAATGCAAATATAAAACCACTCTATATACATAATCTTCTCTATCTCAGAGTAGAAAATGAGAAATGGCAATTTCATTTTTAGAGTGTTTTCAAAAAGGATTTTGCCAGTACGTTAATTTTACACAATAAATAAACTGGAATGTTTAAATCTGCCTAATGAAAAGAGGAAAGTGAAGCAAAGCAAGGAAGGTATGTATTTACTAGTTTATCCTTTATTGAAGAAGTAGTCTGACCAGGGATAAGCTCATGCTCTGGAGCTGGACACAGAGAAGAATTTCCACAGAGAAAGATACCCTGACACATGAAGTCCAAACATATCTCCACATTATATCCATGATCAAGCAACAGCCGCAGTATCACATCACCATTCAAATAATACCAAATGCACTGGGGAAATGCATATCATTAAGCCACAAAATTAGCAGTTGACATCTCCTCCATAAGATCAGAGTAGCTTTATAATTCCATGGCTGTCAGCTCTCCCTGCCCCAAGAACACAGTTTAAAGGATCCTTGTTTGGATTTGCTCCTGCTTTGAACAATATTTTGGTGCAAAAAATCGCATTGTTAGAAACAGCAAATAAAGTGCAGTTTTCATTCTGTCATCATAAGTATTTGAAGTTACGTGTTCGGACAAGAGAGCGTTGACATCCAAACCATATTCAATGAGGAGCTCTAGACACTGGTTCTGTCCATCTACTGCTGAGTGAACAGTGTTTAACCCATCTTCCCAGTTTACAGTTTGGGATGTGGCTGCAATGAGATACTTCCTGGCCCTAAAAAAAAGTGAACAAAACTAGGCAGGTGTAACTTCCCTGCATGAAGAAAATAACCCTCATCCAGCTATATTCTGAATTACCAGCTAGACACTTTACAAAAGATCAGAACACAGAAACACCAGTTTTGAACACTGTCAAAAAGGATGTTGTGTTTAAGTTCTTTTAGTGGTTTTCACTTAATTTTAAGGACTGTGTTTTGCATTTTGCTTTGTTTATGCTAAAAAAAAGTTAATTAAATCTAATCTAACACAGGTCTTCTAAAATATAAATGTATATAAATATACGTTTGCAAGTTTACTACAGCCATCTTCGATGTGACCTTGAGCCACACTATTTCTCAGAGTAAAGTCCAAGCTCATACTCACAGGTAATGCCCCTCACAAGCCATTTTGTGTATGGGAAGCAGTCCTGCCTCATTAGGCACATTGCCACTTCCTACATATTCCCACTAAATACATACTTCTTCAGCATTTACTCTCATCAGAGTTTTAAAATTCAAAGGAGTAACTAAATCATGAGCATCATCTATTAAGTGTTAAGCAACTATTTCACTGAAACTCAGATTGAAACGTAGCATGCACAACAATATCTACATCCACATTTTCAGTGCTAAGTGACAGAAAAACATAAAAAGCATCACATAAACAATACGTCAATGACAGACCTCACTTTCAGGAGTTTGTATAGAGAAATATTTAGGAAACTAAATTGTCATTATAAGGGGAAAGACCTTTTTCATCAGCTCTAGTTAACTCCTTGTAGGATTCATTAAAAGCAATGGCTGAAAACGGCTGAAGTTTCACACATACAATTATTGAAAAGAACTGAAACAATGCAAAGCAAGACATTTCAGAAGAACTCCTTTTAAATGCCTCATGGCCTTAAAAGAGTAATACAGTAATCACATCTGATGCAAGTTAATAAAAATTCAGATAACTGAATATTTTAATACTGCTAATTGCATTATATATTGTATTTTTTCATATTAATTTCACAGATTGATTCTCTTCAGAATCACGAAGATATTTTGACATGTAGCAGAAGCTGGAAGCTAATATAGGCAAATTACTCATGTACAGTAAAACTCATTTAGGTCTACCAATAGCATAAAATTTTCCAAAGGAGTCATCTTTCTTTAGAGTGGGGTATTACAGTGCAGTTGAAGCTTGTTTTCAGCACAAGAGGGGAGGGAAATGAGATAAGAGGTTTTTCAAAATACTCGCCTACTCCTGAAGAAATCATCTGATAAAAAATCTCCACTAACCTCTTGATCTCCGGAAAAAGTACATTCCAGTTAAAACAATGGCTTATCCTTGTACTGTACTTGTACCGTAAGATGGTCAAATAGGACCAGGTTGGTAAAGGTAGCACCTGAACATACAAAGAAGGTACCATGAACAAAAAGAGAGGTCCCCTTTTCTTAGAAACAGCTCAGCAATCACCTAAGGAGCATCTTAAAGATCAGCTCAGTGATCACCTGAAGCATGATGAGTGCTGAACAGAATGCTGGGTACATTTCACCAGGTGTTGGACATTTAGTTTCATCTAAAATAATGACCAGCATCTAAACCAGGTAAGCCAAGAGGAGTACTGGGGTGAGTACTGAACGCAGAGGAAGCACTGTCATTCATGTTGTTTAAACCCAGAGAGAGAAGGCAGTTAACAATGAGAAGTGGAGTTTCTCCTTTGTAAGTCGTAGTATTGGGATAAACACCCTTTACCAGTAACATTCACGCATTTTCCAGAAAGCCAGGTTTTGCTGCCAAAGTTCATGCTGTTTCTCCATTGTATGTTTGGATTCCCATGTTGATTCATAAGATGCTAGAGGGAAGAAAGTGAAAAAATATAAAACAAAATTAAAGCACAAAGCTGTTAACATGTACACATATATCAGAAACTCTTAAGTGCTAAGTCTTTATGATAAGCACTTGTAATTATGTTAACCTAACTAGTACTGCCAAACACACTGAATACTGAATAGTAATTTTTGCTTTGTCTCTAAGTTTCTGAACAAAATGTTATAAATGGTCCAAGTTATTTGCTGGAGTAAATTGATGCAACTTTCCCAAAACCAGAAAACTTGCTTGAACATTTAAACAACATAAACAAGATGCTCCATGGACGACTTGATCATACTCTTTTTAGTAATCAGTTCTAGCCTGTTGTTGTGTTTATTATTCTATGTTTCTTTGCTACTCTCCTTATCTTATGGGATATTTTTACCTTACTTGCCATCTAAAATGACTTCAGATATTTGTGGAACTGGCTGAGCTGCAGCCTCATGCAATAGAAATCACCCTCTTTGATCAGTTTCCTCCAAAGCACATGCCAGGTTCACAAGTTCTTGAAGCCCAGATACTTGACCCTCCAACAGATAAACATGATGCAGTTGAAAAAACAATATGCCAGAAGTTCAGATTTGCAAAAGGACTACTTTATTTTAGGGTTTTCACCTTGCTTCATGGATGTTACAATCTTCCTACTTTTCTCACTATGTGGTACATTAAAATGGTCTCATCTCGTGTCATTAATTATCACTTTTAATGATCCTTAATCCGTTAAAAACCCCAAAACAAATCACATATACTCGCAAATATTGATTTATCTTTATACTGCCAAGGCATGGTCTGTCAAAGAAGACAAAGGGTTTTGGAGTCTCTGCACTACTTCTGCAGTTATGAAGTTTAATGGACATTCACAGGAGTTCGGTACACAAGGTCAAGTGATGGTCAGGCCATGCCAGCTATTCTTTTCAAGGTGTGAGAGTCATTGAAATGCTCAGTGGATTACTAACAGAGCATGTCAAACCATTCAACTATAGTCATCAACTTAAATTCAGTCTGCTCATATCACCAACTGTAACTATAGCTTATGTTCACTATGCTTTTTACTCATGATATCACATCAACCGATCATCTTGCTAGTAAATTCTGATTATAATTGGAAGGAACGCTGCTCTTTATGATATCTTCTAGGTTTTTGAAGTGTAAAATGCAGTCTTTATATATCGTAAAACATACATAAGGAATAAAAGCCTTAAGTTAATGTATGCTTAGCTGTACCTCCTAGGTTTTTCCAAGTGAGCTTTGGGTTTTGACAGTTTCTATGTTTGATTCAATCTTATGTGTCTTAACACATTTGTCCTTTAATCAGACTGATGTTGAATTATTTTTTTAAAAATAATTCTAAACTACTACCCCCACAGTTTGTGTAGTCATGTGCTGTTTCTACCACACTGAATACTGAACACATTATAAAAAGTGTAGCACAAATATTAAACAATTATACTAAGCCCCTGTTGTATGTTTTACACAGAAAGATCATCATTCTAGTCATTCTGCAAATAGAGAAGGAACAGCTATTTGGAAAGGCTATTTGGAGGAAATCTTCTGAAACTTATTTTCAAGGGGATGTGTTAACCACCTTTCTTTTTAGACTAATTTCTCCATTGCTTTTGCAAGCAGTAAGTCAATCAAAATACCATAGCCAATATTATAATCCCATCCACAAATACTTTACTATTTACTATACTATGATGAAGCTTGCAAATCAAAATTAAATTAGTAAGGGCTTACAGTCAGATCGAATCAGAAACTAAAGGTCTCTTGGATTCAAATTCCCACATAATACAGTTTCTCACCTCTTTCAATGTGTACTGCAACAATGGCCTGGGTCTTTAACTGCAAGAAAGTAAATCTGAAGGAAAGTGTTAAAAATCTCCACTTCAATCCCAATTTCTCTGAAGGAAAAAATATATAACTTTGGTCTTGAGTTCCATGTCTGAAAACAAAAAATAAGTCCAAGAATAATGAAAGAATATTCACAGACACATTTTCATTTGGGGCTTAGAAGAACAGACTTTTCTGTTGTTCATAAAAGACAAGTTTTTCTGAAGGGTTCTCTGCTCCTTCCTATTGTGCCCTTAGTCAAGGTTTCAGCATAACAGTCCAATAGGAGATTTAACACATAAATTAGACTGATGAACTGGTCATCACAACGTGGACACATGTACCACTCTCCCTCATCTCTTGTGGGCAATGCACTCCATTGACAGGCAGAAGAATTCTGAGCCAAGGTTCTTTTATGCATTTTTCCTCTCATTTTCATAAACACTTCTCTAATTCTGATGGCACCTTAAAGCTTCCATTATTTAACCCAAAAATACACTCTGTTATGAAGATTCACAAACCCTTTAGACAGCAAAGATAACATCTCTCCTGGACCAGCAGTTTCAGAAGTATGTATCAATGAACATAACTACAACCTCAGCCTGCCATCAGCTAAAAGGACAGTATGTTTTAGAATACATTAATATTTCATTGGCAGCTAAGAGGTGCTCCTAATGAAACTGAAGCAGATTATTTATGTAAGATAATTTATTAAGGAAAAAATTGTAACATTCATCATCTCATTTTCTCCTCCAAAACAACTTTAAGGCAAACAAAAGATACCTTCCCTTTCTTAACACCTTTCATTTTGAAAGCCCTCCATTTGAAGACTTCATGCCATTGATGAAACTTTTGAAGCATCTTTTTAATGGATCATGATCACCCTATTGGATCCACATGGATAGACTTTCATGCCCTGCAAGTCTTACGGAAGTTGCTGACCTTAGGGGAATTGAGACTGACAATCACTGTATTACAGCCCATCATATTATATTTATCCCAGAGCCTGAACCAAAAAGGCTCCTGAAGATTTATACAGGCCTTAGATCAGACCCTCACATTGCAAACTCTTTGGAAAAAAGTCTGGTTTATTGCATTACAGAATCTTTTTAACAATGTTTACATATAGTCTAGTCCTGTGAGATGATCGATACTCTCCCAACATCAGTGACTCCAAGAAGAGTTAGGAACACTGAGCAGGATAGTTGTTTAATAATAAAATCCTTTTATTTTCAGAAAAATGTATTGCCTTTCTACCACTCCTTTCTGTCCAAAAGATCAGAGGAATACATTAGTTTAAAGGCCATCACAGAAAATTGAAAATTTTCTCTGGTCATGTAATTTCCATATCCACGTGGTCAGCTTTCTCCTGCTTTGCTATACTCCCCTGACTGATTATGCCACAGGCAACATAAAGCTGTTCTTGAACACAAACTTAACCAGAAAGGTTTCAGATGAGCAGTGTTTCAGAATTGCCTTGTGTACTGTTTTCAAATTATCCCATCCCACAAAAATTAATATAATAAAAAAATAAAGAAATTGGTAAGGTAGCAAGTGACTGTGGTTAGAGTAAGTATAAGACAAACAGCTGCCCACAGCACAAGTGCTGGACACATTGCCTGGGGTCTACACATGCTTCGAGAGCCTCATTTGCTATATCACTGCTGGTAATACACTGTGCTGAGGTGACAAGGTCTGACCAAAGCATGGATGTTCCACAGGGATCACAGGGGAACATAACAGCATGGCTGGTACACTGAGCAGCAACAGAAACATCCCTGCTACATTACGTGATGTGGCAATGGAAAGGCAAAAAAGCTCAGCGGGAAAATCTTCTTCCATTCACCCCTGGCAGGTTCTCAATTGCCAGACCCAGACACTAGATCACCGAAAACAACTGCAGATGCTTACTCTAAATGAGTTTTAGTTTTTTGTATTACAAAGAATATTTTCCTTAAACAACATTTTGAGTAGCCTGATAATTTTATGATTTTTTTTTATGTTCATGCCTAAAAAACTAGATATTACTTCTTGATGTTTTCCTTAAAAAAGAAAAAAGTTTTGCTCTCTAAATTATGGGTTTTTTCATTAGAAAAAACAGGAACTACTTGCTAATCATGGAAGTTACATCTTTCCTTGCAAAGAAGTGTATCAAGCGTTCCTTGCTTTTAAACACATGAAGTTATGTGAGAGTTAATGTTCTTCTAATTTCTCGTCCTTAAAATAAACTAGACAATCTTAGCTTTACTCTATAAATAGAAGGCTCTTAGGCATGCAAAAAGGTTATTCATAGCAATAAAATAATTAATAGCAATCTAAATTTGGACTCAGCCTCTTAAATATTACAGTTTTAAACTATTTCTTTGTTAGTCTAATTGGCAAACATACCATAGTCTCACCATTTCAACCCATTATCTTGCCAGTGTTACTCTGGGGCCTGCATTTTGAACAGCCAGGAATGGTGCCCTGCAAGCTGAGGTGTCCTGTGATACTTCTAAAATTAAATACGCAGTTGCTAGATAAATTAAGTTCTGACCTTGTACAACTGTAACATAAGCAGACTCAACCCACAGGAAAGTATTACCCATGACTTCTCTAAAATCTCATCAAATGTAACACGAGGTCTGGGAGGTATAAGAAGATTATCTGTGCCCCCATTGGTTAAACAAGTCCCATTAAGAAAATAAATTATTTGCCAATTATTCTCAAGGACTAAGTTCATAAAATATGGCAGCATATTTACATCAATCACAACAAATCTGAGAAGGTTTAGCCTTTAACTAGTTGCAGATCCCACCATATTACATCACCAAACACCAACCTCTCTGAGGCTGACATGATGCAAAGCTTTATAGATTCAATGACAATTACAGTACCTATTTAACTAGACTAATAACTTGAAATTGGACAAAGAAGCAGGAGGCACGGCACCACAGACAACAGTGATGCAAATACAGAATAGCCACAGAGTAACATAAAGAACAGCAGTACCCAGCAACTTAAACCCAGGCATGGGATGAAGAAGATGGAAACATCACTCATTCAAAACCTCTTTCTTGTTTTGGTTTTAACCAATTAGTTACCATCTTTACCATAATGAACAGATGACAATAAGGTTACACAACGAACTGAAAAAGACCCCCAAACTTCCAACTTCTCTTTAATTGTTCCAGTGGAATGAAATTGTGTACTGGGAACTCTTCCATGACCCTCGATTCACTTGCATTTATAGAACCATAAAAGTGTAAGCCTAACTAAGGCACTACATGCATGTCAATCTTTGAACACGAGATCAACAAACACATTTAATGATGATAAGTAATATTCACTGCAACTTCTTTTGCCAGTGTGACGTAACTAAAAGTGGCACACCCCTAAAAAACCCCAGTATAACAGAAGTAGACAGAAACAATGCTGAGATCCTGCTCTACTGTTGGCTAAGAGATGATATGAACAGAAATATATTTTTGTCTAATTAAAAAATAAAAAATATGTACTTATAATACACATGAAGAACAGAGTTTTGTTTACCTTGAGCTCTTTCATTTCCTTTACATAACCAGAACACCATCAAAACTAGTACATATCCACATTTCAAACACAGTATTGTTTTGATTTTCATATATTTTTAATAACATTCTACATAAAGTGTCTAATTCCACTCTTACATAATTACTAGGTATAAATGCATCAATTGTGTTCCATGCAGAATAAATAAGACTTTTGTCCAAATACCAAATCATATGGCAATTTGAGATATAATACCGTGAGATAAATTCATTGGTGAGACAAACACGGGACGAGAAGCCACAGCTATAGCAAAGCCTTCTTAGGGTGCCTACATACTGTATTTAACATTCAGGATAATACTCCTAACAGAATCCCCAGTGTAAAACATAGAATAAATAAACTGTGAAATGCTGTGTGGGTGGTTTGGGTTTGTGGGTTTTTGGTTTTTTTTTGGTTTGGTTTCAAAACCATTTACTTATTGAATGTACACTGATACTACTTCTTAGGTCTCAGCTTTTTATGTTTTAAAATAAATTGTATATTGAAGCAGGGTTTGACCGCTTTGGAGAACCTCCCACAGGATCACTGGGATTGATTTCATGAGCATTTTCATCAACAAGGCCTACTGCTTTTCACCCTCTGTACTAGGATGTGGTGAGGATACCCACATGCTTAGGCTGTCTAAACAGTCAGTCAGAACTACTGTTTGAACGATGCTAACTGAGCTAAAAGATTGCCTGGCACACAACAATTCGTACTGTGGTCTGTCAGTGCGATCAGCAGACAGATCATCTGCTTGGACCATCAGAGAAAAATACACGGGTAACCCAATGAAAAATGGCAGAAGCTTTTAAAGACTGTCATTTTGGAAAGAGAGTGAGATCAGTGCCTTGGAAAGAAACTCCAAATCTTTCTGATGCCATTGCAAAGAACACCCAGAAGTGGGGAAGCACAAACCCTGAATTCTGATGTAAACTGTATTAACCGCTTTGCTTTAGTTGTGGGTTGGTGGAAGTGCATGTTTTATTAAAGGACTGCCTTCCAGGGAGAACTCAACAATATTCTGAAACTCAAGTTTGTTGAGTTTGCTTACCATTTACGGAAAATAGGAGGTCAAAAGCAGTGCAAGGGAATTATAAAGAAAAATTTGTCCAGAGTAAGATATAAAGCTACAATTATTATAAAGTATTACTCACTATGCAAAACTCACCCTTTAAATTAGCAACTAAACATAAGATTTAACAGAGGGACAAATGGATCTTCAAATGAACATCATCTCTACCAATAATTCAAACGTCTTTTCATTGTTCTTTTGTCCCATGGTCTCTATCTCAAGCCCCTTAATTAAGTTTTCTCTCTCCTATTTTCTGTCTATTTCTGTTTTACGGCGTTTTTTTCTTTATGAAGTGCTGCCACGGACAGAAAAACCCACCCACGCCCGCAGCTGCCAGGGACCACCTTTCCCCTCAGCGGGCACCGGCGCACGCGCGCTGTCGCCCCCCGCCAGCCGGGGCCGCTGCGGCGCATGCGCAGCTCGGCGCCCTCCGCTGCGTCCTCTGAGGGCGCCGCGAGCCATGGCTGGAGCGCTGAGGAAGGTGAGGCGCTTCCGGGGGCCTTGAGCCGCGTCCTGCTCCTGCGCGGGGTCATCTTTCCTGGGGAGAGAGCAGGGGTTGCCGAAGCCGCAGGGTGAGAGCGAGCGGGGTACCCTGCGAGGGAAGGGCCGAGGGCAGCGCAGGGCCCGGGTCCCCTCCCCGGCCTCCAGGTGCGAGAGGCCCGCGCTGTGAGGCGGGAGGAGGCGGGGGCGCCGGAGTGCCCCAGCAGCTACTGGGTGGGCATCAGGCACAGCATCGCCAGCCAGTGGAAGGAGGGGATTGTCCCACTCTGCTTTGCACTGAGGCGTCTCACCTTGAGTACTGTGTGCAGTCTTGGTCGCCGCGATATAAGAAAGATATTAAGCTATTAGAGAGCATCCAAAGGAGGGCAAGGAAGATGGTGAAGGGCCTTGAGGGGAAGCCGTATGAGGAGTGGCGGAGGTCATTTGGTCTGTTCAGCCTGGAGAACAGGAGACTGAGGAGAGACCTCATTCCTGTCTTCAACATCCTCATGAGAGACAAAGGAGGGGCAGACACTGATCTCTGTGGTGACCAGTGGCAGAACCCGAGGGAATGGCCTGAAGTTGTGGCAGGGGAGGTTTAGGTTGGATATTAGAAAAAGGGTGGATATTAGAGGGTGGTTGGGCTCTGGAACAGGCTCCTCAGGGAAAGTGGTCCCAGCACCAAGCCTGACAGAGCTCAAGAAGCATTTGGACAATGCTCTCGGGTGCATGATGTGACTCTTGGGGACGATGCTGTATAGGGCCAGGAGTTGGACTCAATGATCCTTGTGGGTCCCTTCCAACTCAGGATGTTCTATGATTCTGATTCTGGTAAGGTGAACTGCTTCCTCTGGCCAAAGCACTGGGACTCCGGGATCATGGGTGTATGGCAGGAGGCAGGGCTGGTGTCACGGAATGGTCCCTGTCCGTGTATATTGAGTCAAAACAAAATAATTAGTGTGGAAATGGATGCTTACGTGTGTTAAGTGTGTTCATGCTCTCTCTGCAGACCACTGGACTTGTAGGATTGGCTGTAGCTGAGAACCCTCATGAGGTATGTCACACGTCTTGTACTGTAGTTAATGAACTGTCAGTGAGATCTAAGTGTGATGTGTTTGCATGTGTAGGTATGCTGTGTACCTTAATGTGGTGCCAACTTAACGAAACAAAATTTTCCACAGTGCATAAACAGTTTCATGCACGTCATTATGTTATTTTACACATGTACTTTTTGTGGCATGCGCTGATTTAAAAACCTCTGCTTGTAAGGACTTTTATGAACCAATATTTGGGTTCTTTCATCTGTAATGCCAAAACAAAGAACTCTTTAAATTCAGTTCTTCATAAATATAATTCCTACTTCACAGGCATAAAGATTTTTGCTGCTTTGCTATGTTGTGTACCCAACAAGTACTGAAATAACTTACACCTACACTAAAGGGATAGTCTAGTATTAGCTAATAGAGGCTAACCATATGGTGCAAAGCCACTTCAAGGCCCTGTGATGGCAAGCAGCGTTGAGATTGTAATACTTCAGTGGTACTTGGGAACTGCATTAAGTGGTTCTTATAGCAATATAGGGCTCTTTTTTACCTCCTCAGGCTCAGTAATGTATGTTTGCTGCATCATGCTTATTCAGGAGGCATTCGCTTTGAAAGAACTTTCAGTAATTTTTTAAGTTCTCCCCTTTGAAATTTCTTACTATACAACAATTCTATTTCGAAAATGCTTTTGACACCAGTACTTGAGAATGCTGTCAAAAAGAACCATTGAAAAAATCATTACTGTTTTGTAGAAATGATTCTAGCTCAGTCTGCAGCCTTGTCAGACACCTTCTGGGTGAACTTACTACATTTTAGTTTTTTCAGCGAATTAAAGCCAAGAGGAAAGAACTGGACAACGCTTTAATTGAAGTTTAGGTTCTTTGCCAGTCTTCTTTTTGTTTCCTGTTTTTTCTTCCTTGTATTTTTTAATATCTGCTTCTATTTTTTATCGTTCCTATAGGACATCCATTCCTTGTCAGTTAGATACAATTACCCAGTCCAAAAGTGTCAATTTTTTCACTGCAATGTGTCCTTTATCCCTGCATTTAAATCCAGCAATAAAAGTTTCAGGTTTAATTTAAATCTATTTGTTAGTCAGAACTTTGCACCGGCATGAGGAGAAGTGACAAAAAACCTCCATATAATCTCTTTGTCTCTTCCTCAGATAAATTTTCAGTATCTAATGAGTTAGACATGAATTTGTCTCTTTTCTTTTTTTTTTTTTTTTTAAGAGCACTTTATACACTTTACTGGTTTTCTTCATTTTGCATCAAATGTGCTCAGGTTGCAACTGTCATTGTTTTTTCCTTTTTTTTTCTTTGAGGAATGTGACACTGGTAATTTTTCAGTCCCGATAAATCCCTGTTTTACCCAAGATGGAGTTCGGTGGCTCAGAGTTAATTATTAGTTAATCTTAGGCTTCTGGATTGAATGCCATATTTTGTGTATAAAGAGTAAGTTAGTAGGTTTTGTAGGACAAGAAGTAGGGGACAAATTTAAATAATTGTATTTGTGTATTTTAACCATGTCTTGTGATCACTTCAGCGCCTGCGGATACTGTACACCAAAATCCTTGGTGTCCTGCAAAACATTCCCAAAGATGCAGCATATAGGAAATACACTGAGCAGATTGTGAATGAGCGATTTGATTTGGTGAAAAAGGTAAGTACAGTGCTACTTCATTAATGTTGCACGTGAAAAAATTCCGTAGGATGAGAAAAATTATTTTCAGAGTGCCTGGCTGTTTTTCAGGGGGACATGTAACTTTCATGTATCAATTCAGAAATAATTGAAGTATTGAGGTTTATTTTTGTTATTGACTGGGATATTTTGATGGCATATTAAAAGGAATTGTTAATTTCCTGCTGATGTTCTGTGAAGATTAGAAGCAAACAGAGTTTTTTTGAAGATTCCAAGAAAAGTGATAATTTTCACACACTTGCACAGACAAATGCATGTGCTCTTGCCAGTGTAGTATCTTAGCACAATCCTTGCCTTCAATATTTAAAATCACTTTTTGTTATATTAAACTATGCAATACTGGTATTGTGTATTTAAGGTGATAATTGAAAGGTTGCATATAATTCTATAAAAATACAAGAACAAGACTTTTTCAAGATATATATACTAAAGCCCTTATCTGCTAATACTTTGTTAAATAACATTCTTTCTTTGTATTTATCATTCAGGGTTTGATGTTTCTTTTTCAATAACAAATGAATGTGAGATTTCTTTGCCAATGTAAAATTATGTAAGCCACCTAATTGATAGTAGTTCTGAGGAAGACTGGAGTGTGATCTGGTTAAATTATTGTTTTCATACATTTTATGGGCTTTCTGCTTCTCAGTAAAACATTTGTTTATATGTATTTGAATACACAGGAGACTGATGTGCAGAAACTACAGGACAAACTGAATAGTGGTCAGATAGAAGAAGTCATTGTACAGGTAAAGAGGAGAAATTTAAGATGAAGTACAAAAGTAGCAGTGGTTTTTCATGCTCCTTTGGCTGAGCTTCTGTTCAGAAAATTGGCAGTTTTGCATATCTTCCTTTGCTGCAAAACAATCAAACAGAAAAAAAAAAAAACCCTGAAAACAAATTGCCATTTAGTGATTGGGATGGTCATGCTAAAACCTAACTAATTAACCGTTGTTTCTTGTATTACGCTTACAGATGTGTATGCATACCTAGATTGCTTCTTACAGAGTCTAAATCAGTGAAAAGGGCAGAAGAGGATTGAATAATATTGGAGGATAATCCAAATAGAGTGGAAAATATAATGAAATTGACATTAGGGATGTGTCGGTGAACAGACTGTCTGGGTATTTGGGGGTGATTCTGTTTTTTTTAAAAACATACCCTCAAAATATACAGTTCTTTTGATATTTATAGGTGAAATTTGTGGTAGGCTTTGATCATGATAGATAGTGACATCACTGAGATAACTAACTGAAATAGAGTTGATATTTTGGCAATTGTATAGAATGTAAGACTTTGTGTATGGTGTTCATTAACAGGCTGAAAATGAGCTGTCCCTGGCAAGAAAAATGATACAGTGGAAACCATGGGAGCCTCTAGTTGAAGAACCTCCTTCTGACCAGTGGAGATGGCCAATATAATTTTCGAAATGGTGTAATCTCTTGAAACTTAAAAGTGTAATTATTAATCTATTGTTACTGACACATGTCTTTAAATTAAAGATAATCACTTCATTAAAATATATTTTGTCCACTTATATTTAGCAATCTAAAGACTGCTGCCAATTTCTTGCAAAAATAGTTTTAAGAAAATTCCTTCTGGCAGTTCTACAACTTTGGTTTATTTACTTTTTTTTAGTTTATATTAACAGGGTATTTGTGCCTCACTCTGAGTTATTTTTATAATCTGTAATTGCATGTTGCAAATACAGACATTACAGGCCCCTTGAAATCAAAAGCCAAGTTGTAGAAAAGTATGATGATTTTGTCCCACCTTTGGTTGTGTATTTTTGCTACCCCCTGACAGGGTCTTTATGGCTGTGCAGATACTGAGATGAGGGATCTAATGCTTGCCAAAAATAACAAGTTTTTAGGTTTCAGCTGAATCTCTGTCCTGAACTGGCTGACATTGCTGTTCACGTAACTAAACACTGTTTCTGACTTGTGGGAGGTGCTGGGAAGACCCAGGATTGGAGAGGTGAGGGGGAGAAAGAAGACTACTCCTCAAAGTGATGGCAGCAACAGGTTTCTTGGTTAGCACGTAGGTTACCATACTTGGCATAACACCTGTGGCACAAGCTTCAGTACTGGGATCTTAGAAAGGCTTTGTGTACACTTGCATTTGTGTATTACTGATTCACATCTTGACTGTTAAGTGTTGCAGTAAATGGGGTGACATCACGCTGGCGACCGGTCACTAGTGGGGTTCCACAGGGGCTCCATCATACGCCCTGAGCTCTTCAATATCTTCATTAACAACTCAGGTGCAGGACTTGATGGGATACTGAGTAAGTTTGCTGAGGCAAAGATGCCCTGCTGAGAGACCCCAGCAAATTAGAGAGAATGGGCAGTCATCAAACGTATGAAGTTAGAGAGACAAGTGCCAGATTCTGCACCTGGAATGGGGCAGCCCTGGACATACAGACAGACTGAGGAATGAGATGCTTGGAAGCAGTGCTGCAGAAAGGACCTGGGGGTACTGATCGATGTCAAGTTGAATATGAATCAGCAGTGTCCTGGCAGCCAGGAGGGCTGCCAGCTGTGTCCTGGGGGGACATCAGGCACAGCTTCGCCAGCCAGGCAAGGGAGGGGATTGTCCTGCTCTGCTCTGCACTGAGGTGGCCTCACTTCAAGTCCTGGGGGCAGTTTTGGGCATCACAAGAAAAATACAGAGCTATTAGAGAGTGTCCAGAGGAGGGCAAGGAAGATGGTGAAGGGCCTTGAGGGGAAGCCATACGAGGAGTGATTGAGGTCACTTGGTCTGTTCAGTCTGGAGTAGAGGAGACTGAGGGGAGACCTCATTGTGGTCTTCAACATCCTCACAAGGGGAAGTGGAAGAGCGGGGGCTCATCTTGTTGTGACCAGTGACAGGACCCGAAGGAACAGCATGAAGCTATGTCAGGAGAAGTTAAGGTTTGCTATTAGGAAAAGGTTTTTCATCTAGAGGGTGGTTGGGCACTGAGATTAGCTCAGTTGGTTAAAGCGTAGGGCTAATAACACCAAGGCTGTGGGTTCAATCTCTGGATGGGCCATTTCTTTAAGAGTTGGACTTGATGATCCTTGTGGGTCCCTTCCAACTCAGAATATTCTGGGAATTCAGGATATTCTATGGTACTTCTGAAAGCTTTTGTTTAGAAATTTAAGCTTATAAATCCCAATTAAAATATCCAAACTAGATCCAAGGGTGCAGGTTTGCCTTTACTCATGTTTTTTCCAAGACCTAACATTCCTGCAAGTTTAAAGACAAGAATATAGCTATATCACAAAAATCTACAGTTTAATAAACATTTATATATGCACTACTTACATTATACGACACGCTTGGTCATAGCTGTTTTTTCATAGTTTTTAGGCCTATAAATTTACCTGTGACATCATTATTATAAATGATTACAGATTTATATCATATTTAATGCAATTGGTTTTAGGGGAGTAGGTCAGTAAAAGAGAAAAACAGTATTCCTAGGGTATTCACTCCAGAAACTATTTTCATGGCATTCTTTAACATTCTTCTTTTTTTCCCCCAACTATTATAATTACAGAAATGTTTAGATTTTGAAAATTAAAAGAGTGAAAAATACTTCTACTGGTTGGTTTTAAAGGATATTTTAGTCTTGACAAAGGTAGAAGCTGGTCTTTCCTAAGTAAAACCACTAGGTGGCATTCCAGAAGAGGATTTTGCTAAAGTTAACAAACACAATTTTCACATGAGAAATATTTAGGGATTTCAGACTTGAATGAGGGCCAGTGCTGTCACATGAGTAATAAAAAGTAATGGATTTAGGTAATAAGTAATGAGCTGACCTGAGAGGAATCAAAACAAATAAAAAATCCCCGAAGTCTAGTATGAATGATACTGGCATGAAATACTGGTGGTGGGGGTGAACAGAAAGTTGCCAGGATATGGTGGCAATTACTGGAATTCTTTCTGCTCTTCCATAACTGAATCATTTGCTGAACTCTTGTCTTGCTTGGTTATTTTCTCCACTTCTAAAGATGTATTTGTTGTGTGACTTAAAAGAGCTCTCCTATAAGCTCATGAATTGTGCTCCAGGGGAGAGGAACTTTCTCAGCCCACTGCTGAAATTTGATATATGGCCTTTTACAACTGAGTTTCACTGATAAAAGCATACTCTTATCTTCTTCCTTTCACAAATGCACATCTATGTCCTCAATACAGATCCTAATTTATTCCAAGATAAATATGCTAGCAAGGCATAATTTGAAAGCTGACTAATGATTTTGCTTGATTTTTTCTCCTTTAACTGTTGGAAATACATGATGATGCAAAAGATTTTATCATCTGTTGTGATATGGTAAGGTAATAAGGTAAGTAAGCTTTAGAGTTAACAAACTTTAGATCTTTAAAACACTTTGAGATCATCTGATTGAAGTCATGCGAGTGAAAAATCACCTTATCTGCAAGGATGGGACTTAATAGAGACAGGGCCCGTTACCAGAAAAAAAACTTTACTATTGCCAGAGTAGAACAGTTAAGTACTGAGATTTTTGTCATTCCTAACCTGCCATCTGTGCTGCTTAACCTATACTGAGTGGCTGTGTTCTGAACCCAAAACCAACAGGAGATGAATGAAAGCTGGTTTTTATTATTATTTTATTATTAAATTATTATTTTTTGTTATTATTAGAAAAAAATGAAAAATCATTGCAACTGGTAAATGAGTTTGAATGTTTAATCGACTATATAATAATGACAAAGTGACACAAATGACATTATCTTTCTATAGGATTAATGGTGATCCTATTCTGGGACTTCAGGGTTTAGAAAAAAGCGCATTAGCAGTGGTAATGGGAAATTTCTGTCCTTTTGATGGAAAGCAGGCCCACGCTGAAGTGCCTAACAATGTCTGTGAAAGATGGTAACTGGTCATGGCATACAGTTACCGAGTATTGATATAAATTCAATGCCTGCTGAAATGCTTTTTTCAGGATTCTCCTGGAGTTACAACACAGAACGTTCGTATCTGAAGGTTGTGTGAAGTGTGTCCCCTCTGTATTCCTGTAGCATGCATTTGCAGGACATTTGCAGGAGTTGTGTCAGAAATGGCGCCTCCAAGACCAGGAAATTCAGTTTCATATGGTTTTCATTCTGGTTCACGTGTCTTTAATTTCCACTGAACAGCCTCAGCCCTCGCACCACAGACCCACAGGGAGAACACCGCTATGAGGCAGAACCCATCTCATGGGTAGGCGCTGCCACACAGCTCGGAAGCGATGGTTTGCAGTGCGAGGGCTGGCAACAGTCACAACACCCTTTCACGATATTCAACAGTTCTGGGGATTTAGTACAACTTCTGCTACTATCTACAGTATAAACTGAAAGGAAAAACGGTGTTTTCATACATTAATGCCGCTTATAGGCTGGTAAGAGCTCACCATCGCCCTGCTCAGGGTCACAGCGTAGCCCAACAGCCACTGCGGCTGTGCCAGCATTGCGGCCGCTCCAGGCCGCCAGCATGGGCTACTGCAGGTGCTGTGGGGCTGGAGGGAAGCAGGGCAGTTCCTCGTCCTTTCGCACCGCTTCCCTTTCCCTCTCTTCCTGGCCCTCCTCCTCCCTGGGGCGTTTTCAGTCAGGACAGCACGCCCGGCCCGGCCGGGCCCCGCTCCTCAGTGCGCACGCTCATGCTCCCCGGCCGCCCAGCCTGGTTGCTGTGGCTACCGCGCCGCAGCCGGGGCGAGCAGCGCCGGGCCAGGAGGTGCCGCGGGGCGCGGGGAAAGCGGGAGGGTGCGGAGGTCTCACCGGTGCGNTTTTTGTTCTGGAATATCGGTTTAGGACTCTTCCAGCCCGTGTTATTTCGGTGGCAACTCGGAAAACCAGTTCTATAGGCAGAGAACGAGAGGTAAAAAGAGCTTGGAATATTACGTTTGATAAACACCAGCCAGAAGTCCTTTCTGTTTGGTGCAAGCAAAGATCTCATGCTGTTCTCAACATGCTTTTTGGGAATAGATACAGGAAGAGCTTTTCAGGATACTAAGTTAGCCATAAATCTGG
>VZRJ01006051.1:255713-369375 GCA_013397565.1 Ptilonorhynchus violaceus
TCCTGTGATTATTCTTGCAGAGAGGTTAAAAACGTGCAACCGATGCTTTAGGAAATGGAAGATGCATCAGATAGCGGCTTTGAAGTTTTTACATCAGGAGGGTCAGGTGCAGAGCAACCACCTGCATCCTCACAAGGAAAAGCAGTTGGAGAGGCCAAGAACGGGGACCCAGCAGGGAAGCCTCTGCTTCCAGAAGCTGCAGGCACTACACAGTCGGAGGGGGGCTGGGAGCAGCAATCTCCTCGGGAGCAGTCAGTTTTGGAGGGACAGGACTGGTCATGTTTAGCACAGTGGAAACCACCTGAAGAAGGACTGAGCAACCAAGAAGCAATTGAAAGTAACAAGCAAGATGTATTTGAGCCGGGTACCTCATTCAGCACATCACCTGAGATCACATCACCTGTTACCAATGAGAATTATTGTACTTCACCTGATCTAAGAAATTCAGAAAGGGAAGAACAAACTTCTCAAAATTCAGTACTAGCAGAGAATACGGCAAGTGGGACAGAGACAGGTAAAGAAGTTGTTAAAATGTTGGGCATTAGGGCTTTCAAGAGATATTTTGTTTTCAACTTGGTTATGGTTTCTTGCATCCCCACACCCTCATTCTGTTTATGTTTGCTGGCATCTGGTCCTGAAGTAACTTTTTTAATTCCCATATAAAACATGCATCAAAGGTAAGGAATGTATTCTTTAACTCAAGCTGCAGTAGTCATTTATAGGTGGCATTTTATAAAATGATCCTTATTTCCAGAAACTTGTGTGAGTATACATGTTTTGTACATGCATTTAAATTAACAGTTTAGACTATAGCATAGAAATCACATTACTATTTTACCTTTCTTAGATTCCCCTGTAAGTTACCTGCTACCCTTCTTTATCCATGTCTTTCTCCTGCAGTCCCCCAAATGCTCCATCATTTCCTACACCTGTTCCTCTGTGTTCCGGGTGTCTTTTGTCACTTCCTCTTCCCCGTTCAGGACCCCATTTTCTTAGTCCTTCAAAGCAGAAGGCAGCACATCCTGTTCAGCACATGAGCACGGTGAATAACAATGCCTAGTATGGACCTGCTGTCTACCTTCCTCTTTTCTGGGCTGCATTGGGATGCTCTCATTCTGAGTAGCTGGCT
Organism: Ptilonorhynchus violaceus; assembly: GCA_013397565.1. Lineage (NCBI taxonomy): Eukaryota > Metazoa > Chordata > Aves > Passeriformes > Ptilonorhynchidae > Ptilonorhynchus > Ptilonorhynchus violaceus. Next base: position 256,843 of record VZRJ01006051.1, read on the forward strand.
AGGAATGTCTTTATGTGGTGACAGTATTATGTTAGATATCTCTTTTAATATTGTATGATCATACTTCTTCAGCTTTCAAATAGGCTGTCTTTCCAGCTCAAAAAACTATGATTATGCTGTGTTGCAGTATTATAATAAAATCATCCTGGGGTAAACTTGAAAGAGTTATTTATTTGTTTTGAGAAGCTTCTCAGGAATTATTTTTGGTTTTATTTTTAGCAAGTGTGATTGAGGATAATGAAACACTAAGGAAGACTGGGCCTAATTTTGATGAAACTATCCAGTTTGAGAATCAGGAATGTTTTCCTGGAAAAGTTGTTCGACAGGATTACTGTATGCCTGATGCCATAACTGTGAGAGTACAAACAGGTAAATGCTGTTTTTGCATGTGTATCGATACATATATAATTATGCTCTAATCTAGATGTGTTACTAAAAGAAACAATATTTCTATTTTGGAATTCCATTTTAACAGATTCGGATTCATTTCAAGAAGTAGTTGTAAAAATTGAAAGAACTACCTATAATAAACCTTTTCTGGGTGGATTTAGGAGCATGTTAACAGGAGCGGAATTTCATAATGCAGGATCACAAACAAAACCCAAAAAACGACCTCCCAAAGGAATTCAGTTATTTTGTAAGCAAACACAGGTAAAGGCTTTGTAGTGTCTTTTTAGAATGTTGTTTTTGCCAAATGGAATAGAATGCTGATGTTATTTCTGATAGGAAAGAGGAAGTAAATCCAAAATAAGTGTGCAAGTGAAAGTATTTAGTGGATTAATATCATTAGTCTTGTGATTTTTATTACAAATAGCTAATTTTGCCACTTACTGTAATGAATAAAAAAATTCTCTGTGTATTTTCTTCTCATCTGATATGCATTTTTTCCCCAGACGGTTTTGGAAAAAAACAAGCTACAACAAACAAGAAATACAACATCAACACAGATGACTAAAATTGGCCTTTATGTATCAAACATGACTGACAAGCTAATAAGTCCTGGAAAGTATTTAACAGCAGAAGAATATCATAAACGTAGACTTGAAGCAGTAAGTCCTTATCTGTTTGAAACTATCTGTAAAACAATGTATTATGAAGGTTATCTGAATATTTAATGGGTGTTCCAGGATTGAATTTTAAAGTGAACTGTAAAATGTCTTCTTATCCTCATCTTTTGTAGTCTTTCAGGTACAGGGGAAGCGTGTGTTTGCTCTGTGGTTTTAGTGACATTTGATACCTCGCAATCCCTTAAATATTAAGAATTCTCTATCGTTGTCTTACAGTGACACTGTCTTACAGTGACAGTTAAGTTTTCATGTAGAGCATTAAGAATTAAAACAGGCTTGTTTCTACAACATTCTTGTGATCTCTTTGGAAGAACCTAAGCTATATGCCTAATGTATGGCCTGAAATAGATGAAGTATTGGGTTAGAATTTAGGAGATCTGTATTCAGCTTTTATGTTTCATGTTCTGTGTTTGGTTGGCTTTTTTATCAGACTTGGTAGGTTACCTTGGGCAAACTTATCCGTTTCTGATTCAAGCTCCCTGCTTTGACATTAAGGTAGAAATGGGCTGTTCAAACACAGGCAATGGGTCTGGGGGATTTTCTGGTGCACTGAGTTGCCTCAGGAAGGCAATTTGGATTACACATTCTGCATATTCATTGTGCAGAGGATATCATTTAGGCATTCCACACTGCTTTTTGAAACCATTCCGTGACTGCACATCTAAGCCTAATTAAATTGTGTTAGGTGGGGCACTGCTTTGTAAATGCTCTATGTTATTAATGAGCATCAATATATATGATATCAAATGTTATTCATTTGATTGCTGAAAACAGGCAGTCTGAATCCAGCTGAATGGAGAAACGGTTGATTTCCCCAAGTGTCTGAGCAGAATAATTGTATTGGTAATTGTATTGACATGGTTGGCAAGATCTTTGAAATTTTCTGGGTAGAAGTTTTCTGTAAGAACTTCTTAAATCAGTCAGCTTTAGCTGATGGCAATAAGCATCTTGTACAAGTGGAACCCAAGTAGTGAGTCATTTCCTCGGGACTACCAATATGTTTTACTGTGGTCTTTAGTGATGCTTGCTGAAATCTGTAATGTAGCTATAGGTGGTTTATGATGCACAGTAGAGAGACATCAGCTTGGTGTTGGTTCAAGTTGATGGATTAGCACAGTGCAGCATAGGTCCATACTGAAATACTATTTGAAGACATATTCAAGAGAAACGTTAGATTAAGATATTATTAGAGACAGTGTAACTGTATTAGTATTATTTTGTGCTTGGTAGTGTTCAATGCTGAACAATGCTTAGCATCTCATGGAATTGATCTGACTAAGCTGCTTGTAGTGCAAGTGCTAATCCAGCTGGCAGAAGGTGAGGCTTCCGCATTATCCTCCCTTAACATACTGTAAACGTTTCCCTAGTCTTCAATAGCCACAGCTTGGGAGGGTAGATGATTTAATTTTATTTTTTAATTTCTGTCATAACAGCATGAGTAATTTCACTTTCATTATTTGTTTTCAAGTAAAATGCAGTTGATTTTGTGTCTTATGTGTTGATTTTTATATCTAGAAATTTAAAAGAAATGTTTCAAATCTATATTCCCACTATATAAATTGATAACAAGGTAAGGAAAAGATGAAAAATACTACAATACAAAAGACATTTTTTAAGGGGAGATTTGAAAAAGAAAAATGGATATTTAAATGTAGTTTATATTTTGATTTGATTATTTAAACCTGGTTTATCCACTGTACTCACTGGTTAAACTCCTGCGGTTACCTGACTGAGTAGTCATACTAGTGCTTAAACTACTGGTACATGACTGACTTTGTAACATTTAAATTAGTTTCAGTACAAGACAAACCTTAGAAAATATAGTTAGGGTGCTGGAGAGAAGAAAAATTAAGAACAAAATACTGTGCTGTTTTGTTTTAAAGTCATGATTCTTTGGTATCATATCGCATATAGGTAATAGTATTGCAGAAATATTTCCGTCGTTGGCATGCTATACATTTAGTACAAAATCTGATGGAACAAAAGAGGTTAAGGCTGATACAGGAGGCACAAGAAGAATTACGGGAAAAAAAGGAGAAAGAAGAAAAATTGAGAAAGGAGTATGAGAGAAAACTGAACCCTAAAACAAAAGAAGACTTTGAGCTACTGTACCACGACTTGGAATGTAAGTTTTCTTAAAGGGATACCCTTAAATCAACAAAATAGTACCGTTTGTTTAAAACAAACCTACGTTTTTACGTGATTTTTTAGATACTTCCGTGATTTTTCAGATACGTCCGTGATTTTTTAGATACTTCCGTGATTTTTTAGATACTTCCATGATTTTTTTTTTCACTTACAGTGGAATTTGCTTCATTTTAAAATAACTATTTTGCTTTCATGTATTACTAGCAACAGAAAAAAGGCCTTGATGTTCTGTAAGCACTGTGTAGCAATAACTAAACATCCCTGTGTTATCAACATCCAACACCTTACAAGCTATTATGAGTAAAAATTAATGCATAGTTAATCCCAGCCACAACCAGTACACCTTTTTAGGAAAAAACTGGCTTGTAGAATAGTGCAAATTGTTTGGCAGTTTATTAACATTTTTTTTATTTATGTCTAAAGTTAAGGTCAGCTTGAAGAACAAAAGGGTCTTTTTAGATCAGAGTTACTTTGATCTTTCACATTTAAGATGCTGAAAACAATTCTGTGAAGAAATTAGTATTAAGATCCATAAATCATAATTTGATATAGTCTTTTTTATAATGGGTTAATTTTTTGCACAGAATTTTACAGCATATGACAAGTTATTCCTTTTGTCTTAGTCATCTTCTACTGATGTTTTTTCTGCTTTCAAATTCATTCCATGTTTCACAAAACTGTGTTGTCAAAATTTTAAAAATCTCTTAGGAGTTCTGCAGGACATCTTGAAAGTCATACTTTTCCTGTTCTTGAAGCAGATGATATCTGATACAGGCAAGCATCTCTAACCTTTTCCAGAAGAATAATGTGAATACTGCAGATAATTAACATAAAACTTTACAGGAAACTAATGTTGCAAATTGAACAAAAAACCTAGAGTATGTCCTTTTGGAAAAATAAAAACAGTCAAAAGCAGTGGACTTGTACCAGCATATAATGAAACAGCAAGACAAGTTTTGGTTCTTTGCAATGTCTCTTTTAAAGCCAGAAGCTTGTCCTGTGACTAGTAACAAATTTTATCTTATCTAGGCTACAGTGCTTTAAGGTCTAGCTCTTTGACAGTTTGGATATTGTTGTCCCTGTTGCAGAACTGACCTAATGGATTACCTACTTCATTGCCACTTCAGAGCCACCTGCCCTACCTTAAACCATCTCACCTATTTCTTCAGTGGTAAACTGAGCATAAATTTGGTGGCATGTGTTATTCATAGAGCTTAGGATCACGATTCAAGAATTCCCAAGTTATACAGTAACCTTTTAATGCTGTCATACCTCGTGTGGCATTGAACAAATTACTTTGTCTGAATTAATAAATGATTTATAATTATCACTGGTCGTGACAAATGTAAAAATTATTGCTTGTCTTGAACTTTGCAATTGTTGGAATGATATCTTCATGAGATTTATGGTTTGTTTGGGGTTGTTTACCCCCCTCTTTTTCTTCGTAAGTTGTTCACTTTTCACTTCCCAAGAATCAAGCCCTTTTGAAGGTGTATCTGACTAGGTAATCAAAAACCAAGGTACTCAAATAGTATTTTTTTCCTTGCCACTTATAAGAAGTCTTACTATATGGCATCTGATTGCCCGCAATATTTTCTTTGAAAAGGTGCTTCCTAGCTAATGTGCTGTCACATGTGTGATCCACCATTTTTTCTTTTTTTTTTTAAGTGTGAAGAGTCTTGTTTGCAATAGAAACAACCAAGTTCAGTTAAAGTTATGGAAGTGTGCTGAAATTCACAATATTTTTAGATTTGAAACTTACAGTTATGTAAGTGTTTCTTGCTTACTTTAATGCCTTTTGATTCACAAATAATAAAACTTTCAGCTAAGCATGTTCAGGAATTTCATATCTAGGCAACATGGAAAAAACCATGTGCTACTTCAAAATAGAACAAATTCCAGTATTTGAAATGGTTTTTTAATATTTTTTTTAAAATAATGGTCTGGTATTAATCCTACTGTTTTGTTTTTATTTACTGGTGTTGACTAGTTGCTTCTCTACATGGAGATTTGCAGTCATGCTTTTTATTTTAATAGAGCTGAATGATTCTAAGAAGTTGGGTTTTTTTCCTACCTGCATCTGAAACAACTTTTACATTCTTATAGTGCCAACAGTCTACACAAGCTAAATCATTGTGACAGTAATAGAATGAGTCTATTGTCCTCCAGGGATCTGTGAAGGTTATTGCTGCAATCACAACAGGGTTACTATTACAGGGTCAGCCAGTACAAGCAATTCCTGGTGGTACAAAAACTTGCTTGTTGACTATGTGATGCAAATGAGATCTATCTATGTATTCAGTATGTCTGCGTAGAGGCATTTATTATTTATTTGAAAAGTATGAACTATTTTGTTTTATAAAACCTGGAATAAAAATTGTAATGAGGAAAATCTGTGCCAATAGAACAGATAATCTAAGAGGATTGTTTTAACTTAGTTGCATGTTTGTGGGAAACCAAGAGGTGAGTATCCATGTTGAGTGACAGTTTCATTTCTGAAAGTATAAAATTGCTTACTGTATTTATTAACTCAGCCTTAGAAGTTGCTGCCCCCTTCAGGCACATAAAGCTTCATGTAAATTAATTCTATATAATGCTCTTGTTTGCTGAAATGGCTTTATTTAAAATACATATCTTTGAGTTCTCAGAACTTGTTAGACAGCTGTCACATTACAGCTTGGAGAGCATTAAGGGAATGAATTGAAATATTTAAAAATGGAAAATATAAGGTATTGTAGATAAGAAGCCCCTGGCAGAAAATAAGCCTTCCTCCTTTCCCTCCTCGTGCCTCTAATCTTGCCTGATCCAGGATGTTACAGGCTTTTTCAGTGCATCACACTGGATTGGGTTTTTTTTATGCTGGGTTTTGCTTTTGCGTAACTGTTCAGGGATGATAACAACGCTTTGAGGTATTATTCAGGAATGTTGAAGTTTTGGATCATATAAAATTCCCTACAAAACTCCAGAAGTATTTGAACTGGATCAGACTCTTAAGAGAAGCCAAGAATTGTTGGAGGATATGCAAAGAGAGTAAACACAGTTTGATTTTACTAACAGATTTCTGTAAAACCATGTAGTCTGTGTATTGGCAACAGAAGTGTCAGGTGGTCAGATTCTTATACAGCATGTACTGATCCATGTGCTGCTGTTGTGACCGTCCTGTGGCTTCTTCTGCGGCCCCTTTCTCCCACTTGGAGGATTATGTTGTAGAAAAGGAAAGGGAGAGTAAAGCAATGACTGTCTAATTATTAATGTGCATTCATCTGCCTTGAACGGCTAAAGGTGATAGCACTGCAATATCCAGTGTAACGCCTCGAGTGCTAAATGTGACTGTCAGTCAAGTTGTAGCCCAGTTGTGGAGGACTTCAAGATTCTTTAGATTTTACTCATTTATGCGGGGAGAAGCAGTAATATTCTCAGCACTGAGCACTAGTGGTACCACAGTAAGATCCAGCCATTTCATCACACATTTCCACAGGAGCTAAATTCTTTTTCTCACATAGAGCTCCTTTTTCTCCTACTCATCCTTGAGTTTGGAGTACAAATTGGCAGTCTGGAATTGATGTACACACATACTCTCACAGAACATCTGTATAATTTATATTCATTTCTGTGCCTTCTTGCATGTATTGAAAATATGCATCACAGTCAATTCCCTAACATGGAAACTGGCTTATAGTGAATATTGAAAAAAAAGTCAATTATGTTATTTCTTAAATATGAAAGCAGAAGTTTCACTGGAAAGCATCTTGTAAAAACTACCCCAAATATTTGTATCTGCAGTATGGATGCAAGAGGAGACTGAGCGAATTAACAGAACTCTTACTGGAGCTGAAAGAAAGGCAGCACTTTGTGCACTTCTGGAAGAAGAGACACGGCTCATTGCTTGCATTGGGATGCATAAACTAAATGCCAATAAGGAGAATCAACAAAAAGCGATATTGTACCTTCTGGATAAGGTCGGTGATTAGGCTGATCATAAAGAATACCAAAGTACAGGAATAGATAATACACCTGCAAAGTAACAAAAGTAACTTGTTACAAAGTAACAAAGGTAACTTGTTAATCAGGTGAATGCTAATGTTATAAATATCCAAATTGTGTGGTTGTTCATGTCAATACAATTAAGTAAATTTCTTTTTCCAAGCTGAGAACTTCGTAGCTCTCAGACTGATTGAAGGTTGTACAGTGCATCATTAAGACTGTTAACTATAAAAAATATAAACAATAAATATAATATGATAATATGTTATCCTTCAAGAACTAAATTTGTCATGGATTTCGCATTTGAGCATAGGCCTCTGGACATCATGTCTGTCTTTAAAGAAAGCATTTATTCCATTTTCATGTGTAAAGAAAAACTTTGTGTCTGATGTTGAACTCAGTTATTAAACCATTAACTTTAGTTTCATTAGAACTTTAACTTGAGACTTCCTTCTTGTAGAATCTTGGGGATGATATTTAAGGCAAGTGTTCTTCAGTCTTTTTCTATAAAACAAATATAAGAATTCCTTCCTTCACAAAGGTGATTTAAAATGGCATTAAATTGAATGGTACCTTAATGTAAAATACAAAAACCCCAGTCTTTTTAGGTAGACATCCAGCAATGCATCCCCTCAGAAAAAAAGAAATAGTTTATTTTCTGGCTGTTTTCAAAGTATGTGACATGATTATGAAAAGAAATACTGCAACAGAAATGATTTTTAGCTATTAATTTTTTTATTATTATTTTTAAAATTTGAATTTTTAGTGCTCAAAAGTAAAAATGGCAGTTTTGTCCAAAAGAGACTTTTTCTCATTATTTTTATCACTGATGCAGAGGAACCATACTGTAAATGTGATTTGTTTTAATCTATTACTTTTCTAATTATGAAAAAATTGCTTATCTGAAATGTTGGTGGAACTGTTACCACATTTATTGCTGTGGTGTGATTGTTTTCTGTCTTACCGCTTTCAAGAATGAAAAAAGCCCAAGAAAACGAAATAATTAGGAATATTATCAGAGCCTTGAATCATGTCTATGTTAAATGTTTGCTTCTACTACTTACAATCTATTCTGATATCTTTTAAGAAAAAGAAGCCTGGAACAGTCAAAGCAAATATATTGCTATCTTAACTGACTCTGTCACTACTTTTTCCTTAAGGACTGATTTTCCAATGTCCTACCCTGTACACATTACTTCCAGCACATATTCTGACAAGTCGTATAATTTTCTTACATCTAGAATCAGAAGCAAAATGTTCTTCAGTACAAGAATTCTCAGTGACAGTTGATGTTTGGAGATTTAGGAGACACATCAGAGACAACAGATGTTCTGTCTTTCCCAACAGTGGACATGTTTCTGAAGCATTTATTTGTTCATATTTTAAATGTATAAATTATGTTTTTCATGAAAGAGACTGTATTCTCTTTAATTTTAAAATCTAATGAGCTTCTCAACAAGTGCAACTTTTCATGTTTTTTTATCATGTCACTAAGGGTCTTGAGTGTTGTTCTAAACTGTTGACATAGATAGCAGCCTAACTCAGAGCTAGAAAAAGTAACAATTTCTGCATTTTTTAAAAAAGATAACAAATATAATTTTGGAAATCTCAAAATTTAGATGGATGATTTGCTATGACTGTAACAGTGCAATTTAAGCACTTTAAATTACAGTATGAAATTTTTTGTTGAGTGCTAGATAGGGATTACTCAGTTTTTTCTTGGACTTTGAGTTGGTAATGTCGATCTGGACACTTGCCAGTTAAAGCTGTAATAACACCTTTCACATCTGAAGACTGCAAGCTGCAATAGCCAATGTGATGTGAAACTTGCTTCTCCATGGAAACCTTTGTTCCCTTCTTTGCTGCTTTAAGCATGTACCTCCACAGGCATGTGTGCTCTTACAAAGGTTGCTACTGGCTGTGTGTGCACTATGTTCTCGGGGATTCTTTTTTATGCTGAACTTGTTCTTCTTCGTAATTTGTACTTTGAAGAGGAAGTATTTGATTAAGCTTTTATTCAGCAATCATATTTTCTTAAAGAAATTTGTGCAATTATTAACTATCACTCAGTTCATACCTTTCATGCTTTGTGCTATTTCTGCACACATCCTATGGATTTTTTAAATTTTACTTACCTTTTTCTCTCTGTCTGTGGTGGTGTGTTTCTCTCCTCGGGCCTTTTTTCTGCTTTCATGCATTGGCAGCAGAGTGTAGTTGTAGTAGCCTTGCTTTCTGAAGTAATACAGATAACAGGATTATTGTAAATTCCATAGCACTGCCAGCAGACTAAAAGACAAGAAAAAGCTGGCAGAAGATCTCAAAGTTTTAGTTTTTCTCACATCAGTCTGGAGTACAGAAAAATAGTTCTGAAATCAGAGAGCTTGTGATTCTTTCTGAAATATTGGAATCTTCATATTGATGAGACATCTGTGTTTTTTTCAGTAAAAAGCTGCATTTTTTTTTTACAATTTTAAATATTTTTATGCAATACGCAGCTATGATAAGGTAGTAAGAAAAAATGCAGAAGTGAGAGATATATTTTCGAAGAATTAGTTATAATAACATAATTGATCTGTGTTGAGGGTCATTTGCAGAACGGGATACCAAGACTGCTTGCACGTATTGGGTTTGCAAATTTATCAGAAGAATCTAATTTTACTAACTATTTCCTAGGTATACTCTGTCCATTGGTTCTTCTTGGCATAAGCAAATGACCTTTCCATGTTACTGTAAGTGATTTCATTGAAGAGGATCGAATGTAGCTACTGAATTAACTACTATGTGGAAAACAGTGGTTTGTCCTAGTCTAACATAGAAAGGATTGACAGTGTGATAGACCTTCTAACTGTGTGAATTTTGTTGTTTACAAAGTGTGGGGTGATTTGTGGTTTTTTTTACTTTGTTTTGGGTTTTTTTCAAGAATTTCTAGTGCTGTACAAAGAAGAAACAAAATGAAGATACAGTAGAATGCTCCCTATTTATGACAGAGAGAAAACTGCCTCATTCTAGTTTTGCAGAAATTCAAAGATTTCACTAAGTAATTAAGAGTTTGTTGTTTTGGGGGTTTTCTTAACTAATGTCTGGTTTTGCTGTTGCATTTCTTAGTTTTGGCTCTTAATTGTGACCTCTGATTAACAATATCTCCTTTAATTAGGCTTCTGCCCTCACTGATAATGTAATTAAATGTCAGTAATTCAATGTTAAACCCTTTTTAAAATTACTTTGTCCTTTTTTTTGACTACCTAAGTTTATAATTTGTTTATTTAAAAGTGAGGAAAAGTGTTTTGATTGTGGTGATAACTAATCATATCTCTTTTAGCTATCTAATATTCTTGGTATTTTTATGACTTATCACCATAGCAAGCCTATTTTGTCAAAATAATAATTGTGTCACTGCTGGGGTCATGTCCAGAACACTACTAGGTACATGAATGTTGTATGAAGTGTTGCTGTTGTTAACTCACACTGAGATGGCAAAGTGAAGTATGTGACTGTTAATGAACACTTAAGTTCCAAATATAGTAAAAGAGAATAATTAATACACGGAATGAGGCTTCAAATACCTCTCCCAATTAAGAATGGGGAATGGAGTTAAGTAATGACAGGGAGAGGCTTTTGAAAATTCTTTTTCTACCGGAATTGGATACCTATCTCCTTGTGTAACAGTGTGAATTGCAACCAAAACTAGTCTTCTGGAAAGAAGAGAATGGTTGGACTTTTCAAACCAAGGCAGTTGACATCATGTAACTTCTTACTGTCTATAAAAGTTAAAGACGTACAAAGAAAAAATTGAAGCATATGGCATGTGGCTAAGTTAGCAAACAAGAAGCTCAGTGAAGTGTCTGATAAACTGTAAACTCGTACCTTGCCCTAGCTCTAACAAAGTGTGTTCATTCTATCCATCTCTGCAACTAGCATAAATAGAACAGTTCCCTGGAGATATTTTTTACTGCAGTAGACGTTAAGGTCTTAAATTTGCAGTCTTTACACAGTCAACAGGCCTATTGATTTTTACTGACAGTTTGAAGGGATTTATGACTGCAAGGTGAAATACAGAGCAAATGTATTCTAACACTACTGTCAGTAAATTCACTTTAAAGAAGTAGAACCTATCCCTGTAGGAGAATATTATTTGCTTTTCGTACAATCTAAGTCAAAATTTTCATGACCTGCAACTTTAAATAAAGTGTGCAATTGAATGCTTCCTCTGGTGGAAGAGGTGCTGTATCAATATCGACAACAGAATTAGCCTTTTGCGTTAGTCAAGCATTAATGGTAAGTCCCTATCTGCTCTGATGAAAGTTGATTTAAATAATGCAATTGTTCAGCTGGTGGTCAGACTATAATGGCTCAGAGTTCTACAAATTGTTTCTGAAGTGTGCACAACCTAGGAGATGGAAAGCATATGATGGAAAAATCACTGAAATGGATACAAAGGACACGCTCCGTGGCAAAGAACTACTTGAAATCTACCGCAGCATTAGCACAAAGGACATCCCAAAAGATGAGAGAACAGATGTTCTGTTAACACTCAGATGTACAGTGAAGGTTTGTTTTATTTTTCTATTTATGTTTGGCTTGAAGCTGTACTTTCCAAAGATGCTGTTACTTAATTATGTTGACACACAAGCAATGCTGCTGCTGCCAGCAGACGAGGGCCTTGATGGGCTGGCAGCAAGAGAGCCTGGTGTACTACATGGCATAAGAGTGTAATTTACATTCCAGACTCACTCTAAATTCATATTTCACTTTGTCATGTGCACATTTTTCTTCAAGTCATGTTACAATTTTATCCCCATGGTTTTAGACTTTTTTATATATTAATACATAATACAACTTTACTGAAAAGTTTAGTTTAATACTTACAGCAACTTTATGAGAACTGTGTCTGACATGTATGTGGTGATTACCATTTATTTTTTCTCAGTTCTTTGAAATCTCTGCTTAGAATCTTATCTATCTGTTGGTTTGGATTACCAGTTTTATGGGTGGCAAATATTTTTTTGATTTTTTTTCTTCTCTTTCACCCTCGCTCCCCACCCCCACTGTTGCTGCTAGTGTTCCCAAAGAATTGAAGCTGGTTGCATTTTTTTTTTAGTCTTTCATATTAATTTTATTTATTTATTCAAATAAATAAAGGTGTTTCAAGGTCCTTTCAGGATGATGCTGTTGACATCAGCCTAGAATAGAATGCTGCTTCTTGGTCTTATTATAACAAACAAACATCTTGCCGTTTGCTTTAGTAGTGCCAGTGTTTGATCTAAAGTCAGTATGGCATTGGGAGCACTGCTGGTTTATGAGCTCCTGCCCATCTTAATATGAGTCAATATTGCTGTAGTGAAAAAGTGAATTTCTGTACATTAGCACTCTCTTTTACCTGAGAAAACGTTGACCTCATTCACCTCTTATGTCTCTCCCTCTGGAGAATCTCTTGCTACGCATTTAAAATATTGAAGTGACCAATTTCCAGGCATACTGTCAAAGTCCCCCACGCCTTATGTGTGGTGGAATTTTCTTTTTTTTTGGTGGTATTTTTTTTAAACCAATCTGCATTACACCTCCAATCTCATAGCCGAAGGAAGCTTCTTAGGGAAATAGTTCTTTGGGCTTTTGAAGACTTAAAATTTTGCATGTGTTCTGTACCTCTGCTAAACATTTTTGGTGCTTCCAGGCTTACAGTTCCTCACAGCTTTGGTATATATATACAGGCCCCTTAAAACAGAATCTGTAAGCATTCTCACTTTTGTAGTTCTTTACAGTTGTTTCATTGGAGATTTTTTCCCTGAGATGCTAACGGGTTCTTCTGTGAACATGTTCGTACAGGCTCTCACCTCATACAGAGGTATGAATGATAATGGGCTTAGAATCCATCGTTTGCTTTCATATCTGCATTGAATTATTTTGTTTGTTTGCTTCTTTATTGTTGTGGAGTTTATTTTCCTTTTTCTCTGTTTGGTTTTTTTTTTTTTTTCAGGAACATGAATGCAAATTAACACAGGAAATAGTGGCATTAATTGACAGGGAAGTTGATCTTATGTCAAGAGATGTGAAAGAATGCAACTTGGAAGGACTGAGGAAAAGAATTTGTACATTATTTCTTCAGTATATTAAAATTCCTACGTTTAACCCTGGAGTTGCTGGGTTACTTAAGGTATTATTCTTATTTTGCAGCCTGACGTAGTGGCCATTGAATAAAGGAGAAGGGGAATGGAAGACATTGGAAGCTTTTTTATTTTACATTTTGCTGTAAAATTGGTGGAGGAGTTCCTCAAGAAGTAAAATGTAGCAAGTACATAGGCTTCACACAAATAAATAAATTTATATAGTCATATTAGGAAGCATGGGGCATAGACATGATTATAAGAACCTGACAAGTGGCTGGTAGCACTGAGAGAGCCCAGGAACTCTTGCATCTGAAATAAAAAATCTGGAAGTTATAAATGGTAGATCTTATGGTAGATTTTATCTAAAATGTAACAGCAAAGGGGTACCAGTATATTGAAAGAGCAATTCATGTTTTCTCCACTGCTCAAGAGGCAGCATGCCATGCATCTGGAAAGGAAGAACACTGTCATTGTCAAAGTAGTGTCTAGTGAGCTTCTACCTAAGCAAGAACTGTTCGGCCTTCTGTTGTAGAAGTTGCTGCTGTGTGCAAAGAAGAGGTAGTTAGTTTTGTGTGATTGTTTTCCTTTTCTGACTACAGATTACAAATGAAAATATGATTCACTATCATACATTGCTGCTTTAAGTAGCAACGTCTATTTTGCATCTATCGGAAGAGGATCCCTCACACGGTGGTCAGTGTTATCTTAGGAGTAGAGAATCTGTCAGATTTAGATGTAGATACTAGATTTAGAACCAACTGACAGTTATTTTTACACTAGGTTTATTAGCAGTTGTATCATAGCAGAGACTGAAGATTATCAGACTACTCAAACTATCCAGTTACAGGCGTGGTCCCTCTGCACAGACTATATTATATTTGTTCCAGAACCCATGAAGGAATATGGGGATGAGAAGTTCACTAGCAAGTTTAGTTTGTTTTCTTCCCCTGTGTTCTTTTTGGACATGTGGGTCTGATGATTTTGTATTCTTATGCCAAAATATTAATATGCCCATAATCTCAGGGTTTTATCTTTGACACAAAGGGCAGATTCTACATGAAAAATAAAATGCAGAAAATTTAGTTTCTGTTTTCTCTGGGTTGTCATCTTTCCAGAATGGGTGACAATCTGCATACATATAAGCACCAGAAAGAGCACTGGAACATGATGTTTAGGATCTTCATATGGCTTAAAAATGAATTGACAGATTTATATAACTGATTTTAACAAGTGCAGTAAGAAAATATAGTGACTTTTGGTATCCTATCTAAGAAAAATCACAACACTTTATTGGGTATTTTAAAATAAATACTACTAGCTTTTACATATTAAAATATTTGTGTGAAGATATGTAAAATGTATTCTGACAGAGTTAGAGTGACACACAAGTAATACAATATACCTTGTGGTAAATAAACTTTTTTTTTAATTTTTAGGTTCCACAAGATCCCTTAAAGCTTTATAAAAATGTTTACTTATGTCATAGCTGCGAAAATTACTTACCATCTACTGAGTTTCCTATGCCTGCAAATTCCTGCACCATTGGCAGATGTCGCCGGTGTTACCAGCTTGAAAATGAGGCTCGGCAACGAGAAGCATATTTCAAGTACAGACTTATTCTAGAAAATCTCAGAAAGTCTGAAGCTGCTTATCAGGATGATGCTAAAATTGTTTTCTTAGTTCAGGTACTGTTGGAAAGAGCATTGCTAATAATAGTAACCAGTGGCTTTGACTATATGTCCTTTATTTTGTGTATGTGGTTGACAGGTTGAAAAATAGGGTTAAAGCTACAACTTCTTCCTGTGATATGGGATGTTCCATACCATAAAGAAATAGCCCTTAAGCTCTTGAAGCCTAGATGTACTTTCAAAGGTGGTTTGCAAGCTATACACTCAAAGAAATCTAGCTGACAGGTCAAAGAATCAGATGTTCCAAAAGCTATGCTAAAAGTAAATGTGTCTGTCTAGGTGCTCTTTAACCAAGTGGCCATATGACATATGCATAGAAAATTTTTTTTACCCAAAGCATTATTTGGATTTTTACATGGTTGCA
This sequence comes from Ptilonorhynchus violaceus, assembly GCA_013397565.1. Taxonomy (NCBI): domain Eukaryota; kingdom Metazoa; phylum Chordata; class Aves; order Passeriformes; family Ptilonorhynchidae; genus Ptilonorhynchus; species Ptilonorhynchus violaceus. The sequence continues at coordinate 272,198 of VZRJ01006051.1, forward strand.
GGACTTGTAGAATGAAACATGCTTATTCCTTTTAAACTTTGTTTTTCATTTCAGCTTCCAGATCTGCAGTACATGATAGAGAACATATGGAACTGTCAGTCAGCTCTCAGTGCCTGCAGTGACTTGCATGAGTTGGTTATGGTCAGATGGGATAAGCACTATGAGTGGTCTCCATGGAACACTATTCTCCTCAATAAAGAAGAGGCAGACGCACATCTTAAGCTATGTAACCTTCAGAAGGTAAAATTCAATGGGCTTAATTTTTTACATAACTTGTGTTATGTTTTAGTAGAATCCTGTGACTAATTATGTTGGGCCAAATTAAATTGTTACACTTGTCCATATTTAAATTGGCTCATTGTGACTATTTAAATGACTGCATTTGCACTATTAAACAAAATGGGCACTAATCCAGAAGGCATCTGGCATGTATAGCTCATTCTGTGTACCTGAACTCTGTCTTGCCCCAATTCTCCCGCCTGAAATGCAAGAAACCAAGTGGCCTCATCCATGCTGCCCACTGAGAACAGTGCCATCCATGCATGCATTCTTCCCTCAGATCAGATCAGATGAGCTAGCCTGGATGAAAAGCATACTAAAGACTAACCATAAATACCATGACAATTGTGTGCTTGTGTTCTTGCACATGCTCTGGCTTCAGTAGTTTATGGTCTTATAAATTTCTCATCAAATAGCAGAATGGCTCTTTGTCTAGAACTTATCCATTTATCATCATAAAAATTGTCCCTGCTTTCTTACATAGATGTCATCTAAGTGTCCCTAACAGTGTAATCTTACAGTTTGCAGTCAAGCAGTAGAAACATAATTTCTGAGTTAAAAAAACTTAGAACTGTGTTAAAGTCATCATCAAAACTGTATTTTTACATCAGTCCCCCCAAAGTCCATACCTAAACGTGGTAGTCTGTTAAATGTCTCTCCACTGAACATCATATGTTAAGAGTATTTAGTTTCGTAAGGCACGGGAGAATCCTGTGAGTTGTGTTTTTCCTGCAGTTAATAATGGACTATTAAGCCTTTCAGCTCTAGGTTATTGATTTATGTAATTAGTGATCTGCAGTCATTGTTGTCTAGGGTTCTTTTGTTCAGGGTGTTCTTAATTCAATTTTTAACATAATATGTGTGCATCAGAAATGCAGCTTCAGCTGTTATGTGTTACCCTTTTAAGAGGATGTGATATCTAAACTGACAGAGCAAATTAATTGCTCTCTTGAAAGTTTTGCTTTATGAATGAAATATATCAGGGAATTCTAAAGGTAAAAGGAATTCTGCCATCCATTGTATTTTGTGTGTGTGTGCCCAGCTTGTGTCTTCAAGCAGACACATGTTTATGTGAGCTTTAGCTTTAGAAGGTAAAATCAGTTTCAAGGTGGAAATCCCTCTGTTGACTCCTCTGACTCACTGTGAGTCAACAAGGCTGTTCGGACAGTCTGAATCTAGCAACACTCCTTGTCATCTGTAAATTTTTGTTACCAGCATTATGGCAGGCAAAGATGCTGGTTAAGCACTTCTCTGGTTTAATGCCGTAAGTCTGGATGTCATAGTTAAAGAAATGCCATTAACTTGATTAGGTTCAGTGGATGTGGGAGTTAGGTCAGAAGAGGTAAGCTACACAAGCCTACCTAAAAATCATGAGGTATTTTTTTTAGCTCTTGCAACAAAAATAGAAGTGAACCAGCTGTAGTGAGGAATCACCTTTCTTCACTTGTAATGACCAAATCTTTGTTTAAAAAAAAAAGGACAAGACTGTGAAATAAGGAAAACGAGGCAAGGATCGTGTGTTTTAAGTTGAATCATTGTTTCTCACTCACTGAAACAAAAGAGGCCTCTCAAGCACTTTATTTAATAGCAATTATTCATTATTATGACTACAGCAATAGCAAAGAGTTTTTTCAACTAAATATTCTGGTTATTTATTACCTCATCCAAACTGCTACTAATCGCTAGAAACTTGGGAAAATGTCACCACTGCATGCAAGCGCTGACTGAAATGCTGCAAAATACTTGCTGCCCTGATTAGTTGTAAATAATGACACTGATTCTTATCAAGGAATGTCTCTATAGTCTTCACCTTGCAAATGTTGCTATCTAAGCATTGCCTTATTTAATTTTCAAATGTAAGTGCAAATATTCTTACTTGAAAAAAAGAAATTAGTAAGTTTTATCTTGAATGGATAAAAAAGGTTGTTCTGGCTTTAAAATATGACTAATATTTTACAAGGAGTAATTTTCACTACTGGGCCGTAAGATAGCCATATAGAACTACAAAATTTTTCCTTATGTATCATATACAAATAAATTATCTGCCCTGGTTTATTAAAGGGTCACTATTTATGATGTCTAAAATATGTCAAGCAAATATGAAGCAACACATAGATTTCTAGATATTTTAATTGTATTTATGGGATTTGAATTTATTTTTCCTTTCAGGCTTATGAAGCTCCATTTATTTACAGAATAAAACAAAAGCATATCCGGGCAAAAAACTACTTTGCTCAGATTCCTGCGATGTCATCATTTTTGCATAGAAGTAACAATCAGGCTATTGCAAATTCCTACAAAATGCAGAATTCTTTGAAGTTGAAGAAGTGAACTAAATCATTACTACCATTTCCTAGGTTTTAAAGAAATATACTTTTTCATCAATACCTTAATTGTATTAGACAGATCAAAATAAACTTCTGAGGATAAAATAATTTGATCTTGATCAGTTACTATATCTGCATTTCAAGGTTTGTAACCTCATTTAAAAAAAAAATAAAATGTTGTTAAAGAGCTTTGTAAATTCTCAGTTTTTAGAGCAATTATTTTTCTGTGTATTCCTGCATTACTTGGAACATCTGTTTATAGTGTAGTATTCCTGTTGGGTGAATGCTGCTAATTCTTTGTCACCTTTTAATTAGAAAAATAATACTATGGCACTGTATTAAATTTATTTTTCTTGTCTTAAGCACGTAAGGCAGAAAACCCCTCAAACCCTGTGTTCCTACAGAACAACAGAATGGATATACCCTTGCAGATATAGCTGCTTTGCCTTGTAAACTTTTGTGCAAAAGAATAACTTTACTTTTTATAGTTCATCTAGATGGTCATAGTGGAACTGCCAGCAGGTAATTATTGTATTCAAGATCTTTAAGTTATTGTAATTATTATAATTTAAATATTATAATTTAAATATCATAAATTGAAATACACAGTTCAGACTGTTTGAAACATGTTTCTTTTTCAGGAGTTTGTATTATTTGAATAAGTAAATTCTCTCCATAACTAAAAAAGTTTATGTTTATGTTTGATTATAGTTACAGAGAAAAACATGATGTGATGTAAATTCAAAGTCCTACAGAAAGTTGCAAGGTTCTTCATGAAACCTCTGTTATAGGTGTGGTTTTGACCCAGCCTTTTGCTCTGACAGATGAAACTGTCTAGGAAAAAGCAGTAGCATTTACAAAGAGAAATAAGCAAATATTTGGCAGCGAACAGCTGAAAACTGGATTGACTATTTCGGTAGAACAGAAATTGTAGAACCAGTACCTTGCTGACCAGTGCATTTTAACATCAGTGGAACCTTTCCATTGATTTTACCATTAGATTCAGAATTTCAGTTTAATTAAATTCTGAATTTTAGTTTGGTACTGAACTAATTGTAGAATTGCAGCACATGAGCATTCCAGTTGACTTACGTGCTTTCCAAGATCTGAGCCTTAAGATACAAATGGCTGCTAAGTCTGAATTTCCTCCAGAGCAATAAAAGGAATTTTGAAGTAAATTATGGGTTAAATGGCAATGAGTCACATAGATAGGAATCTGCCTCTTTATAAATTTGTTTCCTTTCTTCTTAATCTTAAAAAGATTTTTAAAAATATAATTTACAGCTCCAGAAAGATGATTTAAATAAACAGTAAGGAAGTAGTTCAAACAAATGTGAAAAGCCGGTAGTCCATTGATTTCAATGCAATGCGGTGTTGGAGGTTTTTGGAATCCTGGAATCATTTAGGTTGCAAGGACCTTTAAGATCAATTCCAACCATTAATCTGACACTGTCAAGTCCACCACTAAACCGTGTCTTGAAGTTCCACATCTACACAGCTTTTAAATACCTTCAGGGATGGTGACTCCTCGACTTGCATGGGCAGCATCTTCCAATGCTTGACTACCCTTTTAGTGAATTTTTTCCTATTATCCAACACCAATCTCCTCTGGTGCAACTTGAGGCCATCTCCTCTTGTCACTCTAGACTCTTCACCGGCTTTGTTGCCCTTCTCTGGACATGCTCCAGCACCTCAATGTCTGTCTTGTTGTGAGCGGCCCAAAACTGTAGTCAGTTTGCCGTTTAATAGTGAACAGCCTTTGAGGTGTGACATCACCAGTGCCAAGTACAGAGGGATGATCACTTCACTTGTCCTGCTGGCCACATTATTGCTGATCCAAGCCAGGATGCCATTGGCCTTCTTGGCCCACTGGCCTCACACTGGCTCATGTTCACACAGTCATTGACCAACACCCCAGGTCCCTTTTTGCCAGGCAGCTTTGTAGCCACTCTGCCCCCAGCCTGTAGCACTGCCTGGCATTGTTGTGACCAAGTGGCAGGACCCAGCACTTCACTTTGTTGATCCTACTACAACTGGCTTCAGTCCATCGATCCAGCCTGTCCAGATCCCTCTGCAGAGCCTTCCTACCCTCTGTCAGATCAACACTCCTGCCCAGTTTGTTGTCTCCAAACTGACTGAGGGTGTACTCAATTCCCTCATCTAGATAATTGATAAAGATATTAAGGAGGACTGGCCCAAATACTGAGCCCTGGGGAACACCACTTGTGACTGTCCACCAAGCTGGATGTAAACTCCATTCACTGCCATCATTACCTCCTTCCTGGCAGTGGCATTTAGTCACACTGTGAAAACTTTTGTGTAAATAGTTAAAAGTCGACTCAGTTCTTTCCCAGACAAGACTCTCACTCCCAGGTAAAGGGGATCAGCCGTATGGCGTGTATGGTTCCTTCTGCACCAGCAGAGACATGAGGCCAATCAACACCTTCTCTTACGTCACAGGACTCTTGTGAGCAGGAGTTTTGGAGCATGAATCAAAATTTGCCTTCTCCCCACCTCCAACACCACTGGCAATCCATTTCCAAAGGGAAAAGTTCTAGCTTTTTTCCCACGTGCACTAATGATTAGTATGGTAATTTGCAAGGAAACGTGTTTTGCTTCCCCACTCTCAAGGGGACAATCCATGCTTTTTTCAGGATGCAAATTTCCCTATTTATATCTCAAAGGAAGAAGAACTCAGAGTAATTGTTGTCTCCACCTCCTTGCCCCCAAAAGATGTCCCAATGAGCAAAATATTAGTCTCTTCTTAGATAATAAAATGATTGTAAACAGTGATAAAGCAGGGTTCTAAATTAAATATGTGAGGGTAACAAAGTAGTTGTTGACTTCCATTCGGCATATGGAAAATACTTTTTCAATAGGAAATGATGCTAATTGTAACTGAGATAAAATCATCCAGGTCTTGGGTTCTTTTATTGTTTGTCTTTTAAAGAGTCTAAATTTATATATGTCTATTAGCTGAGTTGGGAGAAGTTCTTTAATATGCTGCTGTAGTACCATGTTAGCTCCCAAAGCTGTTGCTTAAGGACCAAATTTGCACGCAAAATGGATGGAACTTATTTTTGTCACCTGTCTATAGATAATTCTCCTATCTTATCTTGGACTGTCAATTGTCCTTATTACAACAGTCATCCCTGACATGTGTTGCAGGCCTGAATTTACCTTCAACATTCACACTTCTTTTTGAATCCAAATTTTTTACATCAGGAATGTAGAATTCTGAACTTGAGAGTTTTGGTGAGGTTTTGTTTGTTTAAAGAGGAGTTCATAAGCAAAAGACATTAGGCTTCCATTGTCTTGGTCTTTTCTCTCCAATTATTTTTTATGAGTCCCATCTTTCAACTTCTGCAGGATAAGAAATACAGAGGATATGTGATAGGCATATAATTGTAAACGAAAACATGTAAAAATCCAGAGAAATGGGTAGGAGTAGAATGTAAATACAAAGTATGTCAATATTATAGCTGCTCTTAATAAAATTATTTTATTCAAGTAGGGATTCATGGTAATGGATGTATTTCATTCTACATTGCCATTTCATAATGATTTCACAGTAGTTTGATTTTCAGTATTTTGAAACTGTGTTGCATTTTAAAAAATCTTCATAATAAAGGAGTTCTAAGTCTGGACTCAAGATCACATGAATTTTCAAGGAAAAAGATCTGTGGAAATGCAACAGTAAACTGTGTGCTTTTGTGTATACTGACAGACATTCATAAAAAGTGGGTTTATGTTCCTGCTCGCGGATAAAAGAACCACTTTGATCTTGTTTAATTTTAATTAAATGAAAGAAAATGATATTTTTGTTAAAATGTCCTTGCATTTTGTATATTTTTTTCTTATCATTTGGCAAAAAAATACCCCTTTATTTTTAGGAGTGAAGAAAAAAACCTGAGAAAATATATGCAAATGTATTTGTAAGCTAAATTTACTGAGTGAGGCAAATTAGAATCCCACTCAATAGGTTCTTTCAATTCCCTTTTTTTCAAAGCTTTCTTCATTTCAGTTGTTCCCAAACTGTGTTTTGTGGAGAAATATTAAAAAAGGAGAAGTCAGTTTGTTTTCAGTTAAAAGTTTGTTCATAAGTGATATGGTAATCTAAGAGAAAACAATCTGGTTTTGTTTCAAGAAGTTTTAAGACTATTTCTATAAGGCAGAATACAGAGTACACCCACCAACTGTGCATCTCACTTGTGTATGTTGGAAGCATATAGCAGTGAAGAAAAGGTGAAGCTCAATGTGTGATGGGGAGGCCCATGGTGATCAGAGCGTGTACAGAAACCCGGTGGAGGTCCTGTGGTTTGTGTTGCCATGGCAATGGGGAGGAACAGGAAGTGAGGGTACAAACCACGCGGTCGCGTTCTACTTGTTGCCCAGAAATGTTGTGTACAAACCAGGTACACCTCCTACCAGGAAACATTCCGTGCAACACAACTACACAGACTAGAAGGTTTGACCACAGTCCTACCCACAGCACTTTGCACAATAGTGGTTAATAAGGTATAAAATGTACCTCAATTTTTTATCTCACTGGGGGATGAGAATTTGACACAAAATTTTAAGGGACAGATTGACAGGTTTGTCCTTGTCACCCTCCACAAAAAGAATGCCTTTTGGTAAGTCTTGGGTCCTCAGCTATGCTGAGTGTTGACCCGGGAAATTAAACTTGTGATTGCAGTTGTATTGTTAATGCTATATAGTCTGCAGTTACTGCATTTGTCACTGGCAATCCCAAAGAACCATATATGCTGCGTTCAATAAACCATGTGATTTGTAAACCCAACTGGCTCTTCTGAACGTGACCGGACCTGTAGACTATTTGTGTGCTTGACGTAGGGCATATGGTGACGTTTTTGCAATAGGGTGTGAATTAGTGTGTCAAATATCGTCCTTCTGCAAAATTGAGTTTTGTTGGAAATTCTGTGATTCATTTATTCTGTGTAGGTACTTCTGTTTCTACCTCTATCTTTGTGCTCTGGTTTGCTGTCTTACCTGTACCCTTAAACAGATGAATAAACACTGGCTTGTTAAAGGCAAGAGAGAGAATTTCTAATATATCTCTGAGGCAAAGAGGAAAAAGTACAGTTAAAGAGTTACATTCTGTGTTATGTAAAGGTAACATGGAGAAGAAAAGGAACATGACAATGTTTGTTTTATTGGTATCCCCAAAATTATTATTTTTCTCTCAGAAATCTGATTTCAGATTTAGTGGATGAACAAGTTGCCTTATATTAGGCAACCACACTCTAACAGTGTGCTGTGAGCTAAGGCAAATGGATTTAATTGATCCAGCTACATGTGCTCAGATTCAGACGTGCATGTCTTCTGACATCTGTTTGTGTCTTCTTGTACAATTTTCATTGTGCTTCTTTATATTTCCCTTATCACAACTTGTTTTAACATAGCTCAGAACTTCTTTTGTGTATGATCTCTAACATCCTGTTCTGATGGTGGGGAGGCATTTGTGCCCAGAGCCAAACACGTGCCGAGATTGCTGCTGCCTAATGTAGTCACAAGGTGTAGAAACAGCTCAGTGTTTGGCAGGCACAAAAAAGTGTGCCAGAGCAATTTGCTTCCTGGCATGATGGAATTCTCTATGACTATTTTGATCTTGCATGAGACTTGTGAAATACTGAAGTCATGTCACGTTCTGAAGTGATTATAATTTGCCCCTGACTTTAGATATTTTTGATTTCTGGGATAGCATCACTCCATGTAAAAGATAGCTTAACAATTCTGTGTTTCAGTGGCTCTGAACGTGCCATTTTCTCTCTCTCCTCCTTCTTGCTGGAAACTGCAATGGATAGATTTGTTGCAGATTTCAAACCTGTCAACACCCAAATGTGTGACGCCAGATCCCAATACATGGGAAAGAACTAAGCTGAAGGGACATGATAATATCTAGCAGGGGAAGAAGATAGAAGTTCTGCAGAATACATTTTGTGCAGTAGAGAAAACTTTTCTATGGACTTCATTTTGAAGTTGCATAACTGTTATCAGTCTGTGTAGGATAGGAGTTTGGACTTCCTGACTCTCCCTTGCACTAGAAGATTAGAGTAAATCGTCAATGCTTTCACTGCAGAGAGTTTTACAAGCTGCTTAAATCACAAACCTGAAAGTATTAACAATATGAGTAACTCCCAAGTTCAAATGAAGGAAGGTCATGTTTTGAAAATTCCCCCTGCTGTTAGAGAGCAACGTCACCCAGCAGCCTGGCTGAATCCGGATAACAGCAACCCAACCGGGAAGTGCAGCTGTGCACACGCTCGGACTTTTCCTTTGCAGCTGGCCAGTTCCGTTTGCACTCGCCTGGAGCCATGACACGGCTGTGCCCTGCTGCTCCAGCCCTGCTGGGGTGCACCCTTGCTGTGCTGTTCAGAACTTCTCTGTCAGTGGATCATGTGCCGATGCTGCTTTGGTCAACTCAGAGGTAAGAAATCGAACAAAAGTGTATCCCTGCTTATGCTGCTGCTCTGTGTGTGTGTGCATGCACAGAATGTGTTGCGCCATGCATTATGGTAAATCAGCTCTGGGCAATAAAATAATCCAATAAATAAATTTGCGTCTTGGCCATCAAACAACCCAATAGATTATTTTACCCATTTTTATTTATAATTTTAGTATTCTAAGCTGAGCAGAAAGAAGTAAATAAATTCTATATACTAAAAATCTGAAGTAGATGTGCTTTATTCACCCTAAGGCATCTTTGAACTCCACAGAGACGTTGTGACTTAAAGCCACAACGTAAGGCAGTGACACAGAAAGGGGCTGACCAAAAACTGTATGGGCAACCTTAATCCTTGCATTTCCTAACTTCTGAACCCTGACTTTTCACTTTAATGTTCTTTTTAATACAGGTTTTTAAATATAATGCTGTATGTATATGCATCAGTTATTAGAAAGAACTGCAGAGTCTCAACGGATCCAGAGATGCATGAAGTTCAGGGGTTTGCATATACTTATGAAATAAAATCTTGAACCTGTCATGAAAGAACCAGGTATAGATCTCTTTCAAACCAGGAATTTTATTCATGCTCACTTTAAGGATTTTGTAGCATTATTTGGGATTTCCAGAAATATGGCAGGTTGGGCAATGCAGTAGCTTCAGGTGGATACTGGATATGTCAGAAAACTTACTTACCACATTTGCCATATGTTTACTCATCTTTTATGCATTTTCAAGACCTGAAACTGCATATAGAAATCTGCAAGTTTTGAAAAAGTTTGTTTTGGTAGGTTTGACATTTTTTTTTGTTCCCTGAAAGATAAAAAACTGATGTCTCAACATCAAGGCATTTTTATATTCAAAATACTTAGCGATTCACCCCGATGTAAGACAGGCACGCATATGAGTATTAAGCCCTGTATTTAAAAGCAAAGTAAATGTTGGAAAGCACTGTTCATAGGTTAAAAGTGATCCTAAGCATCTAAGTAAAGATCAGGTCTTCCTTTGTCCTACTTCCTGGTTCATATAAAAACCACACCTACTGTCAATATAAACAAAATCTTATGACTTAAGATCTATCCCACATGGTCATAAAAGCAAACTTTCCATCAAGATGCAATTAGCAGCTTGTTCTACTGCAGATTTTTCTGGTTTGTACAAATCTAGAGCAAGAAAATCAGGATAGTGGACGGGTTAAGCCAGTTCCATGTTTTCACAAATAGAACCTTTTGTGGAAGAAGTGTTCCTCCTACCATGACGTTTGCATTTTGAAAGGAGAAGTTCTTGTGGAGCCAAAATTAGTTCTGGTGAAGGTCAACTGAAAATGAGTTTTTGTCACTGTATAAAATAAAGTAACACTAACAGCCACTGTTGGTTGCTAACCCGTAGCTCTCTGCTTTGCATCTTGGTACTTTGAAGTGCTGCAAGGTTTGCAGTGTGTGATATACAGGCCTGTGAAATCTGGAAACTACTATTAAAAGTTTTAATAAAGTTAACTACAGAATTGCAGCAATTACCAATGGATTTCTATTCACTTCATAGGAACATGACCCACCGGTTTAAAAGTTTACCAATTCATTAATTACCAGAAGGTGCAATTCACTAATCTATTCCATCACCCTTTCCCAGGTTATCTTTTAGGATTTGGTATCGAATAGTTGAAGGATACTACATTTTGTTCTAATTTAGAATGAGCCAGAGTTTGCAAAGCCACATTTCAGGACATCTGTATTAGAGATTGTAACACCTTAAAGTCTCTTTTATGCATTATTATTGTACTATAGTCATGCTATTAAAGACAATGTTAGATGCCAGATAGAGATGAAATCTGCAGCTGACAAACACATGCAGTGGACAAAGCAAATGGAAGTGTGATATCGGTTCTTAGAGGGACATTAGTAAATCAAATACCTCTTTCCTCCAGAAAGAAAAACGCAGATCCCTACTTGGAGAAAAGGAAGTGTTTTTTAAAAAACTACAATCTTTCTCCTTTCAACTAGAGAATAACTCAGTATGTCACAATGTCTTGCTTTTCACTAAAGAATATTAATATATCACTGGATATTCTTCAAATAACTTTGGCATGGAAAATTTGACCTTTATCTTAAATCAGCCTTTACTCTAATATTCCCTGGTTATTTTTTTGAAGCAGGGAAGGTTGAGAGGCTCTTCTTGCATATGATACACAGGAGAAATTTGATTTAGCCATTGCGCCCTCATCTGTTTGTTTTAGGAATGACTTTTGCCTACAGTCATTGAAAACATATTACTTCCTCTTTTTATGCTATGCTTATATAGGGAAAACAATCCTTTTGTGGCAAACGGATTATAAGTGGCTTTGAGAAAGCATTAATGACAATTAGTACATTTGCACTGTTTCCTAAAACTACAAGGAATTTACTGAAAAATCTGCTGAAAGAGGGTGTAACATAAAAGGGAAAATTTTTTTTAACTACAAATCTATTGGGCAGCTATGGAGACAATGTGTGCCATCATGAGTGCCAGTTTACTTCTGCTGTGCAGGGGAAAATATTATTTCTTAGATGGTAATCACAAGGTGACTGAAAAAGGCAACTGACAAGAATAACTTGTAGGAAAGAGTTCCAAAGCCAGCTACAAAGCAAAAATGTAAGCTTACAAGTTAGAGTGATAGAAGTCTTGTTATCTTGCCGTCAAGCCCTTCTGGTGGGTCCAGATACAAGAAATCTTGACATCTTTCCTTCCATCAAACATAATTGCTCAAATTCCAGAAAGAACACTGTTTGGGGAAGAATCTGTATGCATAATGTTGTCGTGTCAGAGCAGTGAGGTGTAAGAAAGAAGCAAAATAGCAAGCTAAGCTTGCTTTCCTCACTTTGTTTAGTGCATTATTTGGCTATTGGAGGAAAGACAGAGTTTTAAGTTTCCTCAAAGTTTAAGCTTCCTTAAGTTTGCTTAAACTTATGTGCTCCCGCACACACATTAAAACACATACATTAGCAGAGGTGCTTGTCATTTTGAGCCCTGACAGCTGAGAGCTCCCAGGTGGTTCTGTGGTGGGGAGTCCGATGCACTTGGCATGTGTGTGACTGTATGAGGCTGTGCATCTTAGGACACAAAGTTTTGTGTGAGCAATCAATAATAGCAATCAATATGTATGTTGGCCTACTGCCGGTGTCACACCGTGCCATCCCTTACTGAGGTGAAGAGTTCAGTGGGATGAGCTGGTTGATTGCGTTCAGGAAAGCACATCATCAGTGCATCCACAACCTATGGCACTCACAGATCTCCGTTTCACCCTGTAGTTCACAGTAAACCACCCAGGAAAACATACTGACTGGGCAAGGAAGCTGGTGAAGGGGCTGGAGCACAAGTCTTACGAGGAGTGGCTGGGGGATCTGGGCATGTTTAGCTTGGAGAAAAGGGGGCTGAGGGGAGATCGACCTTATCCCTCTCTACAAATACTTGAAAGGAGTTTGTAGCAAGGTGGGGGTTGGTCTTTCCTCCCACCTAGCAAGTGATAGGATAAGAGGAAACAGCCTCATGTTGCACTAGGGGAAGTTTGGGTTGGATATTAGGAAAAATTTCTTCACAAGTGTGGTCAGGCATTGGAACAGGGAAGTGGTTGAGTCACGATCCCTGGAAATGTTCTAAAATCATGTGGATGTGACATTTAGGAACATGGTTCAGTGCTGGACTGATGGTTGGACTTGATGATTTTAGAGGTCTTTTCCAGCCTAAATGTTACTATGGTTCTGTTTCCTGTCTGAACCACACTGAGAATGCTGTTGCACCGAGCGAGTGAACAGCAACAACCCCCTCAGTGAAGGATGTAGCGTTCCCTAGGGCCCTGCATAGTGCTCCGCAAACTATCTAAAAGAAGCAAAATAAATGCATGTATAGTATTGAGGATATAAGTATTAGGCAATTGCTGCATTGTAATAGAATTATTAACTAAATGATGTAGATTAATTTTTTTATGATGATGAAGTTACTAAAGTTGACTTCTTGAAAGTTAAAAAGTGTCACAAAAGGTGTTTTCAAGGTTAGATAGCTAGCAAGAGCTGCTTCAAGGACCAGGGAATTTTTTAGAAGCAAGTGTGCTTTAAAAGAGGATCATTAAACTTCTGAGGTTTTCAGTTCACAACAAAAGCCTTTACCATTGTGCTGCTGCAAATAATTTAGTTTCATTTGATGTGCTTTCTGTTACCCTTTATTCTTAATTGCAAGTCCCTGAAGCTCTCAAAAGCTTCAATTTTTTTTCTAAGATTAGGTACGAAATGGATTTGTTAGTTATTTTTAAAATAAATATACCAAGATATTCACTGTCATTTTCTTTAACACAAGCCATTTTTTATCATCTCTTAATTTAATCTATCTGCTTTTCCTTTAATATCATTAGTATTTTAGTGTGACCATGCAAGGTACAAAGTCAGTATGAAAGTCGCTTCCTGAAGAGTAATTCAGAATCTTTGGGAGTTTTTGTGTTTTCAAATATATTCATTTTAAAGATTATACTTAAATTTTTGAAATTGTGAGGTTTAACTTCTCTGAAAAGTTGAGGCATGCCTTTTACAATTTCTAAGTTTTTTGTGTTCATAAATGTAAGTTAAAGTGGATTTCCAAGCACAAATGAACAAAGAAGTGAAGATGCTGAGAAAAACTAAGAAAGTAACAGACAATTTCAGCAAATAGAAAACCATTTCCTTCATCTCAGCAAGATTTAATTGTAAAGCTTGAAAAGTGACAGGCAAAAGATCTACTAGAATTTAATTTTCACATCTGCAGCATGTTGTCCTGAAGGAGTCTTCCACATACGCAGTTTGCTCTAACACTCTCCCAAGCCGCAAAGCCTGCAGTGAGATAGGTAACATCATCTAGTGCTGCAGGACTGCACTGGTTTTATCTCTGCCATGGGTGCAATATCAGACTTCCAATTCACTTTCAGCAATCTTCATTGGAATTACAGGGAAGACTTGGAGTGCAATATAGCTTTTCCTTATCCAAAAAACAACATTGAACTCCACCTATGTGATTGTTAACCCTGTTCTGCCTCCATCTTAAAGGACTTCAAAGGTTGTTCTCATTCATAAAATCTTGCTGTAGAAGGGTCATTTACAAATTGCTTTTGGGTTAGAAAATTTAATTTGTACCTCAACTTCATCAAATTGCAATCATATAAAAGCTGATGCCAGAGAACACAACAATTCCATGTATTTGAGTCTTTGTAATTAGAACCAGTTATAGTGTCTGGAATATCTGATTTCTCAGGCTTCAGCAATTGATGTGTACCTGGATAAAGAGATGGGAGATTATTCCTCAAGCTCAGGGTTTTCTACAGACAATTTTCATTAGTCAAAACACCTAGGACCAAAATGTTCATTAAAAGTTTCATCCCTATAGACCCGTGTTGCATACTGTTAAAATCCCAGTCGGGAAGAATAATGCCACCTCTTGTTTTGCCCGTAACTGTTTTCTGTAGCAGCAAAACTAAATAGATGAGTTATTTCTCTGTCCAGTCCTCATAATGAGAGGTTGGCAAGAGAGTTGTAAGCTGGGTGCTTTGAGTCATCCCACTCAGAAGAGCTCCTGCTGCTGGAAAGGTGGCTTTTCTGAGCAGCTTCTGTAGAATGGTTCCTTCATCATGAAAACCTTAGGAGAGAACGTGTTTACAATAACACTGAAAAGACACTTCTACTTAACAAAAGTTTTGTCAAAAAAAAATAGTTTAAGACAGCTTGTGATCTAGTCTGAGTTCTACTTCTCTTGACCTCCATCTGCCAGCATTGCAAAGTGTTTTGGGAGCTGGGATGCCCTCTGGGAATTCTTTCTGAAGGTTTTCAACATATTCTGCTTCATTCTACTTAGTAGGTAACTTTTTTTGGGAAGATGCAACTCTGCTGTTGTACACAAACAAGAAAACAGAGAGAGACTATACCCCTATTCATTCCTGCTGTAACAGAGTCCATGTGATACGGGCATAACTGGGCAAGTTCTTTTTCTAGAATGAAAGTAAACTGAACTGTAAACTTGATCTTAAACTGAAGATGATGATTTCATTACCTCCTGCTACATATTAAAAGAAAGAAGAGATGTCATCACTGGCAGCAAATGTTACAGAAAAAGAAATTATTTCTTTGCAGATCACAGTGGAATCCAGACACTGCTATGCACGAAGGACATGTTGTCTCAGCACAGGAACTGATGGTACTCTTGCAACCTGTTTTTACCCAGAACTCCAGAAACCTCGTCTTGTTCCTGCAAGATAGGGTAGGTAAATCATTTCCTTTTCTCTCACCAATACTGAGCACAAGTCTGTAGCTAAATGAGATGCCATGGCTCTTTTTCACCAACCTACTCTCTTTGTTTTTCAGCTTAGCATAGATGATTTCACATACTTCACTGAATCCTATGGCAACAAGAATCCATTTCAAAATGTTCAGGCAAGCATTTATCTCTTTTATTTCTTTATGTGCAGTATTTAAAAAGAAAAAGAAAGATGTAAGAAAGATGCAAACACAATAATTGGGAAAATGGAACTGAATTGCAGAAGTTCTCCTATTTAAATTACTGAGATTATTCCACTTTAAGCAGATGTGTTAAAGGAAATCAACTGAGTTTGCAGATACGTGCTTTGTAGCTATTATATTTTAAAAGACTGAGTTTTCAAAATTCATCATAAGTAAAAAAATTGTTATTAAATATAAAGCAATTTTCTATTGTAAAAACCAATATAAACTTAAAGACCAACACCCCAAATGTCGTTTGGTTTTGAAGCCACAGGCAGAAAAGAAGTTTTAGTAATCAATCGCTTTTTCCTGATTTTCAGATTTTAATGCCCATTTTGTTTTTACAGAAATTGAAGCTCATGCAAGGAGTTAACTGTTTTATATTTGAATTAAGTTAATATTTAACTAGATGCTGTATTGCCTTAATCTTCATGAAAAAAAATAATGCTAGTTGATTAATTTGAAATAAACTCTAGGCACAGAATTTAAGATGGAATCCTTCTGAGTCAGTCAACAGCATCAAATTCTGTCCTCACTGAGAAGGTTTATGGATTTTGTGCAGAGCTTCTATGGTTGTACTTACATGACAGTTTATTGAAATGTAATTAGACAAAATGTTCACTTGTGGAAGTCATAAAGACATTCCTGGAGGCAGTGCAGGATGAACAGAGCTGTTAGTAATGTAAATGATATCAGAGCACACAAGGAAGTGTAAATTCCCAAGCACCACACAGCAAGTACTATGTGTAATTAAATACATAAATATTCACATATTACCTGTCTCTACATCTATACTAAGAACCTCACATCTTCCTTGTAGTCACTGGAGCTGGAGATCTTTATATCTTTGCCATATAACGTCATTTTAACACTGATACTGGAACAGAAACAACTGTTCAAAGTATTTACGTGGGTTTTCTGAGGAATGACTGGGAGTCATAATCATCTGTAGTGTAAGGATCAGTGGTTATGTCTGCAGGCAGATGCACTGGTTCTTCTCTGCTATGCCTTATCTTCTCTGGGTTTGACATCTCTGCAAACATCTCCAGTCTCTGGAGAAAAATTTTGTTGCTGCTTGACTGCAAAACTGGTTTAGTTTCAGAAGGTGTTTGAGATGCACTGCAATGCATGACATTGTAAGTTCCTAATAATGTGGTGGTCTTATTTAAGTATGCCCTGGATGTTTAAGAGGAGGGATATCAAAGCATTTAAAACTTTCTTCTTTTGCCTTGTAATCAGGACTCCATCAGCACTGTAGGTAGAGATTAGAGTCTCTAAAGTTTAGAGATGAGGCCAGAGACTGACAGGTTTAGAAATCAGGTGGTATACTGGGGGGATTGGGGACATACTGAGGGCTGGTGAGAAGGTCCTCAGCTAAACAAAAGGTCGTGTTTAAGTAAACTTTTGGTCTGTATCTGGCAGATCAAAGATTTTAACCCAAGTTTTTATCAATCTGAATAAATGTCAGCAACTGTTTGCTTTCTGACCTTGCCTCTGCTCCTTCTCTGTCTTGGAGCTGTAAAATTTTTCCTAATTATGGCTCCCTTAAAACTGGAAAGTTTCTTTTTACAAATTGCTCACCTTAACTCCAGCACTTCCTACATTTTTTCTATTGGCAATCTTAATGCTTTTCTAGTGTAGTTTGATGGAGGTGAGGTGCTGTAACATGAGTGAAAGAAAATGAGATGTACAAATGACATACTTCTTTTTCACCTAGGTGCCCATACCGAGAGTTTGGTCAATATCTGTTGCATAGAGTTTAGTTTTTAGGGCCAGAAAAGGATCTTTATAATCATCCATACTGGATATAACAGAGTCTACAAAAATTTGCTCAGTTTCTATCGTATTAGTTGCACTCCACTTGAGATACTTTGGGTAAGAAATCAATTCTTAATCATGCTATGAAAGATTGCAATAATATTCACACAGCACAGGACAAAGTGAAGGTCAGGTCTGAATTTTCTCACTGGGGAAATTAGAGTCTTTGATGTTGCATAATCACAGGTTTTTACCTACCCAGTCTATATTATACAAGTGATTAGTGAAGCTATAATAAATGTTCCATGTGTCTCAAGCATCTTCCTTATGAACTTCAGAAATGCAAATTTATTCATAAACCAAAACTGGAGATTTCGTTTAGAATGCATATGTACATGTAGGAGCATGTGTACTACAAGAAGAAAGTGTTATTTGTAAAAGGGTTATAGGCTTGTAAACTCCAGAAAGATTTGCAGATATTAGATTTGTTCAGCTGCATTAGCAGCTGTTCTGACCGTTTGGTATCAATGGGTTTGCATGCAATAAAAGAATTTCATTTCCAGTTAATGCAAATGGAATCTTATAGGTAGATCATTGACCTTGAACTTTCCAACAACTTCTAAATTAAATAATAAGATACAAAGATTAGCATTTGGGGAACTTCTTTGTCAAGCAGTCACCTACTCTACAAACTACTTTTCTTTAATATTAGCTTTGGCTTTCCCCAGGCAATGCTCAGCTGCTTAGAACTGCAGTGTATGGTAACACACTCCAATTAGTGGCCAGCTGTGCAGCTACATGATTATGACTGTAAGTCATTGCCATTTGTGGTCCTATAACTCCATTGTGTCCTCACTCAGTGGTCATAGACTGAGTAGTACTATTTAAGTCACATGTGATACAGAGGGTCTAATAAAGTTTTGATTGTCTTTATTTCCTTTCTTTTAATTTTATTGTTTTTTTTTAACAAGGGAACATGCAGAGCTGCCTAATAATCAAGATAAAAGTTCATCATAGATTTATTCAGTGACATGATGATGTTTTGTTCTCTAGCCTTTTCTAAAACATTACCAATATTTGATTTTTTCAATTTGATCACTATCAGCCTCTGAATTACAATTTTCAAGGAGCTATTGTAACCCTCAAGGTTTCATTACTGAAGGGTAACACTCAGTTGTGAGTCTATTACCTATTATTGTGTACGTAAAATTAAGTTTGTTTTCCTCCCATCCTGTACTATGCTAAAATAAATTTACATTGGGTCTTATCAGTTACTCAGTTGCCCAAGAGGTTGTACCAGAAGTTGCTTCTGTGGTTCATCAGTCAGCCTTGCCTTTACTAACTTGAATAATTCAGCATAATAAGCAGATTTCATTAGCTCAATATTTATCTTTTTATCAGATAGTTTATGCACATGTGGAATAGAAAAGACCCTAGTGCAGTAACAGATACTTTTTTCTACCCCTTGCTTGCTACATCTTCACCTGTGCTTTAGCTACCTCCTTATGAAGACTGCCTCCCTCTTGCCAAAGCAGCTTTCTTTAGTAGTCCTTGCTTCAAGACTCTGCCAAATGCCTTTTGTGGGTCCAAGTAGACTGTACCAGCTAGAGCTTCCTAGTGTACATGCCTATTGACTCCTTCAGAGATTTTCAGCAGGGCTGAGAGGCAAATCTTTTTTGCAAAAGCCACATCAAGCTTTTCCCCAGTATAATACTTCCTTATTGTTATAGTCTGTATTTTATTCTTTGGAATGCTTCCTCCCATTCTTGGACTTCAGGTTTTCTTCTCAACAGTCTTCTGCATCTGTCTGTAACCCTCAGAAAAACCCTCAGAAAAACAAAGTCTGGTGCCATGTTTCCCACTGTACAGTACAGTATGGTGGTTTGTTCAACAATACTTCCTGTAGCTGCAACTACATACATGATAAAGTGCATACACTTTATCAGGCAAAAAACATAAGATCAATTTTCATTAAAATCATAACTTACAGCTTTATGCATACATTTGAAGAACACAGGTACAGTGTAAAATTTTGTGGGATAGATAGTATCTATCTATCCCACAAAAAATTAAACCTTCTCCTTCTTCGTTTTCCCCTTCCTCTCTCTCTCTCCCTGTCCCTCTCCTGTTCCTAGCTACTGTCTGCTTTCCTCTAGCAGAATGTAAAATCAGGTGTTTCTCAATATCCTCTTCATTCTTCACCCCCTTTGGGAGTTTTCATGGTTTGGACAAGCATGGTAGCTGAAATCCTAAAATGGGTAAAGCAACATATGGGTACTGTAAAGAGAAGTGCACAATTGCCAGATGTCAGGAAGGACAAACAAGAGGCATGGGATCAGACTGGCTGAGGCTAGTGAATCTATATCCAGTTGTGTCAGCCCTTCAGGTGAAAAACAGTTGAATACCAGTGGCTGGAAGCTGAGACAGATAGCAGTGCAGCATTGGTTAGGAGCAGAGGCGCAATTCAAATATTACTCAGTAATAATACATTTTATATCTTATTCTACAATAAATGAGTAATCTGATTAATATATATCCTCGGAAGAAGTGGCTCTTGCCATTCTGGCTGCTGCTATGGGACAAGGGATTAAAATATTGAAAATAAAACAAAATCATTGAATTGCTCAGAATTTCAGGTCTAAATTCATATCTGTAAACAAACCAAGACGAAATGTTTCATCTTTTCCTTCCTGGCACTGCTAAAAATGCTACTCAAAAACCTGTGCATAAGATCAGTACTTTCTGCTCTATTTTAATTTCTGCAGTTATTTTTCCATCAGTCTGGAAAATCAGACAATGCTGCATAATCCTCCCTTATGAGCATCAATAGAAATGTGAAAATAGGCAGCCTTTGCCTAGGAAGAAAAACATGTGAGTAATTAGAAAGAACCAGAGCAGGTCAGAAAAGTGGTAGGTAGTCAAAGAACAGACAAAAAGGAAAAGAAGAATAGTAGGAGAAAAGTGTTAGCAACACCACGACACTTGCATCAGAGGGAGAGAAAGAGTCTGTGAGCCTGAAGATCTGAATGTTGGATCAAGTGACAGACTTAATCTAGACTTAAATGTAGAAAATTGCAAAGCAAAGTTAACAAGCTGTAAACTAGGACTCAATGAAAAAGTATATTCTAGTATTCATATTTGTATTGGGTTTGTCTACCAAGACTTTGGTAGCGGGCGGGCTACAGGAGTGGCTCTTTTGAGAAGCTGCCAGAAGCTTCCCCCATGCCCAAAAGAGCCAATGCCAGCCAGCTCTAAGAGGCATCTGCCACTGGCCAGGGCCGAGCCCATCAGCAACAGAGGTAACATATTTTAAAAGGTGAAAAAGTTATTGCACTAAAGCAATTGTGTCCAGAGAAGAGGGGAGTGAGAATGTATGAGAGAAATGAGCACCAAGGTCAGCACAGAAGGAAGGACAGGATGTGCTCCAGGTGCTGGAGCTGAGATTGTCCTGAAGCCTGTGGTGCAGCCCATGGTGGGACAGGCTGTGCCCCTGTAGCCCATCGAGGTCCATGATGGAGCAGAGATCCACCTGCAGCCTGTGGAGCACCCCAGGGAAGGGAGCCGTGCTGGAGCAGATCATTAAGAACTGCAGCCTGTGGGAGGGACTCACCTTGGAGAAGTTCATGGAGGACTGATTCCCATGGGAAGGACCCCATGCTGAAGCAGGGGAAGAGTATGAGGAGTCCAGCCCCTGAGAAGGAAGAGGAGATAGAGGCAACGTGTGGTGAACTGACCACAGACCCCATTCCCTGTCCCCCTTCACCACTGTGGGGCAGGAGGTAGAGAATCATGAGTAATGTTCTGCCTGGGAAGAAGAGACGGGCGGGTAGAAGGTGATTTTAAGATTTGGCTTTATTTCTCATCATCCTACTCTGATTTGATTGTTAATAAGTTTAATTACTTTCCCCAAGTCAAGTCTGTTTTTCTTGTGACAGTAATTGGTTAATGAACTGTCCCTGGCCCATGAGCCTTTTATTTTATTTTCTCTGCTTTGTGTAGTTGAAGAGAGCAATTATAGAGCAGCTCTAGTTGGCACCTGGCATCAGGCCAGGGTCAACCCACCACAGCATTAAATTTGGGTTACATTATTTTTGATCATTTTCAAGTCTATCTTGTGTATTGTTTCCCCAAGTATTTCAAGTTAATTTTATTATCAAGAAAAACCCTTGGAAAGATGTTTTTTGACTATGCATATTCCAAATTTATAGAATGAGAATGTTTTGCAATTCATTGCACTCAAGTATCTTTATCAGAAACTCAGCTATGAGAATTGTAAATAAAGTGATAAATACCCTGATGCTTTATTATCTACACCAATTCAGCATGAGCTTTATAATTTGTACTTTGAGTAGAAAAATGGAAAGTATATTACATTAATTTTGTTTGTGTGTGTCTGGAGGCTCTATAGATCCTGAAATCTGCATCTTTCTTTAATTAATAGTTACAAATTAGACATTGGACCATGCACTATACCACCAGGATATACACAAAAGCAGGATGTTTATTATGCAAAGTATAACTCTTACCTGAATGGAGCTGCTGGAACTGGAGGTGTCTGACATTGATCTTTCTTGTCTCCAAGGGCATTTAGTTAGCGGGTCATCTGAGCTTTGCTTCTGGCAGCATTCGTAAGCAGTACACTCTTAGCTTGAGAACTTCTACGTCATCTCTCTCTCTCCTCTTCCACCACACATGTGGAAAGGACAGTAAAAATTCTGTGTTACTGAGTGCTTTAAGGTTGCTGCAAGAAGGTTCAGGAATAAGAGCAACACAAGTGTCTCTTTGCTACCCCTTTCCAGAAGCAGCCTGCAGACACCATCAGGCTGGTGAGAATTCACATGGTGTTTACTATGGTGGTTCCCCACCTTGAATATTAAATTAGGGATACATAAAAAAAAAGGTTGTGTTTAATTATTAAGCAACTAAATATTAAGCAAGTAAATAAATGGTTCGTAAATTTATTACAGGAAATTCTTCAGTCTTCTCCTTCATCTTTAGTTTTGCCAGCTGTTGACTGCAAGGCTACCAGGTATCTCCTGAGCGTTCTTCAGGAATCAGGAGATTGGAAGTTAACAAATGCAACTAATCTCAATGTCTCTCTGCTGGAATTGGATGCATCTAAACCAAACTTACTGGTGGTTCAGCTTCAACCACTTGCCAGGTAGGAGCTTATCACAAAAAGCTTATCACAAGCTGACCCACATGTGTGCATCATTTTTAGAGCTTTTGAAAATGTCAGTTGTATTCAGGAAATTCAAAAAACAAAGTGAAAGTTTGTAGGGCTATCAAAATTTTTTCTCTTGCAAGGATGAATTCGGTGTTTTTCAAAGTCCCCTGATGAGCTTACCAGGTGTAATAGACGAATTATGTTGAGAAAAGCAGTCAGGCATTCCTATTTTGTCTGCTTCATTATATGAGAACAAAGGGACAGCTAATAAAACTAAATGGCAACACACTTTTTAGCAGAAAGGCTCAATTATTTTACTCAACACATGATTAACCTGAAGAATTAATTGCTAGAAGGCATTCCAGGAGTCAAAAATACTGGCAGGATAAATAAGCAAGCACATAAACATACAGACAAACCTGAAGCCCATAAAGAGCCTGATTTTCATCACTCAGGAAGGAAGAGGAGGGCTATAATTCTTCGTGTTTCCAGCCCTATGAGGACTACAAGACATAGAGAGAGACTGTTCCTTCAGCTGAATGTATATTTAGAAAATATAAGGCATGGTTGCTCAGGTTCTTCTGCTTACTCTTCTTCCAAGCCTGTTATTTGGGCATTTGTACATGTCAGTGTAAGATGCAGATACAAACATGTCCTAGAGAAATGCAATTCTAGCTGCCATGTCACTACACAAAAAGTGGTATGTTAACTGTTTTAAGAAACTCATGTACAAATATTAAACAAGGGGCCAACAGCAAATGAAAAAAAGCTTCCCGGAGATTATCAAAATAACATCAGTAGTCTGTCTTCTCTGTTGGCCAGGAAGTTTTAGGGGTTTAAGAATCAGCTGAAAATGTCCTTGTATTTTTAATGGCTTTGCATAAGAAAAGGGTCATTAGGAGGAGATGAGAGAATGATGGAGGGACTGACACTGACAGTAATCCTTTTATCGGTCAGTATCTTCATACAGTTCTGGTTCACATTGTTCTTGCCTAGAAAAGATTTTTAATTATTTTTCTCTCTCTCCTTCTGTAGTGGTTTAAAAGATATTTCCACCCTGGAAGCAATTGCTGAAAATGGTAAGTAATATTACCTAGATATAACTTAACATTTCATCATTTAAGTCTGTGTTTTCACTTGAGCAGATTGTATTCTCTAGTTCCCAGGCTTTGCTGCAATACTACTATTTAAAGGTTTTTATCCCCCTCCCCTTGTATGGTATTTTTAAGCAATCGGTTGTCATAGTGTTGGGATACTAAGTGTGGTTCAAACTCCACGTGGATACAGCTGTGCAACCTGAAATGTAATGATAATTCACCTCGGCTTCAGGCATGGGCCTTTGCTCATTCTCTGAGCACAAACCCTGCATTTCTGTGCAGCTTGAGCTGCCTCCTTAGATCTCACCTTGCACACTGGCAGCTGCAGGTGCCAGGCTTCATCTGGCAACTCCAAGGCCTAGGTCTCCACGGAAGGTATCTGCATGAATAGGAAATGTTTTCCTAATCTTTGTAAAATTATACTGATGGCCTTCATTGCCTTTGATGTCAGTCTTTTATTGGTTTTACAGTTATTAAAAACTGCTTGTTGAAGTTGCATCTCTCCATATAACACTATAAAAAATTTTTCTTGCTTAGCATCTGGTTGAAAAAGAGGTGCCATTCACAAAAATGGTACTGAGAGGCATTTAATTTTTTTGCAGGGCTTTCACTTACTAGTCTAAATTAGAGATCAAGTTATAAAGTCTGCAAATCACTCAAGTGGTAGTTTTGGGGATAGACAGTGTAGTGGGCTGATAATTAAACTGTTTTTAGTGCCTGTGACTGTTTCTGCTCAGAAACAGGGTTGTAAAATCAGAAGCAGATTTGAAAATCGGGAAAATACCTTAGTACTGAAATCAGTAGTGCATCCTTTTGTTTTTGCACTAGTCCAAAATGAGTGGGTTTTATACTAAAATAAGCAGTTGTGTTTTCATCTCTGAATTGCAGAGGAGTTATTTTGTTCTCTTTTCTTGTCCTTAGAGCATATTAGATAGTTGAGCCTTGGCTTAATGTTTGCCTTGGCTAAACAGTGGCTTTTTCTTTATGGGACATTTCTTTTATCAGCTTCAGGGACTCAAGAATAAGATTCCCAAGCCCTAGAATCATAGAATAGAATAGAATATCATCTTACAATATGCTGAGTTGGAAGGGACTCATCGGGATCACTGAGTCTCTCCTGGCCCTGCACAGGACACTCCAAGAATCACACCATGTGCCTGACAGCATTATCCAAATGCTTCTTGTACTCTGTCAGGTTTGGTGCTGTGCCACTTCTCTGGGGAGCATGTTCCAGTGCCCAACCACCCTCTAGATAGAAAACCTTTACCTCATATCCAAGCTAAACCTCTCCTGACTCAGCTTCATGCCATTTCCTCGAGTCCTGTCTCTGGTCACGAGAGTGATGAGATCAGTGTCTACTCCTCCTCTTCCCCCACGAGGAAGTTGTAACTACAATGAGGTCTCCCCTAAGTCTCCTCTTCTCCAGGCTGAACAGACCAAGTGGCCTCATCCGATCCTCATGTGGCTTCCCCTCAAGGTTCTTCACCATCCTCGTTGCCTCCTTTGGATGTTCTCTAACAGTTTAATATCTTTTTTGTATTGTGGTGCCNGAGAGTGATGAGATCAGTGTCTACTCCTCCTCTTCCCCCACGAGGAAGTTGTAACTACAATGAGGTCTCCCCTAAGTCTCCTCTTCTCCAGGCTGAACAGACCAAGTGGCCTCATCCGATCCTCATGTGGCTTCCCCTCAAGGTTCTTCACCATCCTCGTTGCCTCCTTTGGATGTTCTCTAACAGTTTAATATCTTTTTTGTATTGTGGTGCCCAACACTGCACACAGGACTCAACATGAGGCTGCCCCAGTGCAGAGCAGAAGCGGGACAATCTCCTCCCTTGCCAGGCTGGTGATGCTGGACCTGATGCCCCCCAGGACACGGTGGGCCCTCCTGGCTGCCAGGGCACACTATAGACTTATGCCACTGTTGTCTCAGACCACTTTGTTTTCAGAAAGCAAAGTTAACAGGTGACCTGTGGGAGGATAGAAGAACAGGCTATGCCAACCTTTTGGTTAGTGTCCCCTAGCTGTTAATCAGGAAAAAGGTGTGTGGATTAGGGAAGATGTGCCACTTTGCATAGCCAAGTGCAAAATCTGCATTATTGTTCCCATGTTGGCACGTAATTTAGATGCTTTAAAAGATGGTGGACAATCTGGGCTCTTTTCCTTGGAGAATTTGAAAATACTTCGTAAGCAAGGTAGAGTTCTGATCAAACAAAGATCTGTGTCAACTCTGTTGTCATAAGAATGTTCACAGAAGCTTCTCTGGATAAAACAATTTCCTCTAGAATCTTCCCAAAGGCAAGAGTTATAGATGTTACTGGTAACTATAGTTACACATAGCTCCTTTCTGAAGTGAAATGCAAATAACATGTTGTTTCAGAAAGATATTGGTTGCTTTAGTGAAAGAAAACCCAAATTCAATCTCTGCATTTTTATGTGTATTATTTTTTCTTCTGCAAATTTTTGCTAAGGCTGAGGAGAATTTCCAAAAGCTATGAATCCCAAATACAAAATCTAGATTATGTAATGCCTTGGATCTCCACTACCAATACAATTACAGTAGTAGTTTCTAAGCAGTTGTTTTGCTGAGTAAGTACATTTGTTATAGTAGGTCTTCTTAGCAATAATTTTTAGAAGTAAAATTTACATAGCTATGATTCTTGACTGATATGAGAAAATCAGTTCAGTTGAAACCCTGCAGAAAAAAAAATGCTGGCATTCTTACAAAAGCTAAACATTTTACTCAGCCAGGACACCATAATTACAGTGCTTATAGAGGATAATAATATAAACTCTGTTTATATTATGCAAATAAAGCACAATTTCTGTATAGTATAACCACAAAACTCAAGAAGTTTGTATGTCCAGCTTGTAAAATATCCATCCACCAGGCTGCTACATGAATGAGAAGTGGGAAGGCACTGAAACAGTAAGTGTGAGTCTGCTTGCTTGCTTCTCTAGCAGTCCCAGTAACAACACTAATAATGGTTTGTGATTCACAACGATTATGCTCCTTGTCATAAGCAGATGTTAATGTTTCTGCATAGAGCTTGAAAACATTTATCAGTTGTGAGTATTTATTGCAACTGCATGTGATTTCAGAACTAGAGGAGGATCTTCTGTAGAGGCATATTTGGACTTCTTTGAAAGGTTCTCTCTTCCTTACTTGACTTCTTCATTTTTCAGAAATATTCCACCATATTTCTCTGTTGGCTTCCAATGTAATCAACAGCAAAATTAGAATTCTGTGTCCTGTTGAGGGTGCAGAATCAGGTTTTAAATCCAGTGAAGCCAAAAGAGATATTGCTGCTGATATTATCCATATGCCCCACACTAAACACCATGATTTGAATATTGTTTCTCAGTGATAGGTTTATGTGTATTTTGTAATTCACAGAATAATTTTGTTATTTGTTTATTAACTAGTCACTTGACTAACGGTATATGTATCCTGCTCTCGTAAGTAATTTCTTCTTTTAATTGCCCAAAGTTCAAACTTTTGGGTATATTTTCCATGGTTTTACTTTTCAGTTTCAAAATCATCCCTTTTTCTGAAGTGTTGTAATGTATTTTTTTGGTATTTTCACTGAAACTGTGCATTTTTCAAGACACTGAATGTGTCTTATCCCATTTGTACCTATTGACCTATAGATGGTATGAGAACTTACATTGCTTAAATAAACTAAATAAGCTTAAACATCTAGCTCATTACTTCTCCAACTACTGTAGGATTTTGGCTTTCTCAGCTTACAGAGTTTGATAAGTTATACATGTTTCTATTTATAGACAAAATAATTGGAAGTGTGACCATGGATCTACAGGAACAAGGGATTCCTTTTTCAGTAATTTATACTGCAGTGAGACCTTCAAGGGTGAGTAAGTAGTTACTCAGTTCAGTAGCTAGAACTGTCAGATTTTTATCATCCAACAACTTAATGTTTACAGAGGAACTCTGTAGATGATTTTCAAGATTACACAGGCAAGCAATCTATTTTATATAAGGTTTTGACCAGAAATGATTGCATGAATTTTCATATACGATAGCTATATCACATAACAATTGAAGTTTTACTGTTCTAGGAGACAATAAATCTGCCTTGGTCTGTAGAACTTACTATTATTTTTAAGAACTGTAAGTTTTTTTTTCCTTTTAACTCTAATGGTTTTTTAGTGAGTTCTATGTGGAACCCCATCAAGCTTCCTAGTGTGTCTGGTCAGTGTAAACAGAGTGTTATTAATTAACAGAAGGCTACTAATGTGTTCATTTTAAAATTAATTGGTTTCATTTATTTTAATCAATATGTGGTATTTTCAACTGCAAGGTAAAGTTTTCACCCTTGCTGACAACCAGAGTATCATTTATAGATCACATCATATCATGTTAACAGTAAGTAGCAATGCAGGATAATTATTTATGCAGAGTTATATTTTTTGTATGACATAGAGGTTGCAATAAAAAAAAAATCAATTTTTAATTTGAATGTGAAGAAATGGAATACAGTACTGCCTTGAGGAAAACAGAATACAGTTCCCATTTGAGGGATGGGTTGAATGCTAAAAACGCAACTTTGAAAGAAACATGTCTGTCTGTTTCAGTGGTAACACATCTGAGCTCCTAATATGATAACAGAATCATAGAATCATTAAGGCTGGAAAAGACCTCCAAGATCATTGAGTCCAGCCTTTGACTGATCACCACCATGTCCACTAAACCATGGCACTAAGTGCCACATCCAGTCATTTCTTGAACATTTCCAGGGATGGTGACTCCCCCACCTCCCTGGGCAGCCTGTTCCAATGCTTGACAGCCCTTTCAGTGAAGAAATTCTTCCTGATGTCCAACCTGAAGCTGCCCTGGTCCAGCTTGAGGTCATTTCCTCTTGTCCTGTCACTAGTAGCCTGGAAGAAGAGGCCAACCCCCACTTGGCTACAGCCTCCTTTCAAGGAGTTGTAGAGAGTGATAAGGTCCCCCATGAGCCACCTTCTCTCCTGGCTGAACACCCCCAGTTCCCTCAGCCACTCCTCATATGACTCACTCTTTAGACCCTTCACTATGGTGGTGGCTTGGCCTGCAGCTGGAGATGCTGCGGAGGATAGGCCAGCCACACAAGTGACCGAGGAGCCAGTGGGGCCAGGTAGCCCAGGTGTATTAAGTAAAGGCTCCGAGGTCCAGGATCTCCCCCTGGATTGTGATAAGGAGGAAGGTTTCTCCCACCCAGGCATTGGAGTGGTATGCTCCCCCATTCAGTTGGTTTATCCTTGTCAATCTATGTTCTGTATATGGTTATGTTCTGGAAAGTTCCCCCTCACTCGACGCCCCATTGGCTTTGTTCCCCTGCTCCTCCCCTTGCCTACCCCTATTGGTTTGTGTACTGCTACCCAGCCTTTTCTCCTCCCCCTGGCTCTAATGTGATTGGCCCTCACTGTTCTCTCCGCCCCTGTTTGGTTTGGTATATAATCCTGTGTCACCCTGTGCTTTTGGCTCTCCTTCCTTGACCCTCCAAGAATAAACACCTTCTGTGGAAAATCATAAGGAGAGTCCACCTCCGACTCTTTATCCCCATCTTAAGGCGTTGGCTGTGCAACTGCCTGCGCAACCATCTGCGCTGGTGGGATTAGTGGGTGCACGTGTAGTGCCTTCATGGCCCCCCCTGGGGTTACCAGCCGCAGGTGGTAGCCTGCACCCAGGATAGCAAGGCTCAGGGAGCCTTGGAACCTGCGAGGGACTCCAGGGAAGGCACGGCACTGTACCTTTCCCACCAACTATCGCACACCGCACCGAGGTACTGCTGGGCAAGCGTGAGGCTTCTGGGAAGGTTGCGGCCACTGACCGTCTAGCTGGGTGAGGCCACGCTGCGACACTTCACCAGCTCAGTTGTCGTCTGAACTCACTCCAGCACCTCAGTGTCTTTTTTTAGTGAGGGGCCCAGAACTGGACACAGACCTCGAGGTGTGACCTTACCATGCTGAGTACGGGGGGACAATCACTGCCCTAGTTCTGCTGGTCACACTATTTCTCGGGATGGCATTGGCCTTCTTGGCCACCTGGACACATGGTGGCTCCTGTTCAGATGCTGTCAAGCAGCACCTCCAGGTCCTTTTTACTCACATAAACTTGTGGGTGTCTAAGTGGCACAGTGGGTCACTACTTCCTCTTGGATTGCAGGGGTTCTATTCTGCTCGCAGTCCCTGTCTACCACCTCAGGGGGCACGTTGCCCAGAGGATGACCGCTCTTGCTGTTAAAGACTGAGGCAAAGAAGATATGAATGAGTACCTCAGCCTTTTCCTCACCCTTGGCTGCAAAGTTCCCCCTGCTCCCCACATCCAAGGATGGAGATTTTCCTTAGCTCTCCTTTTGTTGTTAATTTATTTATAAAAACACTTTTTATTATCTTTCACAGCAGTTGCCAGATTGAGTTCTAGCTGGGTTTTCGCCTTTCTAATTTTCTCTCTACGTGACATAACAACACTCTTGTATTCTTCCTGAGTTGCCTGCCCCTTCTTGCAAAGGTCATCAATGCTTTTTCTCTGATTTCTAGTGAAAGCTCGCTGCTCAGCCAGGCCAGTCCTCTTCCCCCACCGGCTCTTCTTTTGGCAGATGGGGACTGTCTGCTTCTGTGCTTTCAACATTTCCTTCTTAAAATATGTCTGGCTTTCCCGGACCCCTTTGTTATTAAGGACTATCCAAGGCAGAGGTTTTGTTGACCCACATCCTCACTTCACCAAGAATCAAAAACTCTATCATTTTGTGGTCGCTGTGTCCAAGGCAGCCTCTGACCACCACATCTCCCACCAGCCTTTCTCTGCTCATAAACAGCAGGTCCAGCAGGGCACCACTCCTGGTAGGCTCACTCACCAGCTGTGTCAGGAGTTTATCTTCCATGCACTCCAGGAACCTCCTAGACTGCCTCTTCACTGTGTTGAGTTTCCAGCAGACGTCTGTCAAATTAAAGTCTCCCACAAGAACAACGGCTAGTGATCATGAAACATCAGCCAGTTCTTTACAGAATATTTCATCTGCTTGTCCTTGGTTTAGGCAACAGGAAAGACATTTGTGCAATTGTCTAGATCTAGCATGAGCAATGCCTACAGGATCTTGAGAGACTGGAAGGTTTTCAGGAGGGAACACTATGAAAAATGCACAGCTATTCTTATCACAAGAATAAAACCTAGAAAACCTATGTTCGATGGGTACGGAGAGCAGTCCCTTTATCCTATCCAAAAGAAGAGTAAGAGGCCACTTGACTGGACTTTATAAATGTTTTTTAAGCCAGTAGCGGATGAGCCCCTTAAAGGTGTTCTGTGTTCGTTCAGAACTAGTATGGGGTTTTGCATGGAGGTAGGATCTTGAACCTCTGACTATCCAACAAGGTGCTCAGAATAGTCCCTTCAGGCTCTAGGACAAAGGCTGATTCTACTGAAGAAAAACAAGAACTTTTTTTAGTAATTCACCCTGTGAAATTAATTTCCAGAGACTGGATTTTGAAGACCAGACTTAGAATAAAAAGACAGAGTAGCATGAGGAAGCAAGCTCACATTGATATTCTGTATATTGTGTGTTTTTGTGGCAAAGGAGAGAATATTAGTCCAGGACTTGTGATCTGCCTTTTTTCCTATTTTTTTAAGAAAGATCCAAAATAAAAATAAAAATTATTTAGTTGTTGTGGCTCTTTACTGTTTTAAATTAAAAGCACATGGGCATACTTAGCTGAAAATTGCATTTAGAACAATTGGAATGAAAAATATTTTTAATTAATGAAAGAATTGGAGTTAAGAGAAGGAATTTTTAGATCAATTTTAAAAGTTTGTTGAATTTTAAGTCTATGCATATTGCAACAGGCTTTCTAAATTAAAGTAACTTAGTTTGAGCAGCTAAAGCACTTTTAAATAATTAATTCAATGTATTTTAAGATGTTCTACATTTCTAAAATATAAGCAATTTAAATCTTTCTTAACTGTATAAATTCAATGCTGTATAAAACCATTTGAAGCATTTTTTGTCCCCTCATGATAACTTTAAGTTATTTCAGTGTATTCAAGGTTATCAGCTTCTGTATAGAGCTAGAAAAGGCAAAGCAGAATGTACTTTTCAGGGTTCATCATTCTGTATATTTGCATGTAACCTCTTCTTGGTATGTATTGCATATCTTTGGCTGTTCTTCAACTGTGGAAGGTACGAACTGTTTCATTACCATAAGTAAAAGTGCTAACACCCTTTGCTTAAGCTATAAAGACTATATTGCATGATCTAGAGGTTACAGGATCACTCCCCAGTGATAGCCAAGATCAATATACATGAGAAGCAAAAGGCTTAATCATGTTGAGTACGGTTTTCAAATGCACTAAGTAATGTAAACTCTATAGCAATCATTCACTGTAGAAGATTTGCATTTACTAATGGCCTTATTCTCAGTGATGAAGGAAATTAGCGGTTTTTTTTAGAATTTAGGTATTACACTTAAAAGAAAAAAAAGGGCTGCTCCTTCTAGTTGGGTAAATTAATTCTATACAATGAAGCTCCCAAAAACTGACTTTTTTGAGATGCTTCTCTCCTGAAAGCTCTGCCTCCTTGCTCTTGGGCAGTTAATGGCTTCATAGCATCACCATGTTGTATTTGTTTGTTCTTCCGTTGCCTCAAGCAGAGAAAAATAAATGTGAGAAATGCATATATTGGAAAAGGTTCCAGACTGCTATTGGCTTCACAGAAAGTGAATTAATGAGCAAAACTCTGCTGTGACTGAGCCTCTTTTCTGATTTGCTGAGGAAGCTCTATTTGGTTTAGTCAGTGCAGACGCAGATGTCTTTGGGCTATCATAATTATCAGTTTATTACCCCAATGCATGACAGAGATTTTTTCAGGCTGGTTCTTGTTCTGTTCCAGTTTCATCATAATTGGAGGGCTAGAGCATCTATTCTATGAGGAAAGGCTAAGGGAATTGGGATTGTTCAGCCTGGGGAAGAGAAAGCTTCAGGGTGAACTAATTGCTGGCATTTCAGTACCTGAAAGGAACCTACAGGACAGCTGGAGAGGGACTTTTTACAAGAGCATGTAGTGATGGCACAAAGGGGAGTGGTTTTAAACTGAAAGAGAGTAGGTTTAGATTCAATATTAAGAAGGAATTATAGGAAGAAATTCTTTGCTGTAAGGGTGTTGAGGCACTGGAACAGGCTGATGCCCCATCCCAGGGCGTATTCAAGGCCAGGCTGGATGGGGCCCTTAGCAACCTGGATTAGTGGAAGGTGTCCCTACCCATGGCAAGGGGTTGGAACTAGATGGTCTTTAATGTCCCTTTCAATTCAAGACATTCTATGATTCTATGATTTGAAGCTGGAAGACAATTAAGACTCTGAAAGAGACACCGCTTGGTGACCTACTTGAGATGGTTTCACTAACCAGTTGATGATTCCTCCCACCATCTCATAAAGGAGCTGCCTTCCTCCAACAAGGCAACTGCCGAGTCTTGGAACTCTTGTTCTGAAATGCCTTGCCTTGTAGGTCTGGCTGAGCTGGGATGACACTGAGAAAGTGACTTGTATCACCTAATTCTGTGCAAGTGAAGTCTATATGGCTACATCTGAAGTCATCAACCAGAGTTCTCTTTACAATCAAGGACTTTTTAGCATATTATCCTTCTGGGTGTTTTGTAGGGGACTGCTGCAGGATGAGATGAAACTCACCCTTAAAGGCAGTCATCATGCTTGGGTTAGATCTTGACATATACATATAGTCAGACAACTCTCGCTCAACATTTCATATATTTTTTTCCATTAAAAACCAGAAACTTACCCCAAGATATGAGGAGTGTCCTGCCAAGACCTTTCTTCCCTTTGAAAATCATTTGATAGCTTATAATTTTTCATGAGAATCAAACCCCTCTGCAGTCCTTGTTCACTGTTTCATCAGGAGTTCTTATGAATATATGAATTTCTGTGTTCTTGGGGACTTTGATCAAGGTCACCCCTCTACTTGTGCTTGGTTAGTTTTTTGGCTTATGGTTGTAATACATAATTTCACCTTGCTGTAGTAATTGGAG
Organism: Ptilonorhynchus violaceus; assembly: GCA_013397565.1. NCBI lineage: Eukaryota > Metazoa > Chordata > Aves > Passeriformes > Ptilonorhynchidae > Ptilonorhynchus > Ptilonorhynchus violaceus. Next base: position 305,809 of record VZRJ01006051.1, read on the forward strand.
AGGTTAGAAAAAGCTGCAGTGATTTAAAGACAGATATGCTTCAAATCATAAATCTCATCAAGTTCCCAATCCTTCTGATCCTCATGGTGTCCCTGTAACATTTTTACTAGTTTTCTTCTGAAACTGCAAGACAGTTTTATAGTTGTATGTTTTCCCAGTTAGATTGAATGCTGAGGGACCACAGCTAAAAGGAGATTTATGGCTATGTCCCAGCTGATATTCATTTTGTTGACTACACTTTTTACAGATGCATTGTGAAATGCTGTTTAAACCTTCTCTACTGCCTCCGCATTTTCAGAGAGCTTCAGTTACCATCAGCTTTGGACTGCTTCATTCTACAAGCTGTCTGCTCTGGTTGCTGTTTCTGTGTATTGAGTCTTTGATACCACTCAGAGCCAAGCAATATGAGTTACAGGAACTTTTTTCTGCCAGAAGTAGCATTGGAATCTGTAGCACAAGTGGTTACTTTTGACACTTAAAAAGTGTCTCTTGGAGGTATTCTCATGTACTACTGATGTGCTCCCCAGCTGAAAAGAGTATGAAAAGTTTTTATCTGCTTTGACAAGTGCTTGTGGTTACATTTTCTTTGTTTCTGCCTTCTACCTAACCATTTTTCAAAATGCATCACATTTTGCTGTGCTGCATCTTCCAGTTACATGCAGCTCCCCTCTGTGTTGTTGACTATTCAGTTTACCACTCTGAAGAGACTAAACGCTGCAACAGCCACCCCACTGACTTCACAGCTTCTGGTTAATGGAATGCTTTTGACCATTTAATGTACTCAAACATTACATAACCTGAGCTTCTCCATGAATAAAACATTAGAAAAATGCTTATCATGCCATTTGCAGGAGTTGGGGTGTGGATTTAATATCCTCACGCATCCTTGAATACAGGAATTGCCTTATTCATGTAGTCTTGTATTTTTACATTTGAAGGAGCAATTGTAGTTTGACATCGTGTAATAAAGTATCAGTGTTTCCAGCCTCAAAGAAGAAACAAAAGGAATTCCTCATCCTTTAGTCCTCTCCTCTTATGAGAGGACTAATGAATTTAATGAAAGCCATTACAGTAAAACATAAACTTTAATTTATAGATGAAGAGTGTACACTTCAATATTTCCTAACTAACTCAGTTTCTGACATAGATATTTTTAAATAATTACAAAAGAACTGCTTAAGTCAGGTTGAAGCCAGTTAGTTGTCACTCTAGATGAACAACCATTTAACCATATTAGTTTCAAAACTGAATGCTAAAAATGTAAGAGATGCTTGTTAGCAATTCTGTATGATTCATTCCATGTGTAAGTGGAGAAATTAGAGAAATAACTGAAAACTAGTGTTTTACCTTTAACTTTAGACTTTTCACTAGGGTGAGTTAAGATTCACTTACTTGAAACATTTTTACAACTTTAGCTTACGTTTTATATAATATTTTTACATGTATATGTTTGTGTGCTTCACTGCCAGATGAAGGGCAGCATGGAACTAAGCTATTCTTTTTATCTGAGCAGAACAATTTTGTTGTTTTCAGATGCCAAGTTTTTAAGGCATAGATGAAACCTGTACAGATGTTCCATATAGATCAAAGTAGAAAGTTGCATTTATTTTGCATTTGAAACTAACGACCAAGAAAACCTGGGGGGGAGGAGGGATGGTGGAGAAGGACACAGGTGAGGATTAATTGTGTCTTAGGAAAAAAACCAGAAATTGGTAAAATGCATGTATAAAAGTTGCAATGGGTATTCTAAAAGGTAGTTATATATAAGCTATATATATATAAGTTATATATAAGTTATATGTAAGACGTCATAAACATAACAATGCGGAATGAAATTAAGGTATAAGGGTAAAATAGGATAGAATAAATGAAGCATGTAACTGAACAAGCATATTAATATGACATGTTGGTAGGGGTGCCAAACACTTTCTGGACAGAAAATGCCTAGGTAAAAAAATATTGGAGTGACAGAATAGAGCTGTAAATAGAATATAGCTGATGTTGTGTTTTAAATAAACCTTGGATTCCAGGAGACAAAGATAAATATTCTGAGAATTCTAGAGACCTCTTCTAAGAACAGTCTTTGAAGACTGAGGTTAAACACAGCATCCAAGTGATATGTCTTTAACCTAAGGATTGAAAAAATCCACCTATCTGTGATTTGATAAATTGCCCACTAATCTCCGCTGATTATGTTGACTGACACTGTTCATATCTGGAATACAAACTGTTTAAACACAACACATTAAAAGGTCAAACTGTATGTCAAAAAAGCATTTTTCCCCTCACCCTCCTCCCCACATGGAAATATCCCAAACTGTGTCATAATTAACAGAGTGAAAGAGGTGAGACTATTAAAAGTAATAAAGTCATGCTTCAAAAAGCATAGTCCTGTATGATACATAAAATTAAAAGTAATATAAATTCTTGCAACTTTAGTGCAATATCATATGGCAGACCTAAAGAGATTCAGGGGAATAACATGCACAAGATACAAAAACTATTCATAAAAACACACTAGACAGGAATTCTTCCAGAGAGCACTGGATCTAATAAAAAAGAGGAACTCAGGAAAATGAGTGACAATGCAAAGCCAAATGGCCTGTGTGTTGATCATTGCTGTGGTAGAACATAGAGAAGTTCTTACTTCAAAAGCTTTTTGAATAGTTATTGAGCCTCAAAAGATTTTGATGCTACTAAGTTGACAACAGAAGATATTTCAGAATAAATCAATAAAATTAATAGTGTCATATGATCAAGGTCATATATTTTTCACCTAAGTTTAAACTAAAATAAGAAACTGCCAAACTGTCATCATGATTTCTAATGTACAAGTTTTAAATTATAATTTATGTAATATATATGAAAATTATAAAATAGTTCAGCCTTCATCCCAGAGGAGCAGGATGTTTCAAATGTGACATGGGACTTGAAAAGAGACTCCATATGTCTGGAGAAATACAACCAGGAAACCCGACTTCCATACTGACAAACCTGGTTGAAACTGAATTCATAAATATGTGGATATATGAAGAAAATACAATGTGAATTCAGTGTTCCCTAAGAGGCATAAGTTGTGCAAGTAAAAGTGATTGTGTTGCTAGAGTAAAAAAGCTTAAAAAATAGAATTATTTTGGAGGAGAAGTAAAACATTTAAAGGTAGGAAACAAAGGATAAAAATAAAGGATTCATCTTAACAGTGGTGACTATTTGCCGGTGGGATTCTGTGGGGATTGATGTTGATGCCTGTGCTGTTCAGGGGTCATTAGTATGTAAAGGGGGCTGAAATCCAAAGGTGCCAAAGTTTGCTGATGTACTGACAAGTTGGAGAAACCACTCACAGCACTGCATTACTGCGTGATAACAAGACAGATACAATCCAGTCTGAAGAAAAGTAACATGTAAGGAAAATCTTAAATATGCATATTACACTGTGGTGAGTGGCTGCTATTTCTCAGAAGAGGAATTACAGTACAAATGTGGGTAGACCTCTTGGAACATCCCAGCAGTCAGCAGTAGGATGAATAGCAGGCAGTGTTACCCACCATTTGGAAAGGAGGAGGGCAAAGTATCAAGAGTCAGTTCACTAAGCCCTGGGTGAGTGCAAGTCTGCCAGTGGAATAGTGGACGTCGTTCTGGCCAGCCCATCTCCAAAGGATACAGTAAAACTACAAGATTAAAATATTTTAGCTAGGAAAAGTGACAATTCAAGAGGGAAATGATAAATAAAACCACCGATTACATTAACAGGTTGAGCAGGAAATAATTACTCACTGTGTCTGGAAAATATTCATGACAATCACCACTCAGACCATAACACAGGAACTCAGGGTACCAAATTCCTTTAAGGAAACAAAGGGAACTTTTTTTGGATGGCAAAAGTACACAGATTTCAGTGGTGAGATAAACTAAAGGAAGCAAGATAGGAAAGATGGATGGAAAGAAGATACTATTAGATGTGTTCAGTTGAATGCAACCTTCAGCCCTGAAAGTTTCTAACCCAAAGATTACAGAAATCAGAGGGCATCCTAGGACAAGTATTGTTTGTATTTACCCTTTTCTTATTTCAGCTGCCAGTTACTATCAGGAGCTCTGGCTGTGAGCTAGGTGGACCTTTGCTCTCACACAGTTTAGCTGGTCTCCTGTCTAGGCAGTGGAAGATTGGGATATTGACATAGCATTTCTCTGGGACAGGAGTGTGAAAGGTAATATGTAAACTATTTAACTAAAGGCCAAGAGCCAGAAGAGGCAGCCAACACAATAAGCAAAACTCCACTATAAGAAGCTCATGGACTTTCCTCCTCATGCTCGCCTATTAGGTTGTTGTAGAATTGCCACCTCTGAAATTGGTCACCTCTGGCCACCTCTGCCACCTCTGCCATTGCTGAAAATGAAAACAATTGCCATATCATAAAAATCCAAAGCCTGCTGCATGTAAATAATTGTTCTGCTGGCAAACAGGAAATCCATAAGGAGAAGTGACTGTGTCAGCTGAAAGTCGGGTAGGTGGCAGCTCAAGCTTGGTGCAGTCTTCCCTACTTTCAGTGCAGTGAAACAGGCTGGATTCTCAAGATCCTTGTGATTAAGCATCTGCAAATTGCCTCTGGAAGCTCTGAATCCTTTCCTAATTCATTGCTACTGTTAAGCACAAAGACTTATGTCTTCAGTGCCTACTCTAGACACCAAAGTCCATAGGCATGATCTTTTTCAGAGGGAGATATATGCTCCCATTTTGGGGAAGCAGAGGGTTAGAAATGGGAAATTATCACATCTACCCAGAGGATCACAGTGTGTGTGCATCTTCCCATGGCATCCCTAGGGCTGAAAAGCCAGAAGCTGAGAGATGTGTAGCTGTGTGGTTGGGTATCTTCTGCATGTGGTCAGAGCACCCTTACCCTAAATATCTACCTGCAGTACTTCTTGTCTTCCTTCCTTTCATAGAAAATTAAATTAAAGCTTGTCAGAGAACAAGCTTGTGCAATCACACTGATGCCCTGTGCACTGAAAAAAAATTTGTTTCCTGTATCATTTGTTTTGTACTGCAGCCTCTGTTGCCTGTGCTAGAGAAATAGCTGTTAGAGAAACAAAGACACACTTTACCAACACAAGACATAAAAATTTGCTCTTAATCAGTAAAATGCAGATCGCATATCCTGGGAAGTGTGTGAGATCTGATGGCAGAATAACAAACCTCTAAGTTTTAGTGCATGGAGTCTGTAAAACAGTTGAGACTAGTTAGAAGAAACCTGAATTATTTCATTTTAATTTCAAGTGTAATTTCATATTCTGTTTATTTGCTTTATGTAGTACCACAAAGTTTTGATTTTGGAAATTCAGTATTTTGTTGTAGAAAGATATTTTGTTGTGCCAGTCTATATCTGCTATGTTTGTGTGTGTGGTGGTTGTGTTTTTCTCTGCTTTTTAACTCTTACCCTGCTTGTGATCCCCTGAAGTATTAGACTGTTCAAAGCCATCAACTAATGATTTCCTGCCGTTTTAAAAAGAAAAGAGGGGCTGTCATTATTCCTACATAGCCATTTTGTATACAAAACCGTAGAATCATTAAGGCTGGAAAAGAGGTCTAAGATCACTGAGTCCAGCTGTCAACCTATGCAGCTGTTTAAACTCCTAAGTGCAGCATACCTGGCTCTGAAGTGGACAGAGTATGATAATTTATTGTAATTTTCAAACATATTTATGATTTTAGCAGAGGAATAAATCTTTGCTTTAGGGATGGATATTGAAATGTTTTCTCTAAAAGTTACTTTTATTAAATCCTAGACACTTTTCCATAAAAATCTGTGAACCTGGAATTGCATGCAAGTCTCTTTTCAAAGTTTGTACATTAGACCTCTAAGCATACACACCTAAGAAGTAGACAGAGTGTTAATAAAAGGTTAACAGACTGTTAATGCGGTATTTCTGTACTGAAACACAGATCTTATTTCTTTCTGAGGATCATGTTACCCATTTCTGGTAGCTGACAACTTTAAATTGAAATGGATTTCAGTCAACTAATACATGCTATCTTTCTTTTTAGAAAGCTGTCTAATTAGAAAATTGACTGATTAAAGAAACCTGTGGTGTTAATATCCTTTGAGGAAATAGTCCTGTATGGTCAGATCCCTGTGCAGTCACCTGTGCTAGCAGCAGTCAAAGTACAGCAGACGTAGAGGCAATGGTGGGAGAGCTCTGGAACTTGCCAGTGGACCCCTGGACTCTTAGCTGGGAATGCTGTAAGAAGCAAATTTGCCCTGCATGAGGCCGACAAGTCGTTTCTTCTGGGATTCAGACCAGTATCATAGCACTGTTCTGACACATGCAGGCTTACCAACTCACTCCAGTCTCACACAGGCCTTTGTTACTGGATTCTTGCATGACAGACGTCCTTAGCGTCGCTAGTAGACCAGAAAAAAGGCAAGAAACTAATCCCTTTCCTGCCAAAATGCCACAGGCAATTTTTTTAATTTGTTGATGGAAGCATTGCTTTAAAAGCTGTGCATAAAGTGGTGCCTGACATCAAATTTGATATTACATGGCATATTTTGTTCTTGTTCTGTCTTTCCCATTTTATGAAAACCTCAATGTTTACAATTCTATTGAAACTCTGCAGCTGTTATTCTGTGATGGGATTTCTGGTTTAGCCCAAGTGATTGAGTGATTTCCTAGACTGATATTTAATGGCTCAGAAGAAGTGCATTCTACTTTTAGTCCACTACAGTATGAAAGTTAAACCCCAGTTATTTTAACAGCTAGATATCTCTTCCTCTGGGGCTTCCAGCCAAATCACTTGCAAAATTCTGCAACAGAATAGGGTGTCTTGCCTTAAGTTGAGCAGAACTGTTGGAAGGTGAATGTTGGATTCTGCTGTGCCTCCTCATTCTTAAAAACTCCTTCCTTCTCCCCAGTACAGGATTTCCTTATGACCCTTACAATATTCCCTGCTCCTGATCCACAGTTTTTCTCAGAATCTAAACTCCCAGCAGGAGTAACTGATTGTGGTTGAACCAAATCCCCAACCTGGCATTGAAGCTTGGATATAGTGTAGGAACAGCAATAGGCATCAAGCTGCTAAAGAAAGCCAACAAGAAAGCTGGAAGGCAGTTGTTGTTTGTTTTCTAATAAGTTTCCCCTTAAAAATTTCTGTTTTCCAAAGTTTCATATCAAAGCATCAAGAGAAGGATCCATAACTAGCAGCTACCGAGGTGGTAGTTCCACCTAACTGCTGGGAAAGGTTGCATGCTTTAGTATTATTTTGGTTTAGTTGATGGGCTAGAGAGATGGAGGTAGGAGATGAAGGAAATAATGAAATTGAGGTTGATGACATTGGCTGAGATGTGTTAACTGGAAGATTTAACTAGGCTTTGGTGGAAACATGTCTATTTTGAGAAAAGCTTGGAAGAGGAAGAAAGGTTTATCAAGAGAAACAAAAGCATGGAAATCTTCAAAAAAGCATGGATATTATTTCTAAGATCAGCTTTGTCTAGACTTTCTGATGTGGATTTCATTTATATATACACTTTCTAGCTTACATACACTACTGTCATAAAAATTATGTGGATATTGAGTGCAAGGAAGCAGAGTAGAAGTTAAAAACCTTTTGATATGTTTTCTGTGAAAAAAATGCTTATTTTAACTTCCCTGTAAAAGAGATCCAATTTGCTAGATTTATTGGCCTTTTCCTGTTGATTCAGCAAAACTCAGAAGACAGAGCCAGACCCTCCTGACAACTTGCTGTAGTGCAAAGTCTGGCTTTCTGTTTTCTCCAAAGGAGTTGTCACACACAGACAGAGATGCCAAAAGCAAAGAAAGGTGTTGTCATGCTGAACACAGTATTTTTACAGGGAGAATCTGAAAAATGTGCCAGTATTTAGACTGTAATGTATTACATACAGACCTGAGGAATTTTAAGAACTATGTGTAATTTTTTAAAGTTAAAAATTAATTTTCTCAAATTATCAATAAAAATTTGAAGAGTAACAGGTGATGCTATTTTTCTATCCGCACATCTTTCTTCAAGTTAGGAGAAAAGGGAGACAGCCTTCCCAGTTTTGCAGATTAGTCCTCCAAGGTCCTGCAGGATCAAAATATTAAGTAGAAGAAGGAAGAATTTTAAGGGTCTTCAGATTTTTAATTTCCCTGTGACTAGCCTACATCTGAGACAAACAGTGCTGGCAACTCTCCTAGCACTATGAGTAACACATTTTGGCTCCTATCTTCATTTTTCAATTAGGTAACCCACTAGACCCCTATATAACCTCTGTCCAACTCTCACTGCATATCTGTTCCATTTTATTGCAGCAGACACTCCTCCATCCTTTTTTGCATCTCCCATGGCAACTTGAATTCCACATATAGACATAAGAAAGTGGGGAAAACAACCAGCTGGAAGTGGGTATTCCCCTAACAGTCTAAAAATTATGCAAAATCTGTAGCTTCTTTTATCTCTATGGCAGAATTGCCTGAAACAGGGCCCAAAATCTAATGCTCAAGCTGGGGACATTGGCATCAGCAAATATTCCTTGAATTCTGGTAGATTCCTTTCAGGATTAATTCTGTTTTACAATTCAAGCTCTTAATGTATATGTATTTTTCTTTTTTGTATATTGCTTGCAAAATCTGATTTAGTAAAAAGATGTAAGTAAGTTTTAACACTTTTGAAGATGACCAAGACATTGTTTTCATTGAAATAATTGTTTTGGGGTTATTTATCCTAACTGAAATTTAAGGTGGCAACTTAAGTGTAGTAGCTCCTTCCACTGCTATTCCATCATATAAATATTCTGTTTTACTTTCAAAAATCAGGATATTTTTATAGATCAATTCCTGCTCTTTCTTAAGTTAGATAAAAAAGTTTAATTTAAAAATCCATTGAGAGTTATTGCAAGAAAATAACAAGAAATATACATTTCTCCAGAAAATTGGGACTACATTTACAGATGTGCTTGTATGTGCCATACATGCAAAAATTCCTTGTCTTATTTTAAAGCCTTTCAAGTGGCATGGTTTTCACAAGTGCCACATCACAACACCTTCCTCTGCTCTGGGTTCTGTTGCATGCATGGTCCCTGCTAACTCACTTGTCTCTGCACACTACCAGTGGCACAGGGTAGTCCCATTTTCTGTAAATGACAGTTAAGAGATCTTTTATCCAGCCCAGTGCTGCTAAAGCACAGGCTATGAAGAAGCACATATAGCCATAAACATGTGAGCTGACACTGCAGACTGTGTTTATGCAGGCCACTGAACTGAGCAGCATAGTAAATACTGCAGTTTTATTGTCTCTTCTAACAGAAGATCTTGAAGGGCTTGCTTATGACTTGGCTACTCTTCACAAGTCACAGCAGTTATATCAAGTATAAAAGAGAGCATTATGTTTTCCAGTGAGATCACTACCTCTTACGGTAAGGCGTACATTTTGACTTTAACATTCGTGTCCCAGCCTTGCTTTTGTGAAAAACCCTGAGAGATGCAGAATACCAGGTACGAGCTGAGTGTCACAGTTGCCAAGCTGTTTGGCTTGCTGGTATAAGTGGTTCAACAAGGAAGCCATCAGATACTCATGTGAGACAGTAAGATCATATATGCTGAAGGCATTAAAATGATAATAATCATTGTTAATAACTGCACATATCTGTGCATTCATTTTCTCCTGCTTTATCAGAGTATTAATAAAGACGGGAAATAGAGGTGAAGGATTCTTCTGGGCAAAATATCATGCTATTGAAATTTACTCTGATGTCTTTGGCCTACAGTTGCTGTACAAATATGTGAAATAGGGCTGAAAGGAACCCTAAAGATCATCCAGTTCCAACCCCCATGCCATGAGCAGGGACACCTTCAAGTAGGCCCGGTTGCTCTAAGCCCTGTCCAACCTGACCTTAAATACTTCCAGGGATGGGGCAGCCACAAGTCAGCCTAGAGGGGAATTAAAAAACAAAATCCCAAAACATTAGAAATCATATAAATGTAAACAGTTAAAACTTTCAAAAAGAGAGATTATTGGTAACTCTGCTTAACATTCTAGATTTTGACAGCTGAAAACACTGTCATGGTACAGTCTTGCAGTGACAGGTGAATGAAATAAGTCCAATCAAGTATATTCTTTCTGCTTTTGTAAACTTGACACCACAAAGAACATTTTTGCAGTTATACCAAATTCTAATGCTTGCCTTTCAAATTGTTGACCTTTACCACTGAGATTGCCTGCATCACAGATTTGTGATACACTACCCTTCAGGAAAATGGATGTATTAGCAGGAATGGTGGTGATGGTATCCGTAGCGAGGCCATGATGCCACATCAGATAGAAAACATGGAGGAAAACTGATCTGTTTGTGTGGGAAGGAACATAAAATGGTAATTTTGGAAAAAGCATTTGAAATGTGCTGATACTTGGCTGGGATGTGAATTCTGAGTGGCTCCTGATGTGGCACAGCCAAACCCCAGAAAGAAGCCGATCTGCCCTTCTGCAGTACCCTTGCACTGAGCACATGGCAGCCTCCTAGTGTCAGTTTTGAAAGGATACCTTGCAAAAAAAAGATTTTAATGGTCCCCCATTGCTTTAACAATGGTTAAAGCAAATTGAGAAAATGCAAGCATACAGTTGTTTTGGTATCCTGTCAAAAGAATGACAGTTGGTACATGATACAGTTACATGATATGGTAGATGCAGTTCCAGCTACCAAACCCAAAGTCCAGTTCAGATAGTAGGTATTAGCCTCTGGGATGTTATGATAGCAGTTGCAGTGCCTGCCCTCCCCTCCTTGGACCTTGCACTTCATGATTTAGGCCATCAGATGTCACCCAAAATAATTCTTTGGCCTCTTTTTTATGATGTATTTTGAGCTTTTGTTTCTACATGCATTCCCTAAAAATTTTCAGGTTCTTTTCTTCATTTGTGAAGTTTAATGCTATTAAACAATATCTGGTTTTGATACTGCACTTTTTATTTTAATAGAAGCTAAGATTCTTATGTAGTTTCATGATACTAACAACTGGTTATGTTGGTCGTGTTATGTCTAAAACTGGAAAAATTACCATTTTCCATCTAAGTCGGGTATATACAGAGAATGCATTGTAGTGCACAGTGCAATATGTAGGTAGGGACCAAACTAAGATATAACCTAAAAAAAGAAAGGGAATGGACCCTTCTACCTACTCACCTCCCTCCCTGAAAGTACAGAAATACCTTCCCCTATCCTCAGCTGCTTCAATAAGAGCAGCAATCCCACAGAGAGGGTGTGGTCATAAATCTATGCTGTTAGAAATGAAAAGGAGCAACAAGCACCACCAGGACAGTTTTCTTACTCTTGATGTGCATACCTAAACACAGCAATAAGAGGTCAAGAAATACAAGACTGAAACAGAAGACAATCGTTTGTTGAACTGATATTCAAAAATCCCATGTTGTAACCAGCGTGAAATGTACTCTCTTTCTGTTGTTCATTACCATTCATCATTTCAGGGAATGAAAGTTTCATTTTCACAGTATTTTGTATTTTTCTCATCTGTGTTTGCAACCATTTGATTTATATTTGTTTTCAATTGTAGTTTCAAATGTATAAAATGGCCCCAAATCTTGTCTCTAACTACTATATGGTGTAAGAGCCAACAAATCTGTGGCGACAACAACAAAACAAATGAATAATTTTGGATGTAAGGTCTGTTTTCTTTGAAAAAGATCAGTATGTTGGTGTATCAAAATTTTGCCAGATCTGCTTCCTTTCTCCTTTCCAAGAAAGATGATTCTGAATTAGGAGGCTTGAAAAACAGATAAAAGGGAAGAATTTTGTTCAGGCTACCTCTGTTGCAGGTTCAGGTAGTAATTACAGCATTCGATTCTGGTCTAGGAAAATGTAAGTGGCACCCTTTCTTTTCTGTACATTGTTTAATCAGTCTTGTGGTTGTTCACTGCATGACTGAGATCAAAAATGCCATTGATAAATCCAGAGAACAAGACAGTGAATCACACAACCCACAGTTCAGACTACGTGAAGGAGAAGGGCACACTAAACAACAGTATTAAATATGGTTTAATGATTGGCAACACTTACACTATGTATTGTTCCTAAATAATCTAATTTGATTTACAATAATTCAGTGTAAATATAATCCATCTGTCAAGGAAGTGTCTTGTAATTTATAGTTTAGCATGAAATATATGACATGGGAAGAATTGTTTTAATTTGGTAAGCTCATGTTTGTGCAGCAACAAAAGAATAGGAAAATGTTCCTGAAACAGAGAAGCAGGGACATGGTGGGGAAGCTCTCAGCTTCCCACTGCAGGTCACCTGGAAGGAGCAACTGCTCTCCTCAGGTCTCTAGTGGGTCCCGTGTTGGACTGCATCGGATATCTTCCTTCCAGTCTGAAAACTAAATTTGCTTAAATCTCTTTCTGATTTCGAGTATGTTAAATTCACAGAATCAAGGATTATGCTGAGTTGGAAGCAGATTGAGGGATCCCATTGGTGGTCATTTCCCCAAATTTTTGCACACCATCCCATTGCTCATCACTGGGCAGCCTGATTTTGTCCCTTTCCCCTTTCCAAGCTCATTTAAGGCTTTGTCAACAAGCCCCACTAACTCCTGTGCTAGAGCTCTTTTTCCCCTCTGATAGGTGCATATGTCAGGTGTCAGTAGACCATGTGCTGAGTAGATCATCCCGTGTCAACAAACCCAAAATTTTGCCACTGATGCCAGTCTCGAAGCCCTGCATTGACCTGATGGATCTGCCTACTCTTATAAAACTGGTAGATTTCTTTGTCCCTGAAACCCCTTCTTTCCAGGTTAGCACTCTTTTAGTTCATATGCTTTTCCAGAGAGAGAAGGGAATCTCTGTGTAAGAGCCTCATGGCAAAGTACTGCCCGGAGAGCAACAGAAATAAAACTGTAGTCTTATGATTATATTTTAATAGCTTTCTTTTTATTTTGAGGTACTTAAACCTAATCCCCCAAGTTATCCCAATCACAGCATTGTTTTCAGCTATTAGCAGGTGGTTTTTAAAGCCCTCTTTAGATGATACGTGGGCCCACATAGTGAAGTCAATAGTTAGACAGGGTATAATTTAGACTTCAGCTTTTTCTCTCAGTTTGAAATAAAATGACTACATTTCAGGAGAGCCTAAGGAAAGATTAAAAGTTTTATATCAAAAGTTGAATATTTTCTTTTGTTGTATCTTCTTCTTTTAAAGAAAATGGTATTCATTTAAAATAATTCTTGTTCTGATGTATTTGAAAAGGCACTGCTCTGAACTAAAAAGAAATTCATAAAGTATGCATGTATGGGAGAGGAAGATTGCAATCTTCACTGGAGCATTTAGTCAAAGAGTTTTAACGCAGCCCATTCTGCTTAATTGATAGAATGAGGTATCTGCAAAGACAAGCTGTAAATAACAGATGGTCAATAGCCTTTACAGAGCAGCCATTAAGGTGCAAAACTCTTCTGGGGCTCCTCTCCACAGGCAGGTTATAAAGCGATACTGTAATCTCTGTTTCAAACTGGAAAATGGTCCTTGACTGTCTTTAAACCCATTGAAAGTAGTTCAAGGCAATAGCTCCACATAATTATAGTTCCAGTAACCCTTGTGAAGCCTTTCATTTCTTGTACCCTAAAGTTATACAAGGGCAGAGGCCATGTGTAGCATACAAAGTTACAAAGCTGACATGGGACTCAAAAATAGGAGGAATATCTGAAATATGAACATAGTAAGAACTGAGAAGTAAGATAAGAACAACAGGATAAAGTTGTGTGATAAGGTTAGGTAGCTTTAACTGTTGATATCAGTGAGGCTGTTTTACCAAGGATGTGCCCCTGGCACATTTTTTAAAAGCATTACCTACTAAATGGAATTCCTGCAAACATCCTAAAAGCAGATGTGTTTCTTGTAGCAGTTCACCACATCAGCCGAATGAGCAAAGGCCGCCTTTTTCCAGAAGCCATCAGAAGATTCTAAAAATAACCCCGCTGTTACCTGTTAAGTAGCCCAGTCTCATGCTTGTTAAAATGAAGACTGCAAGAACTGGTGTTTTTACTTAAGGGGGAGTTGTCACTGAACTAGCAAGTTGAAATTTTGTTATGATTTTATTGCAGAAAAAAAAGTTAATTTCTTTCAGTATATTCTTCTTCTACCTGTTAGCACTGATGAGTGCTTAAGGCAAGACTACCAACATGCTTTGACATTCATTTGCCCAGTATCAGTGGTGCTTGTTTTCACATGCTGACACCTGGTCATGGGAACCTAGGTTAATGTTGCCTCATTAGCTTCCACGCCACCAATTAAATAGACAGACGATGGTAAATATTGAGGTTGATTGAGGATTTAAGAAGAATGGGTGCTCATAGTATAGAATGGTGAAGGTCTGTGTTCAATTGAAATGACTCTTTACAAAAGGATGAATTGTTACTGTGCTGTTATTCCAGATTTCTAGAAGAACTGATGTGGTGGCAGAATTAAGACGACAATTGATGGCTGCTGAGGAAGAAGACAGTTTATCATATCCTCCTCTGAACGTGACCACTGGAAATTCTACATGCATCCTTTTTTATGCTAGTAATTTCAGCCTCAAAGCCAACAGTTCAGTTTTTATAGATTTGACAAATGCAACATTTTTAACACAGAATGTGGATATTTCTGCCTCTGAGTGCTCAGACAGCAACACAACGTGAGTAGCACAAGAAACTTCATATCATAATTCATGTGATTCTGAAAACTATCAGAAATCTTACAATGCCAAATTAGTGCTAATTTGATTTTCTTCTCCTAAAGCATCCCAAAAAAAAAAGTATATTCTTAAAAGAAAAAAAGTTAAGTCAAGACCACAAAAATTGATCAGATGAGGCCTCTTATTTTCACAATTTTTTCCCTCCCATGTTTCTTACTTCCTTGTTTGTTTGTATTTAGTCAAAACAAGTTTCCCTGTGCCTGATCTCACAATCACAGAAATCCACTGGCATTAATGAGATCATAATTTCATTCCCTTGAAGGGGAGTATTTCCAGTTACAAGGTGGTAATTCAGCTGGAAGTACATTAATGAAACATGATATCTGTTTTCCTTTACTTTGAAGCACCTGCTCTTGGGTAAATAAAACCCTAGAAATATTTAGTCATATTTTTCTGTGTGCTGAACCTTTGCTATCTGACTTTTGTAATTGCCTGCTGATTTAGAATATTCCCTCAAATTGAAATGTCACAATGGTCTAATTAAATCTGACTACTCTAACATTAAAAATCTGTTTCTTATTCTTAGACTGTCATTAAAATACACAAAGCCAGTGAATGGAATTGGCAGCCTAGAGATAAGGTAACTTATGATTTATTATTAAATAGATTTTTGTGGTTTATGATGTGTGTTGGTAAATTAGGAGCAAAAAATAGAGGAAGAGTTAAGTGAAAATATTTTTGAATTTATGATTTGCTTTCTCTTCTGAGGAGTTACTATGCAGAAGAACACTAATACAGTCCTTATAAAGAGAATATATTAATATGCCCAGGTAAAGTTCTGAAAAAATATTGTAGGCAAACATCCATACTGTAAGGTACTGGAATATGCAGCTTCCTGTTTTACTACTACACAGTCCTATCTCAGGTAAATCTAACTGTGATTTGTAAAAAATTCTAGAGGCTGAGGTCTACCTGTATTTAGTCCTAATGTGGATTACCGGTACACTCTGTTAGCGCTAGCTTGTGGTTAATGAGGGGTTCAAAAAGTCATAAAAAGTCTTTTCTGCTCTATGGATGGTGACAAGACCACATTTCTCCTACCATGACAAGAGGGAAGAAAAGCTAGGGAATTGGAAGATTTGGAAAGAAAAATCAGAGGGAGAATCATAGAATCATTTACGTTGAAAAATATCTCTGCAATCATTGAGTCCAACCTTCAACCCAGTGCTGCCAAACCCACCACTAATCCATGTCCCCAGTGTCACATCTACACAGCTCTTAAATATCTTCAGGGATGGAGATTAAGCCACTTCCCTGGCAACCTATTCCAAGGCTTGGCAACCCTTTAGCTGAAGAAATTTTTCCTAATATCCAACCTAAACCTCCCTGGTGAAATTTGAGGCCATTTCCTCTTGTCCTGTGGCTTCTTACTTGGGAGAGGAAACTACCCCCACCTCACTACAAACTCCTGTCACGTTGTTGTAGAGACTGATAAGGTGCCCCCTGAGCTTCCTCTCCTCCAGACTAAACACCCCCAGCTCCCTCAGCCACTCATTGTGTCACAAGAGTTGTGCTCCAGCCCCTTCACCAGCTTTGTTGCCCTTCTCGGGACATGCTCTGGTACCTTAGTGTCTTTGTCGTAGTGAGGGGCCTGAAACTGAACACAGGGTTCGAGATGCAGCCTCACCAGTGCTGAATACAGGGGGACAATCACTACCCTGGTCCTGCTGGCCACACTATTGCTGATCCAAGCCAGGATGCCATTGGCCTTCTTGGCCACCTGAGCACACAGTGGCTCGTGCTCAGCCACTGTTGACCAGCACCCTCAGGTCCTTTTCCACTGGGCAGCTTTGCAGCCACTCTGCCCCCACCCTGTAGCTCTGCTTGGGGTTGTTGTGACCCAAGTTCAGGACTTGGCATTTCACCTTGTTGAACCTCATACATTTGGCCTCAGCATGTCAATCCAGCCTGTCCAGATCCTTCTGCAGAGCCTTCCTACCCTCCATCGGGTCAACACTCCTGCTCAACTTGAGGTCATCTGCAAACTTACTGAGGGTACCCTTGATCCCCTTGTCCAAATAATTGATAAAGAAATTAAACAGAACTGACCCCAACACTGAGCTCTGGGGAGGACCTCTTGTGATTGTTTGCTAAATGGCCATTCATTGTCACTCTGAGAATGTGCAGATGTTGCTTTCACTAGTGGGTTTAGAAAGGGGGAAAGCATCTGCTGGTGTTTGAGTGCTGTCATACAGCTGCTGGTCAAGAAATGAGGAAAATTCTTTCCTCAGCAGCAGAAACAGCAGTTAAAATTACTTTCTTAAGCTGTGACAAAGATAATGTTGTCTGCTCTTTTAATTTTGGAACCTCAGTTAGTTGCTTAAAATTCTTTGGGAAGGAATTGGGCCAGGGAACTTGCACTGAATTAAATTTCTGTTTATTACATGATGAACTGGATATTTGCTTGGGCAGCAGAACACATGACTTTTGCCATCTAAAATGCTTTTCATGATTTGAATAAGGGAAATTGCAATCCAGAGAAATCAGAGAGGAAGTTTAAAGTAATAATGATGGAGACAACAAAAGCCTGAACAACATTTTGGTAGAAGACTCAGAGGCACATGGCATCAATGAAAAAATACCATTATTTATACTGAGTCAGAAGGACATTCTGCATTTAGGTAAAAGGACCCCCGGAAGAACTGGTGTTGAGGAGAGTCAGTGATGTGTTTGTGGAGGGATATTTAGAGTGTGTAGAGATACTTGCAGTTATTATCAGAGATCATGACAGGTGGCAAAAAACCAGACATACATTGTTATTTAGTGTCTCCCTTCTCCCTCAAGCATCTAGAGCTTTGTGAGAGAACATAATGTACAGATAAGATTGCTGTTAGTATAGTATTTTTACTTTTTTGACTATTGTAGTTAGCTGTATATAGGTTCCCTGAGACTTGTCCTTGCTGATGATGTCAAGCATGCCTTGGTCTCAATAATGTAAATTATCAAAGGGACATGTATTTCCCTAAACACCATGGGGAATTAAGGAAATATTTTCCTTGGATCCCATTCAAAAAATATTGATCTCAAACCGAGACTTTGCCCAGGCTGTATTTTTCTTTTTACTACAAATCCCAAAATAGGACTTTCTCTGGTGCTGCCCTGATGCTTTTCTGTCTACTCTTTAGTGCTCCTATCCCACTCTCATAGAGACAGACCCTCCAAAACACTGCTCTGGATTCTCATTCTTCATCTTTGCTCATTCTAGCATATGTTAGCTGGTCTGCTGTAATCTCTTTCTGTATGAGTGAACCTGGTTGTTTTCTACATTTGTCCTGAATATGACTATCCTCAGCATAATATCAACCTTTCTAGTAAAATTACAGTTCTAAGAAAATAATACAAACCACAAAGCATCCTATGGACCATGGCACTGTGCTTCAAAACTAGTTAACTGCTAAATCTTAAAGGTGTTGTTTTCTTTAGTGGCCAACAGGGTTTACTTAATTGTACAATAGCAAACTGCAAACCTTGGGACGCTACTATAGAAACAAAATCCTTTGGCAGTTGAAACATTTATCTTAGATTTTGTTTGTTGCAGCAGGCAGAAGATCAAATGTGATGTTAGTGCACACATGGATTTAGTGAGGATTATTTAGATTTATGTTTAGTAATCTGTTTGTTAAAAACTTATAATTTTAATTAGCTATTGGATAAAGACTAATGTGGTCATGAATTTGAGTTGCATCTGGAGAGAAGAAATTTGAAGCAACTCTGCAGACAGACTAATTGTAATTTAAAGGAAAATGTCAGCACAAAAGGTGAATGGTTCATGTTTTCTTTCTTTTTCAGGAAATTTTTTATATCCTTTGAGCCTGTTGTAGTAGAAGCAGAAATACTCACAAAGTCTTTCTTGACCTGTGCTTCTACTTGAACACATTATAGCTAAATACCAAAATGCATAAACAGCCCTTGAATCTGGAATAAGAAACTCAGGCTCCACAATAGGTGAGGACTTGAAAAGAGAGCTCAGGTAAGGTCCTGAATGTTGTCATGCCCAGCAAGTAAGAGTAGCATAGGCTGCCTGTGTTTTGCAGGAGAATTTTATTTATTACATTGGGCACTGTGTGATCCAGGTTTTTAATAGGCCCTCAGGGCATTTAAAAAGATATGACTAAATTGATTAATTTTTATGTATGACACAGGTGCTCAGCAATATAAAATGGAGTAGAGGAAGAATGTAGGGAGTAACTTCCAGGGTGACCATTGCTTGGACCTTCACTATGCATTGGCCTGTGCATGGGAGGTAGAGAGTGACTGCTTCTGTATTGCTTTTTTCCTCTCTTTCCTGAACTTATTAAACTGTCCTAATCCACAAATTGCCTCATTTTTTGCTCTTTCTATCCTCCCCCCTGTCCTGTTGAGGATGGGGAGTGAGCAAACAGCTAAATGGTTGCTTGGCTGCTGGCTAGTATCAACCCATAACAGGGGCTCAACCTCAGAGCTCTTATAAATTAAAAATATTGCTAAAGACTCACCTGATTATTTTGTAGTTTTCCGTTGGACTGTCGCTTGATTTATGAGACAACGGTGTCATTTTAGGCTTCTGTTAGCTACCCTAATACCATATTGTGTGCTATATAGTGCAAATAATAAGATACATGGAACAGAACCAGAACAAGCCATTGACTTTTTTCATGACTCACTAACACTTTATTCACCTTGTGTATCTCAGCATGTCTCTTGTCAAGAGCTTCCAAAATCCACAGAGATACATTACAACCACTGTTTTCCCCCTTCTGGTTCATTTTGACTACATTTCTTGTTCAAGGTTACAGCTTGGTAAGATTATAGTCTGCCTTAACAAACAGGACTCAAGCAGGACAAAGAGGTGGGAAGGAACAGAGCTTAGAGCCACAACTGCATTTTTTTCCTCTGTAAAGGCCGTTTACTTAAGTGTAGGAGAGCATGCCTTGAAGACAGAAAGTGACTCCAGAGGACCATGTTCAAGTAGCTCAATTTATTCATCAATAAAAGAGGCTCTAACTTCAGCAGTACGAGCAGGATCCAGAGCCTGCCCCCCTTATCAACACCAGTCTACATGCACGTACTGAGCAGCTGGTCATATCCCACCTCCCACTAACAGCTGTGATTGCTGCTTCATCCTGTGCACACAGCTGTCACCTCCCTCTCCCTCTCTCTAGCAAGAGCTACAGTCCCACTCATCCTCCTGCACTTGCCACTGGGAGGTGAGCTGTTAGGGAGTGGTTGTAGAGTGGTGTTGTGTGATAGTGTTAGAAAATAAGCTACTGCTGCAGCAGGGGTGGGAGCAGTGGCAGTACTTCTTCGCTGGAAGAAGCATCATCTCAGCTCTCTCATAAACTGATTCCATCCAGCTGTTCAAGCACTTGTCTGTCATTTTCCGTGGGAGAAAGTGCCAAAGTGAATGGAAGTGCAGAGCATTAGTGTTTTCCACCCTTACATTGGTATGTACTTAACAGTTGTTGCTCAATGTATAGAATAGAATAGAATTGACGCAAAACACATGTTTTAAAGTCTTTTGTTTAACAGTTGTGTTTCTCTTTGAATCTTTGAAACAGTAATTCTAGCTATCTTCCTCTTCAGAAATATCTCTGCTTGTAATGATTAGCCACATGAGACATGATCGGTGATGGTGGCATTCAGAGTTCATACAGTTATCTGGCACAAAGGGAGCCCGACCCATGACCAGGAATTGTTTGTGCCACCATACCTAAAGTAATGTCTCTAACGTACATAATTGTCTCTAATGTTTAACATGAACATAACATTTCCTGAAAAACCAAGGTACTTTCAGTTCTGCAGATAAAACCTTTGTTCTCTTTCTGCTCTGTATCATTAATCTGCTGTAATGTACTCTCTATTTGCCATCTACTCATCTGAGAAAGTGTTAAACTGAATGAAATAATTCTATTGTTTTTTGTCATTTGAATGTCTTTTTTTCTTGTAATTTAATGAATCATAGTTACATCAGTTATCAGTTATGTGTGTGCTTTTTGGAGGCTGTTCACTGTTAGTTGTTTAGAAAAATGCTAAGGATAAAAGCCTGTATTAGTAAGTCAACCATACTCAAGTAGTTAACCAATTAGAATGTTAATTCTCGTCAGTCTGCAAGTAACACAACATTTTAGTCTTTGGTGTAACGTGAAGAGACAGCATTCTCCTGAAAGTCTCTTTAGACTGTACTCACATGCATGGCCTTGTAAAACTTGTTTGTTCGTATGGTCAGTTTACAAGGAATTTCCTTCTTTACTGCTTTTCTCATCTTCTCAGCAAAAGTACAGACTACACCCAGCATCTGTTGTTGGCATAAACATTTAAGTAAGCTTCTTTATGTTATTACTGGCTTCCAGCTAATGCCTACAGCATTGCTACTGGGACACCATGGATATTTCTGTTCAGATTCATCAAGAAAAGGTTCCTTTATTCTAGCAATAATATCAAGGCTTTAATTTTGTAACTGTATAAGAATAGAATATTTTCCATAAATATTTGTGAATGTGTGCTGGATGGAACTCAGTATTTCTTTTTCTTTTTCACTGATGCTTGCAGCTGAATGTTGTATGGATAGAGCTGTTTAGGCTTAAAACGTAAAGAATGCTACAAGACAAAACATCCTTTTCTCACTTCAATGACACTGTGTTCTGGAATTTCTTCTGAGTATTTTGAAACTCTTGAAGTTTCTGAAGTTATATAAAACAAAAGTCAGAGATTATTAATAAAAGTAAAAAAAAAAGTCATTTGTGGTTAGTTTCTATGTTGTGTGGATGACATGATATTGAAAGTAACAGATTTGAAGAAACAAGCAGTATTCTACAGAGAGAATATTCTCTTTATATGTACCTATAACCTATAGAACATAAAATAGTCATATAAATAAATAATAAATAGTCATATAAATAAATATATTGTGCAACATTTATAGGTGACTGTGCTTTTTTTCAAACCAGTCATAATTGCATCTAACTTATTGCCTCAAATTTTAAAGTCGACATACAGTGTTACCCATTGTGGATAGACATATTAGAATATTTCATTTTGTAGCAAGTCTCATTTATTGCTAAATAGATTTCTCTTCTAAATCCTTTGTGGTTACCAATAATCAAAAGAAATCATCAGCAAACTATTTGGAGGAACACATGCATAACCAGGTAGGTTAAGGTATTAAGCAACATGAAATAAGGAGAAAGGTTTAACATTTCCTTATGAAATAGCTTGAGTGCCTAGAAGTAACTGTATAAAAAGTGCTAAAAATTAGGATGTAGTCCTGATCTGTAAAGGATCAAGATGTACTTCTGGATGTTCTCAATTATTTCTGTTTCAGAACATTTGGCAGCTGTTCAGACTGCATTGGTAGTAACATATGTATAAATTCCATTATTATAAACGGCTGGAAACTGCTGCAATACCACACATACACAAATGCTTTCAAAATAAGAAAATACTTTTTTGTGCCTAACCTACTTCAAATTGTGAAACTAGAGTTGACAATCCCTCCCGACCCTCCAGTGAGAGAAAACTCTGTCACCTATGTCAGTTCAGACTTTTGCAAAGGAAATTGCCATTTAGGCATTTGAGCCAAGAAAGAATTGCAATGATAAATCAGAATGGCTATCATGCCTGTACTTATCATAAAAGCAATTTTCAAAAAATCCCATAAAATGTTTATTCAGAGCCACTGCAGGCTTACTGACACTTTCTCAGCTTCTCCTCCACTGATTATAAACTGTTGGTAACTGATGAAATATGGCACTGGCAGAGGCCCTTGAAGAATGAAATTGCATTTGCTTCTTCCCTGCCACAGCTGTAGAAAGCTGTGCTTGTGAGATCAAACTCTAAGAAGTAGTAAACACATTCACAGAATCTCTTCACTTGTGAACAATCCTAATGACATTGGAGGCCATGTCATCATCAGCTGTGATGTTTGCAGCCAGCAATAGTGAACCTTTATCTGCCACAAGTACTTTATCAAATGTATATTAATTTTTTTCCTTCTAACCTTTTGACTTTTTTTTCCTGCTCTCTTGCATTCCTAGGTTTTTAATGACCAACAAGTTCTACGAAGGCTCGGCTAGAGAATGGTCCACTTTAGATTCAGTTGAGATTGTACAAGATGGAGAAAAGTTTGCTAAATTTAATGTTTCTGCCATCTCTGCCCCTGCAGAGTATTCATTTCATTGTCAGCTGGTGGGAACAAGCAATCTCTATCCTGCAAAGCTGGTTCCATCCAACAATGAGGCAAAAAATTGGGATGTTTTCATTTCCAGGTTGCAAGTGAGTATGCATTGCCATTTCAGAGATAACTCCAAGAACTATTACTTGCTATTATAGGTGCTGAATGACACACATTCATAATGCCCTTACTTTCATTTCAGCCTGAGGGAAAATGTAAAAGAAAAGCTGTTCCCCTAGGTGAGCTATTCAATAGACGGGTAAAAAAGATGCCAGTTGCTGAACAAGGAGTACATGAAAGCACAGCTTTGAAAAACAAAACTATGAAGTTGTCGACAGAAAAGAAAAACCCATTAAGCCAAATGTGCTTAATCAGGCAAAGAATGACTAAGTCCCCATGCCTGTTTAATGAATTGGGCTGCTCTTGGAAACAGAGGCCTCTTAGGTGGGTGGCTTTATGCTGCTTACTTTGTTTTTATTTGATTTCTTGGCACTTTGTTTACCTAGGAAAGTACAGCTTAGTGTGCTTGCTGTTTTCAGTCACATGGACTGGCTGTACTCCTGCAGATAGAAACAAAGCCCAGTGCAATTAGATTTAATGGCAAGTTTGCCATGGACTCCACTCAGGAACAGTACCAGGTCCTGCATGGCCCAGAAGGAAAGCAGCTGGCTTTTTTTGAACGGCATGTAGCTTTTCTGCATATTTAGTACAGTACTACAGACTACATATGTGAGGTGTAGATGATTACACCTTTAGTATTTTGGGCTTTGTTCTTGACTTAAGAGAACCATATCAACATTTATATCTTAATATTGCATTAAGGTATCTCTTTGATGAAAGAGATCATGGAAATAATAGGAATAATTCCAAAGTGTACTCTATTTGTCAAACATGAGCTAACCCCATGATAACAGGATACAAATGTTAATATAACTGTATTTATAATTTTGATAACAAACCAAATCTCAATTATCTGTCTGCAGACTTGACATTTCTGCTTAAATGATGGAAATCTCAAAGAAACGTCACTGATGCTGAGATTTATTTTCCACAAATTCCAGTATCAAGTCTCACAATTTTTTGAGAAACAATGTTGCAGTATACACCAAAGTTGTAAAGGTTCCTTATGATGCTATTTTTTATGTAAAGGCCTGAAAATACCATAGTTCATGCAACTGTACTTTGCCTAGTCAACTCTTTGGAGTTAGACTTTTGCATCACTAGGATTTGAAAGGATATGACCTACGAAAATACAAAGTGTTCACTTACCACCTATCTTTTCCTTGAATTTCTATATGGATTGATACTACTGCCTTCTTCAATAGGCCTTGTTCCAACCTTAGTAGGCATCATTTCATTATGGTCTTAATCAAGAGCAGAAGTAGAAGGTTTCCCACCTTCCTTATTGATTTGGAGCAGCAGCTGCTTCCACTGTTCAGAATTTCCAGTTTCTCTTGAGAAAGGCCTTTTGTTCTGATCAAGTCGTAAACATGGACACAACCTGCAAAGTCCTTGTCTGATTTTTTTCTGTTGTGTGAGAAAACAGAAAGTCACCATTCTGGGCTCATTTCCAAGTTTTATCTGACCTAGGTCATACTTTTCTGGGTATCTTCCACTGATACTGAAAGGTGATCTCAATATCAGTCTTTGTTACTGCATAAGGTTTAGAAACCCCCAAACTCTGTTGTATGGTGAAGAAAGCATGTGGGATGTGCTCAGTAGTTGCAGCCAGCACAAGACCTTGTTGCTGAAACTGAGGAACGTGATTTTCATGTCAATGTTATGCAATGAATTACAAAACAGGATCCAATGCCAATCAAACTGGTACAACTGCACTTTGCAGTGCTGGGTCCTGAAAGCAGAATCACAGTTATAGAGGGACAATGGCAGCTGCACAGGGGAGCCTTGCATAGCTTGTTCCAAGGCAAGGTGCAGCCTTTTACTTCAGTTCTGGAGCTGGCTTATTCAGTGCTATCTACAGAACCTCAGTGGGATGCTGTCTAGGCATGCTCCCAGCCTAGGACGTCACCATTCATAGCTGTACAGACAACCAAAACTGCTCTGGGTTTGGGGGGGGAGGGACATTGTTGGATGTTGTTGCTACAGGCATGGTTGTTCTACCATGATACCTTTTGTCCTTTTCAGGATCTCAGAATTGTCAATGAAGTTAAAGAGGAGGCTGCCATCAAAAGCACTGCTTTTCTTTAGTAAATGTCACAGTGGTTTAGAAGCACTTTGATACCTATGAAAAACTGCCAAAACCTTTAGGTTTTGGGATATTAGGATTCTTTGTGGCTAAAATACCTCAAAGTTCAAAAATTAGATGTTTGGTGTGCACTTAAGAGCCATGAAAACAGCATATTTTACTTGAAGTTTTTGTCAAAGGTCATATGATGAGAAATTTCCATTCCAAAATATTTAAAAATTAACAGCAAATACAGACTTGTATAAACAAGATGAATGACTGTGGTCCAAACACTAAAATTAAAACTTCCGCAGTACAGAAGCCTGTATACAAAAGGCTTTTGCATTCATAGAGAACCACATGTAAGTATTTTTAACTTTTCTATGTATGCTGCTACGAGTAACATTTTTATCTCCTGCCTGGGATCTAACACCCCCACAGAAATGATGAAGCTTCAGGAAAACAATAAAATAACCCTGCATATTCTTCATCTCCTGCCTAAAATAGACATAACATTTTAAGCATGTACAATTGAATCTTTCACCTTGATGGTTCAATAAGCATAATCCTGTTTAAAAAAAAAAGAAGACAACTAGAATTGAAATAATAAAATTCAGTGTTTCTGGCTCTAAATCAGGAGTGGTAAACCCTTCTAAACTGAAGGGTTATAACTATACCTGTAACTATACCTGTTAAGTACTTCTGAGAGTCCTTGTAACTGTGGTGAGAAGTGTATCTTGTTTTCCAGAATTTCAATCCTTTTTTTTGAACACAAATGACATAAATCATCACCTGCTTTCTGTTTTTATTGTCACTAATCTTTCAGGCTGCATTTCATTACTTCTATTCACATTCTCACTTGTGGTCAAAGCTTAACAAGGGAAGGCTTTTGCAATCACATGTATTCTCTAAAACTGTGCAAACAGTTGTCCAGCCCTACAGCTTATTTTCACTAATCCTGCCTTAATCAGAAGTCTGAGTACCTTTGGAGAAAGCAGACAGTCTTTGCAAGTTAGCTACCATGATCTGACTTGGAAAAATTCTTCTAAGACACCTAGAAAAGTTGGGTTGCTAAAATTGCCTTCACCTCCACATTACCTAAAGAGCCCTTAGTTCTTCACATAATAATAGCTTTATTAATCAGCATTCTTGAAGGTACAGACATTACTCATAACACACATATTACGTAAACATTAACTTTAGGCACCTGAGTCATGAGTGAATGAAAAACCAGAGTGCTTACTGATGTAGCATGGTATGCAAACCACTGCATGTGGTGGTGTTCAGTTTGTACCAACACCTTTCCTAGGAAGTACAAACTTTTTTATTACCACAAATAAACTAAAGCTTTCTGTTTATTTTATTGTAAATCATAGAATAATCATGGAGTGGGAACACATAAAACTAGAAATCCATGTCTTCTGCTTTCTTGCTTATTGCCTCATGAGAGAAGCGATTTAAATAAAATAGTCCCTTTTTATTTGATTTGATAATATTTTATAGAAAATAGTAATTTTTAACATGTTTCTTTATCGGTGGGTTTATGATGTTTAGTGCTTTCCTTACACACCCATTTCAAAGATTCTGTAAGTGCATAAGAATCCCAGTCTTCATTTTTCTTTATAGAAATATTTAAAGAATGAACCAAAATGAGATCAGATTAATTCTTTCCTTCCTGTTCTTCTACTGGTTAGATTCCCTTCCTTCTAAAGGAATCAGTGCTTATGTCCTTATGTGCAGGTTTGTAAAGGGGGGATTGTCTTCCCTTTCTTCATAGTTTTCTAATAATTTGATTGGTTTGAACAAAATTTCTAGAAATGTGGTGGTCTCAAAGGCATTCCGTTTGTTGATACTTTTTGTACAATTGGTGTCTAGGCTGAGAAGATATCTCCAAATTTGTTGATTTTTCTGAGGACAATAGTATGGTAGGAAGTTAGTCAGTGGCAGACACTGAGAATTCAGTCAAAGCAGAGATGTTACAGACTTTTCTAACTGCTGGAAAAGCTTATATAGGTTTCATAAGTTAATAGACAACACATATCCCATACCTCAATAAAGCAAGCCTTCCCTTCTGTTTTGAGTGTTTGATGTCTAAGGAGGGAGGAAGAAAGGTTTCAGAACTTTTTTCTCCTTGAACTTTCACTATGGCTCAGTCAAAAAAGGTCATCTTCATTAGATGCATTTTAAAGTAGGTTCCAGGAGTTTTGTTTGTCAAGGAGCTGTTAGCTAAAACTCTCTATTTCGACAAATCTCATGATCTGAGCAGCCTTAACTCTCATCCCTTTGAGTGGCTTGAGTTTCCTGTTTCTGAAGTGGTCATTGAGCTGATAATCAGTGAATACTGACATAGTAATTATGTGAATACAGAATATTGATCAGAATACAGTGAATGCAGAATACTGATCACATGCGCCCCCTGGGACTTTACTTCTAAAAGTAATACAAATTTCTGAAGGGAGAAATCTACTTGCCAAAAAAAATGGATTCTGCATCTTTAATTTCCTGGGTGAAAAGGACACCTGGAAAATTGTTTTGCAGAGAATTTTGTCCTCACTCTTTTTTAATGGGCAGAGATGTGATTGATAGTTAAAAGGTGCAAGGTTTTGTAATTACCACATATATCTTGAAAGTAGGGACTACGCCCCATGCTTAATTGCTCTCATCTATCTACCTTTCTTTATTTTCAGATTCAAGGCTTCAACATTATAAACAACCAGTTTTCCTATGCAAGTGACTGTACAGGTTTCTTCACTCCTGGAATCTGGATGGGCTTGGTAACATCTATAATTTTACTGTGGATCCTGACCTATGGAATTCATATGATCATGCAGCTTACAACAAACAGCAGATTTGATGATCCCAAAGGTCCAGCTCTGTCAGTTCCTCAGACAGAATAGGCGTGGATTGACTTAATGCTGCTGTGTCTTTTCCTGGTCTGCTGTTTATGATTTTTATAACCTTTTTACTTCATAATATGTATAACCTAAAAAGATATTGTGGGAAAAGGAGATAATTAAACTACATATAAAAATTATCTTTATGCTTGGCAACAATAATAATTCTACTTGTTATTATGATCATTTCTTAACAGCTTTTTGTGTTAAGGTTCTAAAGTGAGACTGTAGAGGTTATTGCTCTCTCTGGCTATTAGAAAGACCGTTAAAAACTGCCTTCAGATAAAGTTTTATTGGCAAAGAAAACATACCACAACATAAATAATTGGGAAGGATAACACTTAATGGGAAACTATACATTGAAGGTACTGGTCTCTCTAAAGGCCCTTTAGAAAGTATGTCATGATGATGCTACATCTCAGGAAATTTGAACTGTGTCTTGTAATTTTTTCTCTTGAGTAAAACATCCAGAAATGTACAGAACTAATAAAGTATGTCACTAAATAAATGGTCTTGAAAAGTCTTTTCAAAATGCATCATTCTGTTCAGATGTGGTATCACAAAGGAGAAGGGGTAGATTAAGGTGTAGCTTGGCTCTAATGTTATCTTATGCCTGAGAATTATTTTGAGTAACGCTGACTTGTATTTGTGTTAGCCAAGGACAGCTGATGGAGTTACTAAGCAAGATAGGTCCTTGTCAAAAGTCACAAAATTAGATTTGGTATCCTGACAATGAATGCAGCTTTTCAAGTTCAGAACCTATTATGATTCAATATGCCAGTGCAGACAGCATCTTAAGAGAGATAAGGTAGTTTCCTTAGTATCCCCCCTTTCCCAGTATCTTTGGAGAAGTTATGAAGTTCATACAAGAAAAGGGGAAATAATATTATATAAAATCATTATAAGCACTGTGTTTAGGTACTGTTTGAGCATTTTACGGCCATCTCAGTGCTTCCTAGAAGCCTGAAAACATCCACAGTGTGTTGTAATCTTTTGCAATTAATAGAAACACTACATATTCTAACTACTTAATCTGATTATGGAGTGAATAACTAAATTTTAAGAAGAACTAGGAAACAGTTCTTGCAGAGCAATGGTAAAATGGTAAAAAATGGTAAAAATTAGGCTTTTATTCTTTCTTCTGCAATGTTTTGTTGTGACTGTGCAAGTTCAGTTAGTAGTTAAAAAACCCAAAAATATCATTTTGACAAAATTACATTTGTGAAATGAGAAAAATTCTAACTTTTCTGATCTTTGTTTCTTTCTAACTTTTATGATCCGTGTCATAGGACAATGATACAGAGGAAAGACTGTTAGAATCAACTGTTTAACTAGACAGACAATCGTTTCTATCCATCATTTCTGGGTGTCACGCTTTTATTGTGCACTCCAGAAAGTAAATTTAATGCTGTCTGAAGCTATGCCTTCTGAATCATTCAATCCTGACCTGAAAAACAAAAGGAAGGAGTCATGTAACTAGCAGAGGTGTCTCCTCTGCTGTAATAATTTTCCCAAATGTTTTTCAGAATCTCAAAGAATGTATTTGATCTACACACAACCTCTGTGTTAGAAAGGCACATTTGCTTTGCATGAATTAGTTGCCAGGAGACAACTGGACTTGTTTAATTCATTCTCCCTTCAAAGCAAGTTGCATGAATGTGACAAGTGAAAATTGACATAATAGTCATGTAACTGATTGCTACAAGAGAGAAAGGCTATTACAAAGGACTTGGTTTGTAGAAGACAGCTTTCTTAGGACTTTCATCTAGCTTCAGTAAATCTTGGAACAGATTTTGTTCAACAATGGTGATAAAAAAGAACTGAAGAGCAGCTTTACCTGGCCACCTAGCTTAGGATTCTATCTCCAGCAGTGGTATGAGTATGGTGAGCACCTAGTAGTACGCCCTGCAGATGTTCTCCCATTCTCCACCATTTAGCTCAGGTACTTCCTCAACCAGAAGTGTTGCCTTTGTATTTAATAACTCTGGGTATAGCTATAGCCCATGAATTTGTCCAGCCTTCTCTTCAGCCTATGGACTCTCCTAGAGCTCACAGTGTCCTGACTGTAGTAAGGCACTGGGAATGCTTATGTCCTCTCTTGCTTTCCTAGGATGGCCTCTGGAGAAGAGGAAGAGGAAACAGTCTCATATTGACTGTACCATGAGGAAAAGATAAGCCTCTTTCAGAAGAGCTGTTTTTGGTGTTTGATATTACACATTCCAGAGTGAAGGGGAAGGCATTTTTGATGAAGAAAAGCTTTTTCTTTGTGCCTTCTCTCACAGCAATGGTACCATGAATGCTTTGGCAAGTAGGGCCTGTGGAGGCATATAGTCTGTTTCTATAGCAAGTTGGGATATCTTTGTAATGGAAATATCCAACCACAGGGTTATCCTTGTGACATCTGTGCTGGGAAACGCATCAGGATAAGAAAGGAACTATCTACAGCTCTAGCTGTCCTAGGGGCCAGGTGGACTGGGCTCTGGGGACTATGGCCAGTCCATCATGGAGAGGATCAACTGCTCTCTGTCCACATGGGGTGGATTCACCTTGGATGGCTGGCAAACACCCACCCTGGTGCTTGGGCCTCTTCTCAGAGAGGCCACCCCTGCTGGCAACACCTGGACACAGACATTCAAAACCCCACCTCAGAGGGCCATGCAGGCTGCTGGAGTCCCCATGCCCTCTGTAAATGCTGCAGCTGCATGTCACACTGCCCTGTGGCTTCAGACAAAGACAACGGATCACTTAGTTCAGCAGGGCTGGATTCCTTCTTTTAACATAAGACTGGGCCTCAAGAAATTCTAGGAGGATTTCACATCTGTCTGTGTTTGTTTCCTTTTCTGAATAAACTTAAAAACCTGCCAGAGGCCTTCCAGTTTTACGTACTTCAGAGTTCACAATTCAGCTTAATCATAAATGTACTTGTTAAAACATGCCTGTTTTGGGAGCTGTTCCAGATGGAATATTAGCTCTGTCTGGAAAAGTGTGAGCCTTTAGGAATTCTACCAGAGTTCACTGAATTTGTCAGAACTGACTTCTGTGTGTGCTAGCTCATTTCTCTATCAATTTAAAAAAATATGTAGTAAAGATGAAGGGGATGATGGGTAAGAGCATCAGTTAAAAAAGTAAAAGCTTTTTTTTTCATATATATATATGTATAAAAAATATTAAATTTTATTAGGAAAAAAATCAGGAACTATCAAAAACTATGGCAAAACTTGAAAAAAATCAATTTAACTCTGAAGAATCAAGATTAGAACCAGAGAAAACCCAAATCTAAACACAAAAGTCCTGAAGCCATAAGTTAATGTATTTCATCACAAAATTCAGCAATAATCATTTGTTGGAAAGGATAGCTGAGATGGAGCTAGAATCTGAACCTCATTACGCAGGTTTGCTTCATGTTCTGGTCTGTTGGGTTATCTACCTGTAAAATTAATTATTTCACAAATCATATAGAAACCCAGCAATGACTTACAATGACACAGATTTATAATAGAAATAGTGCAAGAATAGTATTTTTATGTAGGCAATAAAGGAATACAGATTATTCCATCTTCAAGTGAAAACTCAATGAAATAATTGGCTCCACTTCTCCCTCTGTGTGACTAATAAATAAATTGTATGCAAATCTAAATCAGCTGAATTATTAGGCAGGCCCAGGCATTAAAGAAGTCTGTAATAATTTCATCATAAACTGAGGTCAAACAGAAGCTATAAAGGCTGAAAACAAGAAATGACCTTGAAAAGCTAATTCCTAAGATAATCAGAGCCACAAGAAGAAGCCTAAATGTTGGATACTAGTCACTGCTGGCAAAAAAAGTAGCAGGAGTGGTGATGATTTGGGGGACAAATGTGATGACAATCTTACCCTTACACTGAACGAGAGGGTGAGACAACCCACACAAGGAGGGTGGGGACTCCTTTTCCTGAAGGCTGTTTTTTAATCTTGCATCCTGTGGTGGGTTGACCTTGGTTGGCTGCCAGATGCCCACTTGGCTACTCTGTCCCTCTTCGTCCTCAACAGGACGAGAGAAGAAAATAAGATGGAGAATCTTGTGGGTCAAGATAAAGACAGGGATACCATTTAGCAGTTACCATTATGGACAAAACAGATTTATGGAAGATTAATTTATTGCCAATTAAAATAGGTTGGGTAGTGAGAAACAAAACCAAAATTAAAACAATGCCTTTGGTCTGCACAAATACCAAAAAATCCTGTGGTGTCTAATACCTTCAGCAAAGAAACCTGATCTTCAGTTTGCTAATAAAGGTTCTGCTCTCAGATTAGTCTACTCCCTATGAAAAATTAATTCAAAATCGAGGAGAAAAGAACAGTTTCTTCAGAACTCAGATTTCTAAAGGCTTAAAAATTTTTGAAGTGCGGGGGGGTGGGGCAGGGGAAAAAAGAAAAAAAAAACAAAACCTGAGATTCTGCCAAGGGGTGGTTCCTTAAGCAAGTAGTCTTTCCTTGCCACAATTTGGGCCAGTGTCTTTGTCTTCCTACTTGTGTAGGTGGGAAGGAGACCTACAATATTGACTGAGCCCAAGAGCAAATCAGCTGCTATTGATGTCCCACAAATGAAGTGGCTTCCTTCTCTGCACCACAACTCTTTGTATGCCTCCTGTGGCAACACAGGTTCGTGCTCTAGATTATCTGGATTTCTGTATAACTCCTGGAGCTGGTATGTTCTTTAATTATTATAGTTGAGCTTAGTTTTAGACTGGTTTTTGTGTTATTCACTATTTCCATAATAGAAGATAGTTTACTGAATGATCATGTATTTTCTGCTTTGCAAACAGCAATGTAAGTGTCCAGTGGAAGACTGAGAAACCCATTTTTAGCCTTTCTTAATATTTCTCTAACTGGTTTTGTAAAAGTAATGTAAAATGAATGGTGTACAGTCACCACTATATCATATGCAACTACCTTTAGTTAATGAGAACTGGGCAAAAACAGTGTTTTTAACATAAAAAAACCCTAACAAATGCTTTCATAAAAGTAATTTAGAAAGGTGGGTAAGTTAAGGACTTTCTGATGTAATGTTTGAATTATAATTTTGTGTATCCTGTTTACTCTGGTTAAATATGGATGTATAGGGACAGCATAGCGATCAATTTAGCTATTTAACAGATCTTTCACTGAAATGTACAGGCATGATTTAAGATATTGCTGTCCTTATCTACCTTACCTTTCATTCATGTATACCTGTGCCTCAGCTGCTCGTTGAGCCCACACTGCTGTGCTCTCTTTTTCCACCAGTGATGTGATATATCAGATTTTGCACTACAGTAGCAGAGATACAGGTGCTTGTCTGAGTCTGTCATGCCTGCTGCTGAGTAATAAAATCCTGGCGGAGGAGCAAAGCAGATAGCTGCAAACACTGATGTCTTAACATATTATAGCAATATTGGGGAAAGCTTTTTACTACAGTTGTCATAAGGGGAACAGAAAGTATGCAAGTAGCCAAGTGCCTTGTCAGGATCAACATTACTGAAAGCCTGAGAGGCAGGACCAGCTCTAGTTTAGGGAATGTGTTTTCTGTCTCCGCATGCCTCGATGCACTTCGTGTAATAACCTATGTCAGGACGAGGTCAGGAGTGCTTCATTTCATATCCTGCTATGAAAACCCCTAAAGGATGCCTACAGCAGAAGAAAGCTAGAGAGCATCAAGTTCCAGCTGCGGACACCTCTCATTCTGAATTTTCAGACAGCAACTGAACAGGGATGTCCCAGGCACCCAACGAGTCTCAACCCTTCTCTTTAGTGAAAAAGAGGAAAAACAGATGTGGAAGAAGGGCAATACAGATCATCTTTTCCTCAATAGTGAGAATGCTTGCACTTCTGAGTGGTTGCCAGAGTTCTTGCCTGGAAAAGCAAGGCTGCCAACAAAGGACCCTGCCATTTCCAATGGAGGTCTGTACACCTGTGTGATGCTGGCCTGTCTTGGAACATTGCTTAAGTTTTCAGTTTTCTCTCCCAGAGCAACTCTTTGGGGTTGTCTACAAACTAAGGCAGGAGCCACTGCTTTGGCTGCCCTACAGAAATTCTGAGGTAGCTGAAAGGGAGTGTAAGGAGGGTACCCTGCAGCTACACCACGCTTATCTTTTCACCTGCAAGAAGTGTCAGATTTGGACCCCAGAGTGTTTGAAACAGAAACTTGACTTCTGAGTAGAAAAATCTGAGGTTTCATCTATCTTTTTATAACTAATTAATATTACAATATCAAAATAGACAGTCTGCTTTTGCTTGTAGAGCTTTCATGGATATGTACTTATACTACAAGAGTGGAGCGGTTCCATCAGTTTTCATTGATTTAGATTTTCACAGGAATTTTTGGCAGTGTACTGATTGGCTTTGACATCAGAATTTACACCTTAATGGCTTACTGCTACCAGTTTCTGTGGTCTAACAGTGATTAATAGATACCTAAATTGAGATAAATTAGTGTGGTGGTGTTTTGGTCTGTTTTGGGGTTTCTTTCCCCTTAAATAGCACAAAAATTCTGTACTGGATATATCAGGGAATTTATAGTTTTCTCACGTTCTGACATAATTTGAACCCATTTCTGCTAGAATTGCTTTTATAGCAGTTCAAGGGGGCAGAAAGGATTTAGTGGTCATAGATTGTTGGGCTGAACGTGCTTCTGGCAACGGGTAGATGAGCTAAAGATTAATGATGAATTTTCTGAATTGTAATATCTGAAACTCTCTTCTCTATAAAATGGTGTCTAAGACTCAAGACAGATTTTTGCCTAATGAATTACTATCGTCTCTTTGTTATGAAACTCTTAGTTAACACTTGATCTAGTTACCTTTACCACCTCACTTTATCAGAAAGGTGAGGGCCTCCTTCAGTAGGGTCATTGTTGTCATCTGCAATAGCCAATGGTTTCACTTCAAAGATCCTGTAAGATTGCATGTTACTCATTAAGTAAATCTGCCCCTTGTCTAATCAGCAAGTGTATGTGTCTGCTGCAAATCCAGGGCTGGACTCAGCTGTTCTGCAATGGGACTCTTGTTCTAAAGGGTGTTTATGTTGTATCTGGAAACTATATAGTGATCAAAATTATAGCTTGTGTGCTTCTCTGATAGTGTAATATATAGGGCCTCCTGTCTCAAAGTGTCAACACAGTTCAACTGCAATAGAATCTGTGCTCCAGCCCTTTGCACCCTAAAGGGCACTTGCACCAGAGATAGTGTCTGCCATTAGTGTTCTAAGTGAAATAATTCCATTATTGTTATTACATATTATTGTATTAGTGTATTTGGGAGGAGGATGATCTTTTCCCCTTAAATACTAAGGCCAGTGTTAAACAATTTCCTATTAGATGCTTCTTTTAAGGACCCTTGTAGCCTCACTCTACTGGTGGTGCTGTGGTGGTAGTCATTTCATACCAGATGCTAATATAAGCCTCTGATACAGAAAGGGTGTCCAAATCAAGATGTGTTAATGGAAATTGGTTCATGTGTATGTAAAAACTGCAACTTTTTGTCAGAATACAGCCTCTATTTTCTGGTGTGCTACAGCATGTTGTCATGTATAAGTATGTATAAGCTACAGTTTATATCTGAGATGACACTGGTCATGTAAGCCTTATGATTTGGGCAAGACACTAAAATTAGCAGTTCTCCCCCAAATGGGATTAATGCAAAGATTATACAAATTTACATCTTCCTCCTCTGCTGTGTGGTGCTCCTGCCACGTCCTCTCCGAACAGACAAGGTATTATCATGCTCCCTAACAGGCAGAAGTGGTTTGGCAGTTGAATATTGAGCCTTCTTTTGCTTCCTCCTCTTTGTTCATGGGGCTATGCTGTCTACCTGGACGTCTGGCTTTAAGCTTTGCCTGAGTTGAAACTTACATTGTTTCTCCATTTCTCAGTGTTTGCAATGAGCCTTCTTTGCCAGTAAGCAGCAGAAGTGAGGGTTGACCTGATCTGATTTGGAAATACTGTGTAGTGTGAAACTTGAGGTCTCTTCTGCCCACACAAGGCAACACCTTCTAGCTGGTCCTTCCTGTTAGGTGACCCAATTGCACAGATCTGAGCTCTGTGCTTACAAGCATTTGGCAAGTGCAATGCACACCTGAGAGCGCCACAAGGCCCACTTGCAGCCCTTTGCAGAGGGAAGCTGCTTATTTGTTTAGAAAATAGAGCCTGTTGCTTAACTAGCAATATTTCAGTCACTTCCATGGCAACAGGGTCTGAAAGACAAAGCAGGTCTTCACCAGAACATACAGCAGCCTGAAAACAGAGAAAAATTTACATAGCAAAGCTATGAAGTTTCCTTTAACCTTTGAATTTTACCTGTTAGTTAGCTGATGATTTAATCAGTGAAGTAATGGCTATTCTGCCAAATAGTTATGAGCAAATTGGCATCGATTTCTTTCAGTTGTCAGGCATCCTTTGGTTTTGTAATGGCTGGGGATGTGCCAGCACAGTGTGGTGCCCCCTTCCCTCCTCTGCCCACACAATCTGGCTGGTGCCTTGCAATGGAAGCTGTATTTAAGGGGCAGCAACATTTGGAAATTATGGCCTAGTGCAAAGGCATTGGAATTTTTCTGTCTATTCCCAGAAGTCAAAGGAATATGTAGCAAGTTACATCCTTGTTTGTGATTCCATATGAAAGAATATGACAGTATTTCAAAGTGATGAAACATGGTTGTTGCAGTCTTTTTGTTGTCCTCTCCCCCAGGTTTTTTAAACTGGTTCTTGAGAAGCAGAGCAAACCTTGATAGATCTTAAAAAAATTATAGTTTTGTCTGCTTTTGCTTGTGGATGTTAGTGTCCAGTATTCCGAGAAAGCATCTGGGGAGGACAAGTGTCCTGATATTCCAATCGTTACCAAATACTGACACTTTATGCCGTTCTTTTATCATTGCATCATATTTTGCCTAATGATTGCATCAAGATGGTAAGAACATAAAGTACCAAATTCATATTGTCCTGTTGTTCATGCTTTCAGTTGATGTGGCGGTTTTTTTAATGCAGTTAATTTTGACAGCTAAAAAGGAATACAGTTTTAGAGCAGAAACCCTACAATACTGTTGTAGTCCTATTAAGGACTATTTAGCCATAAACTAGCTGCATAAAATCCTGGATTTTGGACTGAGAACGCGTTCTTGAAAACTACTCCCTCAATCATATTCTTTCCGTTAAATATGTAGGCTACTTTACAGAAATTTTTGGGATACCAAAGGCTGCTATGGAAGCCACTGGCTCAGCAAACAACAGGAAATGTTCTCTCTCACTCTCTCTCTCTCTCTCCATCTATATATCTCACAGAATCACAGAATGGGTAAAGTTGGAAGGGGCCACAGTGGGTCATCTGGTCGAACCCTCCTGCTCCAGAAGGGCTGTCCCAGAGCACATCACACAGGATTACATCCAGTCTGTTCTTGATTATCTCCAGTGAAGGGGACTCCACAATCTCTCTGGGCAACCTGCTCCAGTGCATGGTCACCTTCACAGTAAAGAAGTTCTTCCTCATATTGAGGCAGATTTTCCACCCAGAGACCTTGTTGTCACTTAGATGCAGAGACACCACCTCCGCTTGCCATTGCTGCACCCAGACACACACAGAGCCACAGCAAAAGCTCTTGGTGTCATCATCACTTATAAGGGGTCATCACCATTTAGTCTGTCCTCACACCTTGCTTCCACCTAACACTCGCATGAACTTCCCTGAATATCTGCTCTACTATCTCACTGGTTTTGGTGTTAGGAACAATTTTCATAATTCCACATGTTCAGAATATTTTAGTTCCTTCAATTCTTTCACTGTGGTTCTCCTTGGCAGCAAGAAAATCAGATCCTTAGACCTCCAATATATATTGTTTCCTTATACAATTTGCTGAGATGAAACATTCTAACTTCTTAACTTTATATGAACTGAAAAAAATTAGAAACTCTGTAAACAGTCCTGTATTCAAAAGATATTTTTGAAAGTTCCAAGTGGAAAAAGTGAAACGTCTTTAATCCCTTACTCTTCCTGCAGGAGAAGTTTGTCCTTCTCCTTTACCCTTTAAACAAGTAATCCCTCAAGCCTGGTAAAGATTAGAATCTCAGGACCAAAATACTAATTGTTATATTTCATTATCTGAAGAATGATTGGAAGTTATCAGGGTCTTTTTGTACCTAGATTAGAGACAAATGACACAGAGCATTCAATTTTTGTGAAGCCTGGAGATTTTCAACAAGTCAGTGAAGCAGACTCCTTTGAAATGCCAATTTTGAAAACTTTTTCCCTTTCTCCTGAGGTAATACTCTCTGCCTGACTGTGACAAAATTCTCACTATGGTGAAATGAATTGAGCTGTGAGGATTATGTCCTGTTAAGCATGGAAAGGAATCGTTTTTAATTAAAATTTTTCTGTAGTTTAGCCTGCCAGCAAGTCCACTGAGGAGCAGAGAAAGGAAAGAGAGCAGAGAGACAGAAATGATAAGACATACAAAAAGTGACATGAAAAAACAAAACACTGGAAAATGTCATTCTTCCTGTGAAAAAAGTTGCTTCTGATACTGCAAACAAGGCTCATCTCCACTGTCCAGAGGCAGGAAAGTTGAATATGTGTAATAATTACAGCTGGATGAAC
Organism: Ptilonorhynchus violaceus; assembly: GCA_013397565.1. Taxonomy (NCBI): domain Eukaryota; kingdom Metazoa; phylum Chordata; class Aves; order Passeriformes; family Ptilonorhynchidae; genus Ptilonorhynchus; species Ptilonorhynchus violaceus. The sequence goes on from VZRJ01006051.1 coordinate 344,357, forward strand.
ACCATGAATAGTCATTCACATTGTAAATGGATTTGCTTTGATTGTATTTATGTCGTCCTTTTTGTGTGGTTTTGGTGAATAATCTAGTGAGCTCGTGGTAAACAGTGGCTAACAGTTGATTAATGTAAACTCCTTGGATATGCATATGAGCTTTAACAATATAGTAATAATAATTCAGAATCTTTAGCAAAAGAGATATAAACAAACATACTTCCCCTCCCCACCAATCCCCCCGCCAAATATTTCTTCTTCTTTCTTTCCTTTGGGGTGTGGTAAGACACAGAGAAATATATATTAGTGAATATTACTGAGAAGTTTTGACAGAGAAATATTTCTTGTTATGTAATAGCAGTGCACACTGTAGCCCTTAAATAATCTTAGCAAGTTCTCCCTAAGTGGTAAGTGTTCTATACTTACAAAGGTTTGAAAGTTTACTACCTTTCAAATTCTATTGACCTTTGCAACAGCAGAGATTATGAGAAACTTTGAGTATTAAAAATAGTCGCTCATGTTGTTTTGTTGTAACTTTGAATTTTACACACACATATTACAAGTACAGCACGTGCTTTCTATAAAATATAGTTCTACTGCAATGTATTAATAGCCTGTTTTCTGCTGTTTTCTGTAAGAAGCTTTTGTCAATCAATGGAGATTGAAAAGAAAAATAAACCTTGCAAACAAATTATGTAAGTGCAAAATTAGTTAGAATTAAGTGAATTAGTAGGAAATTAGGGAATCCTGTATGCAGAATTTAAAACTCAAGTAAGAAGAGCACAATGTGTGTTTTGGGTTATACTCAGCTATAATTCACCCCACTACCTGAATTTGACATAGCCACTATTTGCAACACATCCGTCACTAGCCGTAAACCAAGTATGTTCAGCTATAGAGATTAGTCAATGTTAAATTGCATCAGGTAAGGAGTTTCCTCACTAATTATTATGTTTATAGCCCATTGCTTGCAGTATTGATAACAGAGGGCATGGACTTAAGAATGTTGTTTTGCAGCTTAGTCTATTCTGATCATGAGTTTTAATTGTTTTTTCTTTTTTTTTTTTTGATGGGATGGGCCTTAATTGCAATGGCCATTTCCACAATATCCCTGACCTCCTCCACAGGTCTGCATGTGCCTCTCTCAAAGTTTGGTAATGCCATTCAGATTCAGGGGATAATATCAGCCCTTTTTCAATCTGGTTGCAAGGAACAGGGCTGATGAGTATCACCTCAGTCTTGGAGAAGGCAGCCAGGCTGCAAAGCAGACTGCTGAGGTGATCGAAATGTGGCAGTAACAGCACAGCCCTGGTGATGCTGCCAGGTCTCTCTGTGCAAGTATCTTCCAGAGCTGAGTTTGCTGAACTTGCTGTGTGACCTGTCAAGAGTGAAGACCAGTGAGGAAGATATTAACAGAATTAATGGCTTTTAACAAGGCTGTGGACAGCACAGTTCCCTTTGCCTCCAAGGCTGAGCAGCAGGGCCTGACTAATCTTACCCCAGGTGCTGGCCACCAAAAAGCTGGTTAGTCCACACAATTGAGAAATTTTGAGCCAGGCAGATTTAACACTTGATTTGTTTCTGCATATTTATTCATGCTGATCACTTAAATAAAAACTTAATTGGCTACAGCCATCTGGAAAGAAGGCAAGATGGGGGAACTTGCTCTTGAGGGAGTGTGCTGAGGAACTGGGCAGGTTCAAGAGCTGCATCAAAGGATCAGGGCACAGAGCTGGGAACCCATAGCTCAGAGATGGGAACTGCTGCAAGGAGCAGAGAGCAGCTGGCCAGCCCTGACAGGGGCAGAGGGAAAACTGTCCACATCAGCAGGGGCTGTGCAGAATTTGCTATGGTCAGGAAGTCACAAAACTAGCTAAACCAAGATCAGAATAAAGGACTGTTTTGGAGACAGAAAGGTATGTATAAAAGAGTAATATTTATACATTTAATTTTATTAGCATATTAAGTAGCTGATTTTTTTTCTACTTAAAATGTTAGCTGACTCACTTTATATTATAATAAAGCCTGTTTGGTTTAGGGGTTTCTTTATTTATTTGTTTGGTTGGTTTTCAAGGCTTTAAAGCCACTCTGTTGCCTTTGAGGAGACCTATAAGAAAGTGCTTTAGAGGATACCTGAATGCTGTGGAAAAGCGTTCAGTCTGATCACCCAGCTGTGATCAGCTATTCCCTTGCCCCTCCAATACTGACTTGAGCCTGGTTGAAGACCAAATTGTTATAATACAGGTTATTCCTCTCCTTGGTTGCTCTGCAACCAGCAACAGCAGGTTTCCTGTTGTTAGATCACGCTGACACTCTGCAAAGGAATGTTGAGGCATTGAACCTTGTGACAGAGGAATTTGCAGACTGCTTGAGTAGCCAGAAGAGTTTTCAGAATCTGACAGAAACTCTCATTAACCTCCCATTGCCGTTGTTCAGAATACCTGGGCAGAGTGGTGTATATCTGCATAGCCACACAACATAAAAAAATCCTTTCAGAGACATCATGACCACTCAGCATACTGGGCTGCAGTGGGTCAGCAGTACTTACTATCTGTACACAGCTAGTGCACAAAGGGAGTGCACTAAGGGAGCTTCTCTCCCTTAGAGAAATGGGAGCCCATTTGATGGATGCTTTTAACACACACGGCAGAAATCTCTATTCCAAACTGTCTTGACCTCAGCAGTCCGAAGAGACTGGTCTGGTTTTGAAGGTCAAGCTATTACCCTGCTGTGGACCAGGGCTGCAGAGCTGGCCTCTGCTCCCTGCTGGCAGGTCTGGCCAGGCGGGAGGAATGTGCCTGCTCGCCAGTGACTGCTGTTAACCAGCAGCTGCCTCTTCTCAGGGAAAAACAACAAGCCAAGTGGTGTCCCACAGGAAAAGCTGATGTTTGTGATGAGCCAGCGTCGAGTTGTGCCAGTCTCATTACTGGAGACAGAAAAAGAGAGTTTTATTGCCCTGATCAGGGGTTAAAATAGAGCCAATCTGGCCTTGAGTTCCAGAGCTGGGAATGTAGTTTATTTTGAAGAAGTATTTTCTTGTATCGATAAATAATTGTGTTTTACTGAGATCTTAAACTGCTGAATCAGGTAGGAAACAACAATTTTCTTATAAGGGAAGTTGACCAGGAATGCTATGGGTGTTTTTTTTCCATGAAAGTTACTGTGTCACACAACAGGAAAGTAAAGAAAAGGATAATTTTGTTGAAATGCTGACAATTTGTTTAAAGTGTATCCAAGAGTTGGCTGAGAAGCTGATTTCAGCTACTGCTGTTCAGTTTGCTCTTAAGTTAAGAATCCAGCCCTTGAGAGCCCAGTGCTGCTGTGCTGTGCTACCCAGCAGTACACAAAAATACCATTTCCCCGAACTGTATTCTTCTGCCTTCTTCATAAGTAAAGTTATAATCACTCAGGATATGTTTTAGAAAAAAATGACCCTTTTCTGAAAAAGTCAGAACAAAATACAAAGTTTTGGTGTTATTTTTAGTTATTTTTCCACTACAGTTGGATGAATTTAATTTTATTTTGGGGGATGGGTAATGGGGAAGAGAACATGTACTGGGATTTAATTTGGAAAAACCATAAAGATAGGAAGTTTGCAGGGATGTCTGGAGCTCATTCCTACAATTTGAACTTGTAAATCTTTTACAGAGCTATATATACATAAATTGGCTGATTGTTAATCTTTGCAAAGATTAAAGGTAGTGACCTGAAGCCAGGTTAGAGGGCACAGTGATTGATGTCTCCCCATAAATAATTTCGGTAAGGAATTCCAGATTGTCATACTTTACATATTTGTGGTGGTGTATCTCTCTCCTCCTTGTCCTTCATATTTTCTTGGGATTTGGAAATATACATCTAACGAAGCCTTTCGTAAAAATGGAAAGAAATACTGTTAATTTGTAAGACATAAAAGACATTTCATTTTTTTGACCCATGAAATATGCTTTTGCCACTTTCTTCCTGATTTACACCTGCTGGATCTGGTGATTTGACCTCCCATACGTAAGAAGATCCTTCAGGCAAGTGGGTCAGTAGAGCTGGCAAAGGCTGTGTGTTTCCAGGTAATGGGAACCGTTAATATACAAACTTACCTTTGTTTTTACTCAGATTGAAACTAGATTAAAAGCAAAAAAATCTTGCATGTTAGAAATTTAAGAGAGGGGGAATACATATTTTGAAGGCATGAGGTGTTTCCAAAATTAAATTGTTCAGCTGGTATTGGCATTGGCAGCAGCTGCTGGTAACATAGCCTGGCCACCTCAGCAAGTTTCTATGCATTGCTGTCACTGATATGACAAGATCTATGGTCATTTATTGCTGTTTCATATCTGCCACACAAGGATAATAGCTGACATGCTGTAAACCCACCTCCTAAATTTTTGTTGAAATCACTCATTGAAGAGGCCTTGCCCGCCACTGATGTAAACTTGCATTAGCCCATTAACCGTGGGGGCTGGGGGCTCAACCTCATGTGACTGAGCTGGCTGGCACAGAACCAGGGAGCTCCAGGGATCTGTGGGAGACTCAGAATTACACCTAATAACAAAGCAATAACATCTTTGTGCATTTTTTTATATATGCTCTTAAGTTCAAGTAAGAAGAGTTCTGACTCTTTCCACAAAATGGCATGGCCATACAATATTAATTTACACCTTGCTTTGAACCTGAAATAAGTAATTATCTCAGAAGAAGGGAGAAGGGGATGGGTGCTAGTCAAACCTCCTGATTAGTGCTCCCTGGACATTCATTCTACTAGAGTTTAATACTGATTCAAATTCAAATGAAGGAAATTAGAAAAGCCTTAAAATCTGGTTCAGTGCAACTCTGGACCTGATCTCTGAGTTTGGTCCATTTTAAAAGAAAATATTAGTGGTTAAACAATTACTGATTAATATTTTTCTCTTCTGTATTACTCTAATAAACACATTACAGGAATCAAAGTGGGATTTATAGTGTGGTTTCACTGAATTTTAATCTTTAATCCCTGGAATATATTTTCCTTGAAATACATGTTTTGCTTCACTGTTGATTAAATGACTGATACATATATGCTCTCATGTTAGGAATTGCTCTTGCGTCCCACTAGAAATCAATTTTTTGCGAGAAAAAAACATTCGCGGCATGGCATATAATCCTCATGTTGCCTAAATCATGACACATTAAAGAGATTGCTCCCCAACTCCATGAAATTTCCTTATTTAAAATAAGGAAGACACATGCTAATTTGTGCAGATTAATTCTGTGGATACGAGAGAATTTGCACTTGGTCAGTTTTCATCTCATAAGCATTAACATTTTCAAAAATAACTTCTCAGGTGATTTTTTTCCTGGCACTCCATTACTCCCTCAGAGAATTCCTGTGATAGTAAAAGAGGTAATCTATGAAAATACATTCTTATCAAGCAGAATTTACTCTTCAAAGTTGAGCTGCCTTTCTTTAACATGACAACAGTAGGTCTTTTGTCATGGGCAGTGTAAATAATAGACAGTGCAGATGTAGATACAAATATCACAGCACTGCGTCTGCATTTTGGACTGTTCTTAAGATGTTGTTAATTACATAGCTACCTTAATATTCTATGATTAATTTCAGTAGGTAGTAAAATACGTATGCATGGATATAGATGTGAGGAGGAGGACAGAGACTGTCTCCACCCACTTCTACTCCACCTCAGTGGAGCTTATGTGGCTGCAGACTCCTCTCATTGCTGCAGTTTCAGCCTGAAATTTAACTTTGTCAACAGGAAATTTCTTCGGCCATGCCAAATGGGGCTGGAGATATGAAATGTGTACTAAGACCTTATTCTCTTCTTCAAGCAGCAGCTTACTCCTTGAGCCTGGCCCATTTCATTTGGCCTAGGGCATGTTACGAGCCCGCATTTATTACCAGTAAAGTGCTCGATCTCCCAGCAGCATACGAGACACTGCCAACCCAGCCTTGGAGAGTGTGTACTAGGTGTTGACAGAATGAGGAAGAAGAGGAATATGTTCAGCTAGCTCCAAGACTTCACAAGTCAATTTTATTGCAAGTTGAGTTTGTTTGCAGCAGCATGGGGCAATGGGAGTACTTGTGTGGTTTGTTTTGATGGTAGACATCACAGAAATTTTTTCTGAGAAAGTCAAGATTACGAAGAATCCTTGAGCAAATACATTTGTGCCTTTATTGTCCAAAATTAGTGAAAGATTAGAAGGAAATATCTTGATAAGTCTGGCTTTGATCTGGCTATGAAATATTCTCAGGACCTTACAGACATAAACGACTGAAACAATTTTATTGTTGATGGTAAATTGATCACTGAAAGTTTCAAGAGGGAAAAAGCATGACTGAAAATTTAAGAAAGGAAAATAGGACTGAAGGTTAGTTAAAATACATTACTGTCAATGTAGAAACTGTGGATGAGGTCATCTAGCAGTTTGGTAAATTTTGTATAGACAAAGAGTACATAAGAAGACTGACAGAAAAGATTTGCCCCTAAACTCAAAAGTATTATGAAGTCAAATATTTACACATTATGAGATGCACTTATTAATGGGTTTTTACATGTGGACATTTATGACAAACAGATACCATTTGGGAGAACAAAGTATTAATGTGAAGTTTTGGGTCAAGGAGGGAGAAGAGCTAATAAAGAATCTAAAAATCTCCAAAAGGTACATAGGAACTTGGTTAACAAAATGTCACTGGGGGAAAAAAAATGTGAGAGTTTATAAAGTGTATTAATAAAATGGAAATAAAAATGTCTTTTACTGAAAGGAAGCAAACTGTTAAAGTCTTTAGTAATTTAAAAAAATGAAGAAAAAATAAGATTAATTCTAGGAATGATCAGTTTAGAATAATTATGCCACTGAGAAATTTCATATAGTTACACCAATCAATTAAAAGTTTCTACATAATTTTGATGAACTACCTTTATTCAATTTCGTGTTTTACCAGAATAAATTTAATACTCTTCTTTGCAATGGTTTATCCTTCATGGCTTTCAAGGAAGTGAAAGTTGAACTTTGCTCTAAGTCAAACATAATGGTTTTGGCTGATTAACATCTTTCCTCAACAATAACACAACCGATCAAACATCTTAGACAAAAGCCAGAATGTTTGATGACATCAGCATGTCATCAACACACAGAAAACATCAATTACGAAATGTATAATTCTACCACTTCCAGTTATCTGTCATCACCTGGAATAATTAAAAATGAAAAAGCTAGCAAACGATGGGTGAAATGGTTTAAATATTTTTCCTTCTCATGTTGCTTCTCAACAGACATCATTATGGTACTACTGACTCACATTTTATTTGATAAAAGACCACATAAAAGATATTTTGCTGTCATGAAGAGAAATCCCCTCCAAAGACACATTTTATAGTGCCATTGTAGGCAGAATTTTTTCCTGCTGTTTTTGCGTTCTGTATAAAAGCAAAAGTAGAATAGTTCAGGTTGGAAAGGACCTTTAAACATCCTCTAGTCCATCTCCTGCTGTGAGCAGGGACATCTTTCAGTAGACCAGGTTGTTCAAAGCCCATCCAACCTGGCCTTGAATATATAGACTCCCAAAAATGAAAACCCTGATCTGGGAGTTATATCATGCAAGTAATTTTAAAACAAAATTCCTCCTCCAAAATTATAAAAATCAAAAGTATAATATGGTGTTTTATCAGAGGACATTTGCTTTTTTTGCAGCTCAGATTGTTTGCTAACAATTATGGACCATTTTCAGACATACATTTTGAAGTTCATTACCATGCCTGTGTTTTGTAAATTTGAGGAATATTATTAGCACTTCATGAAATGAAGCCTTACAAATCTGTGTTAACTCTAGCACAATTTCTATTCTTATATGAGGAATGTGCACATTTCAGTAGGAGGAGGTCTGAAAACTCTGCTAAAAACTCCAGTAGAGAATTAGACCATGGTGCATGACAAACAGATCTGCCTTTATAGCTATTCTGATGTGCACGCGGACTCGCCCAGGCTGTGAGAGTGTCTCTTCTGGTGAGACTTGTCCATGCAGATCCACCACAGGTTAAAGCTTTTGGTGCGCACAGTAGCCTTGGATTCGTGCAGCACCAACTACATGTCATTCAACAAGAATAAACACAGAGCAGTGTTTTAAGGAGGTAAAAAATTCTTAAATGGTAGATTAGGCCTATAAATGCCTAAAGGTTGGTGTTCTGGTTTTTCACCAGAGGCACGTGACAGCAGCCCAGAGGACATGTCCCTCAAACAATGGTATTGTTGCTTGTTCAGTCGATGAGCAGAATACGCAGGAACATGAAAAGTTTTTGAAGGCTTCAGGGTTTTTTCAACCCATACTGATTATTGGCAAGGGAAGTTTGTCGGAATATGACAAGTATCAGTTGCCAAAAGGCATATGACTGTTGTCCTTAAAAGGAGCACATTGGACAACCATGTACAGGAGGCTGAGGCATTCAGTGAAGCCTCTGCAATGAGGGTGGAGAAAAACATTGGACAAACTGGAAGCATGGAAGGAAGCTTCTTCATCAAGAGGACTGTACTTACAGAGAGGTCCTGGCCAAGTAAAAACATGCTGTGGAAGCTAGTTGTAGGCTTGCCTGACAGATGTCCAGAATGGGATCCGAGTATATGGAATTGAACTCACCTGGTTAATGTCATTATACATCCAGGAAACACTCTCAGCAAAACTTGTTTACTTTAGCCACAATATGGCATTGATGAAGCTAAATTGCTTTCAGTTCTGAAGTTAAACTGCTTACAGCTACTTCAGAGGTGAAGAGAAGCATTATCAAGGAGAGGTTTGATAGAAGCAGATTGATGTAGAGACAGACTTGGTATAATGAGTCTCAAGTAACTGTGACTGTCTAAGCTTTCAAGGTGTGCTTCAGGTATAGGAGACCTGTATAAAGACTCTTTATTGTTTTAAAATCCCATTAATCTTTTGTATTTTACATTTCTACATGAACAGGAAGTTTATACATAGTTTACATCTTGGAAATACTCCTTTGTGTCACTGGGCAGTGATTCCAGTGGTAAATAATATCAGAAAAATGGAGCAGCCCGGATAAATGAGTATATTGGAGAAGCTCTGTGCTATCTAGCATCGTTGGAAGAGAGTATTCTTGCTTAAAAAAGTTGGAAGATTACATAGCAATTTCTGAAGCATTTCAACTGATTCAAAGAAAATGGCTCTAAGTACAGGTCACCTTGAAAAATCGTGACACTAATGTCCTTTAGGCACAGTCAGTTTCGATTCAAAATGAAAAGGAATATGTTCACAAGAATATTGAACTTTTTCGTCTTTAAAATTTTCAATGTCAAGTAATTTGGGTTTGTTTCTTTTCAGTTGGTTTGCTTTTATGCAGTAAGGAGCGTGGAAGTGTATTCAACATGTCAGATTCTTTCCATTCAGAAATACAGTCTAAAAGTAGGTATAAAATGTGTTTCTTCTCTCATCACTTGATGAAAATAGATTTATTCTGGTTTCTGTGAACTGCTTCTCCAAAAGTTGCAAATGATCTCTTCCAAAGAGAACTTTCTCAGCAGTTCTGTAGTATAGAAACAGACATGCAATGAAAATTATGAAAAAAAATAGGGATTAGGATTTTTTAAACTACTACTGTTTAGGATGTCAGGCCAAGAACATAGGAATACAGCACCCAAATTATTTCAGAAGCTTCCATCTTCAATCTGGAGATAAACCTCACATATTGTTCAGAATTTCATGCTATTAAAATTCCAGAAAGGTACTTTTGTTTTGATTGTTTACCTCCTTTTCCATACAAATCTCATTGTTCCTGATAGCATTCTGCTAAGCTTAGAAGAGACTGTTCCTTAGGAGATACTTTAAAAGAAGAAGACCATTGGAAAAATAAAAAAACACAGTTTAAAATACATCAAATTACATTTCCATAAAGATTTGCTAACTTAGTCTTTAGAGCATTTAGAGCTGTTGGAGCAGTTGTCTGTTATCATCTTGGATATGTACTTAGAAACTGGAACACTTCAGTTGTGCTAAATCTTAGATATTCTATTGCATTTTCCCAGCATCTGTTACTTTGATTCCCTTGTGGGTTTTAGAGAAGCAAATCTTGATCAAGGTCCAGCATTTTCATATCATTGTTTCTCTCCACCACTGATTTGGTGGGAAACAAGTGACTACACATCCAATTCCACCACTGTGGAATTGCACTCAGAGCAGTTCTGACTGCTTTCATGTCTGTAACAAGAAAAAAGGAGGGAGAAGGAGAGTTTAATTCCCTCTATGTGTTTTATGGGGATGTTAATAGAATTTTCAGTCCCAAAAGCTTTTATGTTTTTGAAGAAAAATAATGAGCAGCAACAATGGGAAACAGCCAGGCAAATTCCTGAGCTGGTTAAAAGCCTTGCACAATATGCAATATCTTGGGGAATTAGTGCTTGTGACTGAATTTCGATGCTTTCCATTTAGCAAAAATTTATTCTCAGTGGCATCTTTCAAAAGGTGGAGATCAGTGCTTGGTTTGTACTAAAGATATTTAATTTTTCTCTGGCAATAATGAAACCCTGTGATCCCAACCACTGGCAAGTTAACACACAAATAAAATTAGAGATAGTTTCCATTTTTTTTGCAATGATAAGGAGGGAGTGAAAGCTAATTATTCAGTAATAATAATGAAGTTTAAAATTCTGATATAATCTTGTTTAATGATGGGTACATGCTATATCCATTTGCTTAAACTCTAAGACCCAAGGAAAGAAGAGTTGTTTCTTTGCTCAGTGCTCCAGGTCTTTTGCAGCTGTTTTTGACTTCAGACAGCTTCTTAAGATGTTTTCCCAAAGAGCAGAGGATAAAACAAGTCTGTCCTGCCACAGATGTCTAAAAGCTAGACGTCTTGCATAAGGCTTTTTGTACTCAGTTTAAAGAAACACTCTGTGCAATTCACCTCAGTGTGGTAAAAGCACCTCAGTTGAGCAGGGTGGGAGTACTTACATCTCTCTGTAGATTGCAAAACACAGGTTATGGTGACCAGTTTAGATATGGATGTGTAAAATTAGAAGTAAGTCCCACCACAGAGGTTACCCAGGCCGTTTCTGGAGCTCTCCTCTCTGTCCCCTACATGGTTTAGAACATAGTAACTTCAGAATTCAAGTTCTTCTTATATAAAAAACTTAATATTTTTAGTAATGCTTCTCATTTTTGTTATGAATAAATATAGTGTTACGAATCATGAATAAAATTTTGTAGAAACATAAATCTTTCAAATGTCTTTGAGCAGCCGCTTTTATAACATTCCTTTGCCCTTACTGTTTTTCTGCCAATTTCTTCCCTTTGGGTAGTACCTTACTGATCCTACAATTCTTGTAGTGATATATAGCCTTTCTGTTACTATAGTTAGTCATACATTGGTATAAAAAAACTTTCATTCTAGATTAGAGTGCTGTTCTAAAATAGTACGTATCTCATTCTATAAATGTATCCTGCTAAGCCTGCATGAGCAACCTTTGACAAGGAAATATTGATTTTTTTCCTCCCTTCACATTACTATGGATCCTGCCCTGCTGCACGTTGCACTAAATTCTGCATGCTTTGAAATTCCCAAGAAGTATTGCTTAACTGAAGTGTTCTTCTTGGTTTGATAATTGTTGTATATTACAAGATGGATTTTGAGGGTCCCACAGTCTTCCTGAAAGCGTGGCGCGTGTCCGGCGGTGCCTGACGTGTTCGGCGGTGCACACACACATACAAACGTGTACTTGGTCAGAGGCAAAGAGTCAGAGGGGTTCTCCTTATGTGTTCCATGAAATAGGTTTGTTCCATGAATCATCAGGGAAGGAGAGAACCCAGAACAATGGAGGGTTCAGGGTTTTATCCCAGGGGCAGTGGGGGCGGAGAGACAACAGGGACCAATGGGTTGAGGGTCAGGGGGCAGAGAGAAGGTGGGGTAATACAACTTCAACCAATAGGGACAAATGAGAGGAGGAGCAGGGTACAGGGATAAATGGGATGCCTGAGTAAGGGAGAACACTCTAGAACTGAACCTTATAAGGGAACAAGGAGTAACAGGCTGCTCGGTCACTCCTGTGGCTGGCCCAAACACTGCAGCAGCCCCTGCTGCAGGGTCAGCCACCACTGCAGATAATACTACCATTGTGAGTGTGATGATCAGGTTTTTAACTGTGTGTTGAGATAGAGAGTGGTACTGTAATTTACAAGGTTATTGACAAGGTGTGGTGGGTTGACTGGGTTCACTAGCTAAGCACCATCCAACTATTCAGCTGCTCTGACTCCAGTGGGACAGGGGAGACAATAAGAAGAGCAGAGGTGAGAAAACCTGTGGGTTAAGAAAGTTTAAAAAGCAAAACAAAGAGGAATAAAAAAAATGGAATAATTAATACAAAGGCAAACACTGACCACCTCCCACAAATAGGTCAATGCCCAGCCAGTGTCCAAGCAATGTCTCTCATCCCAAAATACCTCTGCCCCTCAGTTTTGATTGCTAAACATGATTTTATATGGCAGAAACTATCCCATTTAATGAGTTTGTGTCAGTTGCCTCTGTTGTGTCCCCTCCTAATTTCTTGCACACCCCCAGCCTACTCAGTGGGAGGGCAAAGTGGGAGTGCCTTGATGCTGTGAAAGGACTTCTGAGCAATAACCAAAACATAGGTGTGTTATCTACGTTTTTAGTCACATTTTCAAAACATCACATGGTCCAAAACAGCACCACAGAGGCTGCTATGAACAAAATCCATCCATCCCAGCTCAGTCTCCACCCTTTAGTCCATATATGTCATGCTCAAGTCTTACACTATCCAATACAACCTTGCTAAGCACCACTCTCTTTGCTGTCATGTGATATATATAAATATATATATTTATATATATACAGATATGATTCCCTTTGTCCATGGATCATCCCTATAAAACATTCATTAAATTTCCATTGGGTTGTTTAATGCGTGACTTGGGCTTCATGTGTTATGGTGGTTGCTCAGGACAGGAGAGATGGCATATTGTGTTGTATTACTGGCTCGTGCTGGGTCATCGCTGTACTTGCCTGTCTTCTTACAAGGCTCATTCTCCTTTAGTTCAGGTGATTCTTGACATAGTACTTCCCTATTATATGCAAATCAAATCACATGTTATTTTCTCCCAGGGTTTAATCTCCTTGGGACACACGATAGACATCCCCATTCTTCCACATTACCCATGAGTTGTACCCAGGTCTTTGAGCAAATTGCCCTATATCCCTGGCTCCAACACCCTTGACACTGACCTTGAGTATCTGAAGGTGCCTTCTGCCACAGACTCCAGCGGAGTCATGCTTCCTGGCAGCAGCATAGAGAACATTTCTCTCATCTGGTCCTGTCTGGACTGGCCTGTGGAGACTGCATGAACTATATGCTGCTTGATCTGTGCAACACCTGTTGCTCAGGGCCTCGGTGAAAACAGTTCTTTTGGATCGCTCAAGAGAGAGGACTCACAAGCTGACTGTGAGTCTTGGAATATGCATTCTACAGAATCTCATAACACCTAAAAAAGTTGGAGTTTATTGGTCTTTTTTCTGCTAACCAGTGGGGACATGGCTACTGTCTCATTGATTGAATATACTGGGATGTGATGATGCTCCTCTTGCCATTTCATTCCCCATAACCGGATCTCTCGTACAAGTCTTTGATCTTCCTTTGTTTTGTTGAAAACTTAGCTTTTGGAAGAACCTGAATTTTTCTTTTCTCTTTCTCAAACACTTCTTTTGCTTTGTTGTCCCACACAATTATGAGTTTCTGAGTACACAAGGCCTTCGTCAAGTATGAAAGAGAAATAGCAGTCCTCAGCCAAGCAGCAAATATAGCTATCTAGACAAAACTTCGGCATAAAAGGATCATTCCCACAGGCTTTCCTGAGCTCTGAAAAAATGAACCAGAAAACTCAATTCAGGTACTGAGAGTACCTGAATATACAGGAGGTATACACTGTGAAATACACAGGAGTTGTGCACATTTAATTCAACACATAACGAAAATAAATTAAGCATTCCAAGAAGGCTAGGCATTAAGGGATCAATATCGACCCAGATCAGCTAACAGTGGGTAGCATAACAAGAAATATTCTTTCTCCCTAGAAACTTTGCCTCTTTTTAAATTTTTTTTCCAGTGTTACAAACATATCCTTATTTATTTTTCAAACTGAATTTTTAATTCTTTTTCCTAGTCATTCAGTAATACCTCAATTCACATTAAAACCCCTTTTGTCTACACATGCAGAGCTGCATGTTTAAAGATTTTGTAAGCAGGATTGCATATCCTCTCTTGTTACTGCTTCCTGCCTGTAAGGCAAGTTTTGTCTCAAACACCATTTTTTCAGAAAGCCTTCAGCCCTCCTCCACTAAACTTACTCCACTGCAAATTCATTATCTCCCTGAACATCTATCTGCTGATCCATTCTCAGGTTATCTACAAAAGCTTGGCTGCTCCAGAAATATCTCAGCATAAGTTTGGAAGGAAACGTCCTCAGTGCTCTGACCATCTCTGATGGCTGACTGCAGGTCTCAGACCGGGGACTTGCAGACAGGCTTGGGAATTTCAGTGCTAATTCTGCAGGACAATTTCTATTCCTCATCAGCAATATTTTATTTGAATTATTACTGTAAGTCTCTTTCCCTTTCCTCTTTTGTTCTGGACTTCTATCTCCACACAGCATTTCACTATCACCATGATGGTCTAAGAATGCTGAAAAAGCAGCTTTTATGGTCTAGTATCAGCTAGGGAGTATTATCTTTGTCCTGCTGATTATTAGTTTATGATTCAAAACCATTGATAAAAACATGGGCTAGAAAACAAAGCAGAATATACCTTTTAAGAATCCCATTTGGAATATCTTCTAAGTATGAATGTAAAACAGTTGCAACTGCTCTTCAAGAACAACTTTTTAAAAATAATTTGTGCACACAGACAATTTCCCCCAGAAAATTTCTGCTATGCTTACTTCTGAATGGCTCTTAGTTTATCTAAAAAGTTTATTGAAGTAAAATAAAATGCATATAATTTACATCTTTGGTCACTAAATTAGTTGCCCCATAAAAAACACCTAAATTGATTTCATGTAACATATTTCATTTCCATTTATGTCTGAGCAGTTTTCTAGAAACTTGCAGTACTCCACAATTTTTCAAATATTTAGCATAACAAAATATATTCAAATATATTCTAAAATAGTACTCAGATTACTGCATGAATTATCACCCAAGAATTATGGGTGAATTTCATCTGGAACTGTTGACTTGAATACGTATATTAAATCTAAATATTCACTACTCCGACCAGCACTGTCACCATAGTGCATCCCCTTTTTCATGTTAAAATTAATTTAATGGACTGCCATTTGCCTTTGTGAAGACTCAAGCAAAGAAATACTCTAGCATTGTCTGCAATTTGCGTTCGCTTTTGTTTACTAAATTGTTCTCCTCTCATTTCCTCTTAGTTCTGATATTTTAATAAAAATTTTCTTTGACTTCTCCAACTGAAATATATTTCATATCACAATCCTACTGAATTTATCAGTTTAAATTTTTGATATTCCTTTATAGCACAGATTTTTCCAGATCTCATACAATTCTTTTTCGATTTTTGGATATTTGAAGATTTCCTAATGCTGTCTTCTAACTCTTTAAACAAGTTCGTCATTATATATTTAGAACAGCCCCTTTCAAAAGTTACCAGTTCGTTTGACCATCTTTAATCCTTTACATTATCTTCCCAGGAAGTCTCAGTCTCAGCTCCCTAGGTTGTGTCAAAGGTGTTTCCCCAATTCTACAGCAGCAAGGCTGTTATTTCGTCATTACTTTCCCCAGTTTATTTCCTGCGTTTGGGTTTTCAGTCAATTCCTTCCTGGCAGTAAGATATGAAATACTGCTTTCCCATAATCGAAGTTCTACCTTCCTGAAACCAAAAGTGTGTACTCAACACTCACAAACTGATCACTGGGTTTGCCTGCACCCTGAGACATGGGATTCTTATAATCAAAAGGTTATATGGATAGTAAAAATCTACCTTTATTACCTGTCTTTTGGATGGTTCTGATGGCAGCTCAAAGACTCCTTCATCTAGCTCCTCTTCCGATTTTCTGCTTCATGTAAGATCCTGAGCACAAAACAATGTGTTCTTCCCCCTTTTAATCTTCACCCACAGATAGTGTACAAGCTTCTTTCCTATCTCTTCCTGTTCTTTATTTGATGCTATTTTGTTGTATTACAAAGACTGCACCAAGTTTTCTTTTCATTAAAAAACAGGAAAATTCAGGCAAAAAATTTTTGACTTTAGTCTCAAAAACGCTCCCACACTTAGACTTCCTCAAAACTTTACAGGATGTATATAAAGAACGTTATCCTCTTTCTGCATGAGAAGAGAAAAGGAGCTATCATATACTCCCTGTAATGAGTCAAGACAGAAAAAAGTCCCTGTTTTTCTCATAAACTTTAAATCCTAGACAGATAAAAGCAACAGAAAGACTGAGGCTGGAAGGGACTTCTGCAAGTCATCTAGTCCAACTTTTTGCTCAAAGCAGAATAAAGTTCAGGTCAGGTTGTTTAGGATCTTGTCCTATCAAGTTTTGAATGTCTCCACAGATGGAGATGATGATGAAGAATTTTTAATTCTTTTCAATGAAATTCTCTTGCATATGATTTTACATAACACCACAACTGGTTTTGAACATATATTCTGTGTATGTTATAAGTTTTTACTTCCTATGGAAGTCACCAGTGACTGGGAGAGCACCTGAAGTTTTTAGTTTTCTAGCTATCTAAAACCTGTTGCAATTACATAAACTTGTTATGAGGAAGGGCAGGGAGAGAAAGTCCTGAGAGGGCTGACATCTAGCCTTGGTTTGAGACGAACACTTATCTTATCAACCTACTGTTAATAAACTCACTAAAACAATAAAGAGCCAGATTTAATTTTAACTTGCTTTACTGGCCTGCTTTAGCAATGGCTAAAGGTGATAGCTTGGAAAAATATTAATCAGGGTCAGCTATTTAAAGTCAGATGTGTTTTTTGGCAGTTTCTTCAGGAAAGTTCATTTGCCAGCCGTCAACCATGAAGATTCTTAGCTACCTCCTGGTTTACCGAAGGTTCCTGCTCATTGTCCTCACCCCACTGCTTTTACTTCCACTTCCACTTATCATCAAAACCAAAGTAAGTGACCAGCTTGGAAAGGTAACTATTTTGCACCTGTATGTAAAGACTAAGATTCCCAGATCCTTTCAAATTGAAAGAATCATAGATAGTTTGAGTTGAAAGGACCTTAAATGAATTAATGATGTTTGCATTGTTTGGGATTTTGTCAACTCAGTGTATTTGCATAGAAATGTATAGAAGACAGCTTCAGTGTAAAATTCTCTACTGGATACATGAAGCTCTGAATCACATATTTGTTTTCTTGTTCAGAATGTTTTTCCCGTTTAACATTATCTGGACTACATTGAAAATTTTGTCCTCATTATTTCTTTTTGGACACTTTTAAACCGCTCTTTATGATTGACAATGGAGATGAATTATCAGGAAGAGAGCTGCAATTACTTTTTCATTTGATGAAGGCTTTTAAGTTCATCACATATTGTGTTGTTTGATAAGAAATTACTGAAATCAATGATCTGATAAATTCCCTCTGGTTCCTAAATAAAGACAAGTCTATGACAGGACATCATGGTTTTATTCTACTTGAAATAAATTCTGCTGGCATTCACTAACTCTTGCGACAACTCTAAGCTGATGAAACAGCTATCTAACAATGTCATTGGTGACTCTGTTCAGTATAGCTCTGATGCCAGCAGAGTGAAATGGAATTCAGTGATGTGTTATCACGTGCATTATACATATCATGTATGACAGTATATGAAAGTTTGGCTCAGAAACCCTTGCATCACAGATACATAGTGGTTATAGAGCAATGTGCTTCACACTCTCACATCACGGTCCCAATACTTTGGTTTCTTTTCTGAGAGGAAACTCAGGGGAAATTCTTAATGTGGTAGGACTTCAGTGAAATGAACATTTGCCAGGTGAATGTATATTTTCAAATTGTTTCACACACAAAAAAAGTTCTTCCCCAAAATAAATGATAGCCACAACTAACTGACTTAGATTTAATATTGTTTTCCGGTCAAAGGTTCCAAGAGCCACATCATTAAGCTGTACCTTTGCCAGTACAAACCATCTCTGCTGCTGTTGAGTAATTGCCTAACCAGGGGCATTAAGAGTTCCAAACCATTTTCCTTAAAGGGAGAAATATAAATTAAAAACTACACAAAAGAGGTTTCTAAGATTCTGGAAGAAACTAGGCTCACTTCACCTCGTTATATTTGTCTGGGGCTGCATTTTACAGGCAGCATTGAAAAAGATTCTCCAGGGAAAAAGACAGAAAGACAGAGACAGACAGACAGACAGACAGAAAGAAAGAAAGAAAGAAAGAAAAAGGAAAAGAAAGAACTGCTTTTCACAAGTTTAAATAAAAGACACTCACTAAAATTACTAGTCTTAAAAACACCACCTGTGTTTCCTGTTAGTTTTGCACTATACTTTTTTATTAGATCATATCCTTGACTTATTGATACTGATGACAAAACTTCACTGATTACAGGAGAGACAAAATTTGACCTATTATCGACTGTGAGTACTCCCACAGGTTTAAAAGTTTGCTTACAGAGGCAGAATGTTTGTGATTCATAGGAATGCATGGCCTGAGAGTGTTCCAGAATGACCTATATGATTAATCGTCCTTGAAGGAACAGGCAGCTGATTTTTTTCCCACCTCTCCTAAGTGGTAGAATTTAAATAGGAAAAAACTCTTAAGAACTATTTTACAGACAGTGTTTCATATCTTAGCAGGATTGTCAATATGTACTCTATATTCAGGCCCTTTGACTCCTACTTTTTCCAGGTGTGGGGAATCTCTCTACTAATGTAGCTGTACTTTGTGAATTGTGATTTTTTTTTCCCCTGAATGATCAACTCGTGTTCTTTGGTGCCTTTTGTATTCCAGGAAGCAGAATGTGCATACACATTGTTTGTAGTTGCCATCCTTTGGCTCACAGAAGCTTTGCCACTGGCTGTTTCAGCTTTGCTCCCTGCCTTTATGTTCCCATTGTTTGGTATAATGGAATCCAAGCAGGTAAACCCTATTTTTCTCTCTTTTATATTGTGCATATGAGGAATCAAAACTCCAAAGAATGAAACACATAATTTTGAAACCTGTCAGGCAAATCCATGGATTTGCTGAGTGCCAATCACAATAGTTCTGCCTCAAGACTTGCTTACATGCTTTGTCTTCAGGACTTGTTCATATTCCTTTAAGATTTTTTTCTCAGTTGTGATTCAGTGCTTAGATACCAGTCAATGGGAAAATGCTAGATAGTTATGAAATATCCTTAATATTACAGAAACGAACTGTCACACTAATGACCCCATGTGCAAACTGCTGAGTATACACGTTCATGCCAAGGAGACGACATCACAGATAATCATACTCTAAGTTCATGCTTGACGTTGTTATTCTATCTGTTGAATAGATTAAAAAAGTAATAAAAACAACATTTCATTGGTGATTTAGTATGTGTGTGAGATGTGACTGATAATTTCAAGTTGTTCCATCATAAGCTTTATTTTTTATTTTGTTTTAACAATATGCATTTCAGTGCATTTATTCTTGCATCATTTGGTTAAATGAATTTAACAGTTCCAATGAACTTAACAGTTTAATTTTAAGCCAAAAAATATTCTCTATGTTTATTTCATAATATAATCTTACTGTATTCTTTTTCATTAAACTGATAATACCAAATGCTAAGAGAAATTTACCATTTAGTTTAAAAATCTGATTTCTTTTTCCTTTTATTTTGGTTTTTTTGGGATTTTGTTTGTTTGGTTTGGTTTTTTTCTTTTATTTCAGGTGGCATCTGCTTATTTTAAAGACTTTCATCTGCTGCTGATTGGAGTAATTTGTTTGGCAACATCAATAGAAAAATGGAATCTCCACAAAAGAGTGGCTTTGAGAATGGTGATGCTGGTGGGTGTCAACCCTGCATGGTATGTTCTAAACAATGCCTTGAAGGACAGTAATTCTTGTGGAAAGCTATGTATTCCAGAAATAATTGCCTACTGCTTTTTCTACAGTAGAAATCCAACCTTTCTTTTCTACTCAAACAAAGTAGATATTTAAATTGATATAATTGATTTGTAGGTGACACTTTATCATTTTGCTGAAATCCTTATTGAAAGTTCCCTGCAGTTATTCTGTTCATAATAAGGATCCTTCTGAACAAAAAGTATGATTGGTTTGTGAATAATATAGGAGTCCTGTTTCTTGATGGTGGTTGGAAAATTCTCACCCAATGCCTACAACATGAAATCTGTTCTATGCTGATTATTTTTATTTCAATAGTGTTTTCAAAATTCTGAACATTCCCAAAAATACAAAAGAGTTCAAATACAGAGTGAGGGAAAAAAATTCATAAAATTAAGCATGTGGTGGGGAAGGAAAAACGCATTAACACAATGTCTTTACTTATGATGTTTTCCTTCGTCTACATATGAAAAAAAATCAAAGAATAGGAACTTCCTCAGCTGGATGAGGTGATAAGGGAAATGAAATCACAGTCTCTGCTTACTCACTATCAACATATATCTTATGAAGTGAAAACTCTTTTCTTCGCTTGCTTTACAAACTTGCAGAAAAGGTTTAGGCCCACAGATGCATGTCAGCATACCAGTAAGGCTGCAGATAAGATCTGTAGAGCAAGTTTGGCATCCCAGAATACATCATGCTCATGACTCCTTGCCAGGAAGCAGATATGAAGCAAATGGTCAGAAAACCAGAAACACCAGGTCTAAAACATAAGATGAGTCTTAGGTGATCTGACTAATGACACTTCATGGAAAGTTGAATGTTTCTATTCTTCAGTGATTTGTCTGGCCTAATTTTGAATGCCCCAGGTATCCCCCTTAGTTCTGCCTCTTTCTGGCAGCTACCAGCTGCCTCTGGTAGCTTTTCGTTTTGACAAAAAAATCCTGTGTTTCCTGTTCTACTACCTCCTATATCTTAAGCTGTATTCTTGAGCTAGGCAGGTTTAGTTATTTCGACTTTTCTTTTGTTCACTGCTAAATTCTCAACTTTTGGCTGAAATGTTGAAAGGAAGAATGCAACAGGATGGTGTGCTGTGCTAAGCTGAACATTGCTCGGGGAACTTGCTATGGACAGTCAAACCTGCAGCCAGCTGCTGAGGATACCAGAGCAACTGCACAGACAGAGCTGTAACCCTGAGGAAGCAGTATCCTTCATAACTAGCTCATCACTATCACATTTCCTGATCATGACAAAGGGATGATAAGATTGTAATGAGATGATCTGTGAAGGAGAGGATCTACCCAGCTCTCAGCATCTGCTGCTCACTAGCTGTGCCCACAGCAGTGATGGTGCTGCTCTCTGTGCCCCCCCTCCTCAGCCACTCGCAGCAGACCCGGAGCAGCCTGTGCTTGCTGGAGCCTCATCCAGCCCGAGGCAGAGATATCACTGCAGGAGGTCTCTGCATTACAGGTCACAGGGGTTGCAGCAGTGAAAGTAAAATAGCAGGAGATTTTGGGATTCTGTGTTATGTGTTCTTCTGGAGAAACTGATGTGTATCAGAAATATGTGTCCAGCAGGACCAGTGCAGTGATAGTCCCCCAGTACATGGCACTGGTGAGGCTGCACCTCAAATCCTGTGTTCAGTTTTGGGCCCCTCATGGCAAGAAAGACATTGAGGTGCTCGTGCAAGTCCAGAGAAGGGCAATGAAGCTGGTGAAGGGTCTGGAGCATGAGTCTTGTGAGGAACAGCTGAGAGAGCTTGGGGTGTTTATCCTGGGGGAAAGGAGGCTCAGGGGGGACCTTATCACAACTCCCTGAAAGGAGGCTGTAGCCAGGTGACAGTCAACCTCTTCTCCCAGGCAAAAAGTGACAGGATGAGAGGAAATGACCTCAAGCTGGACTAGAGGTGGATCAGATTGGATAACAGGGAAAATTTCTTCAGTGTAGGGTTGGTCAGTCATTGGAACAGCATGCCCAGGGAAGTGATTGAGTCATCATCCCTGGAGGTATTTAAAGATGTGTAGATGTGGCGCTTAAGAACATCGTATTAACACTTAGCAGTATTATGATTATGGTTGGACTTGATGATCTTAAGGGTCTTTTACAGCGCAGATTATTCTATGAGTCTGTAAAGGCCTCCTGTCATTTGAGCTATGTGGTTTGGTCTGCAGACTAGCAGAGAAAGGTGAATATGTCTATGCAACCTGCAAGGACTAGAAAGGGTAATAAAATACTGATTGTTCACTACATAGCAAAGAGTGAATTTATAGTTGGATGTAAATTAAATCATTATCCAAGGTTCCACACATAATATTTTTTTAACAATACCACAGGGAAAATAATGCTGAAAAGCTGGGGCTGAACAGGATAGGATATATTTTATTATTTTGTAATTACTTTTAGAATCACTCATTAGAACCCACCACATTGTATCAAATGGCCACCTGACCATCAATCCATCTAATGTTGGAAATTTGTGATCAATGGTTTCGAAACACTTCAGAGAATGTTTTAATTTGCCTTTATTTTTAAATCCCCTTGCAAGTTCTACTAAAATGGCATTTCTCTATGGTGTGAAAATTCATATTCAGTGTGCTTATTCTGACTGGTATTTTTTGCATAAGAAATGCAATTCTTCCCCAACTTCTATCTGAGGATCTAATCAAATATTGCCTAAATTAATGGGTTTTACGCTATTGATGACAATTTGTGTTGAATCAGGTCTGTGACTTGCTGGTCTACAGATCATTTCATCACTATGCAATTAAAAGTGCACAGAAAAAGACAAGGTGCCCCTACTGAGAAAAAAACAACTTTGAAATGTTGTTGCTGTTAGCTGAAATGAAAGGCTATGAGAGTAATTTTGATGGTATTTTTACATCATCAAATAATTTTTATGTGATTTTTTTATATAATCTCTATATTGACTTCATGTACTGAGTAAACCTGATATTTTTTGTGAAGCTTTTGATCAAGGCTAGTCAAAGAGATTTACAAATTGCAGAGATGACTTCTGAGAAAATGTTGCAAAAGCACCATCCTCCACTCAGTTGTTCTCTCACTGTGATGATGCATGGCAGGTGTTTAATGACAGTGACAGCACCTTGGAACAGGGAGTCAAGAGGACTGTTCACATTTACAACTCCAAGAAATGCATTAAAAATTACATTTTGACCTGTATTCTAAATTTGCAGTCCAACTTCACCAGATATGACATGGAATGTTTGATTTTTCAGTCATTGATGCAATTCAGTATATTGCATTACTATTTGTAGTAAACTTAGAAAAAGCTGAGTCAAGACCAGTTTAAGGAATTGTAATGACCTTTCCTTTCCCATTTAATATCAAAGATGATGTTTATTGAAGCCCAAATAATGCCTACACCTGTCTCAGTGCTCTAAGAACTAAGTACCACTTACTGAATTGTTAATATTTCTTCCTATAACAACTGAACTGTTATCTAGAGGACTTACATCTTAAGTGATAACTCCAAGGTTTTGACCTAGATTGTACAGTACGAGATTGATAACATCAGCACTGTAACCATTTTACCTCATTTGAATTTGTGACTTGCAAGGTGCTCTTTTTTCAAAGATGGTTCAAATGCAGCATAATTCTGTAAATAAACAATATAGCTTCTGATTCAATTTGTAACATATTCGAATCTGTAAAATATGATAATTTCAGTGTCTTAGATCAAGAAATTTTCAATTCATAAATGTGCTGAAAATTACAGGCTTTAAATTTTCAGTGTTTCAACTTTTCTGTTGACAAAGTTCTCTATATTAAATAGAGTGATGATAGGAGGTGTTACTGTAGCAGTCACAGACTCTTCTCTCCTATTCCAGGCTTATGCTGGGTTTCATGGTTAGCTGTGCTTTCTTGTCAATGTGGCTCAGCAACACCTCTGCTGCTGCCATGGTGATGCCAATTGTAGAGGCTGTAGCTCAGCAGATCATCAGAGCTGAAGCAGAAGCTGATGAGCTGGAGATGTCTTGCTCTAATGGCTCCATCAACCCAGCACTGGAGCTGGACGGTAGGCGCGCGGTGCACTTCTGTATTTGCCACCCTCACTCAGCAGAAAAGAACACCGCAAATACAATTAAGTGGCAGAGAAGTACTGGCATCATTACATGCTTCCCTGTGAGACTTCTCTTGGATTACTGTGTGTGAGCTCTCTCATGATCACAAAGATTAATTAAAACTGAACAGGTGCAGAAGGTGGCAATTGGATGAGAGTAGGGGAGAAGGGAAGGGGCTGGATTATCAGCCTAGTAAAATGGCTGGAAGGAAATATGATTCCAGGCTACAAATACGCTAAGGCTTAAATGTTAGCACAATAAAAGAGCTCTTTAAGCTACAGGGTAATGTTGGAAGAACAAATGAGTCTAAACTGATTACCTACACAGTTGGATTGTAAATCAGAAAGATTTCTCCTCATTGGAAGACTCAGATTCTGGGGAACAGGAGTCATGAAGGAGCAGGGCACAAATCAACTGTTTCTGAGATTGGTGGTTGCAAATGTATTCATGGCATGATGTGAAGTGATTGCATGGGATGAGACATGCTGATGGAGCCTTTCCAGTTTTGCTCCCTTAAATTCTTATCTGTCTTTGCAACACTCTCTTACAGAAAATATAGGAGAATATGAAAACCCTGATTGGAAAGAGAAAGAAAAAGAAGTTAATGGGTAATTGTCATTAATTTACTAAATTCTGTTATAAGAATTCATCTAAATTGAGCATCTGTTTGTTACAATACATGCCTTTGTTTTTCCAGATATAACAACAGTGTGGGTAGTACTATATGCACAGTTGAAAAGGAAAATGGAAAAGAGAAGGAACAGGTACTTAAAGAGTCTTTTTATTTTTCAGTGTAACTTAGTTTTAACCTAAATCTCACTTCCATGCGACACCTAACATGGTACAGGTGTGGGAGCACGGGACCC